>JANHGO010000069.1:64871672-64888710 GCA_024606505.1 Aquila spilogaster | reverse complement strand
CTGTATTTCTGATTGCTTTTTTAAGAAAATGATTAAGTGTTCTATTAAAGATACAAAGCCAGTAAACACATTTCAATTTGAAAGGAAACAGACGACTTTTTTTTTTTTTAACTTCCCAAAGAAAAAAACCCAAACATTAAAACTCTTTCCCCAGTGGTTAGCACCATTTGCAGATTACTTACAGTGGTAGTCAACAACATTAATAGGGTCCTCGTCTTCAGGGAAGCTGACAGCTCGGCACTGGGACAGACTTATTAGCATCACGGAGGCACAAAGCAGAGGAAGCCTCATGGCTGGTGAAAGATGAGCACTACCTTCGTGGCAACACTGTTTAACTACCTGGAAAACAGGAACACGCCAGTGAGATTTCAGCAGCACAGGACAGTAAATGTGACTTCCTACTGGAGAAGAAGGGTTTTTTTGTTTGTATTTGAGCACTGGCAGCAGTGGACTAAATTGGTGCTTATGAAAGGCTCCTGTATGTACATTGATGGAAAACTGCTGCGTGACATATCCCTACTCAAAGCTGCTCTGAAACATATTGATGTTTGCTAATTTTTAGCTGGATTTACAGGCATTTCCGAAGAAGCTGACGCCTGTCAGCCCATTTAATTCACGGGAATCACAAACAGAACGTGCAGGCTGCTGACCTGGCAAGAAAAATTGTCAAACTTAGGATTAGAATTTTAATTAAACTACAATCTCTCTCCATCCCCTCTATCACTGAATGTCATCCAATAAAACCCTTTCCCCATAAAATACCTAAATCTTATCCACAAAAAGTCATGACATACACAATCTGTCTAAACATCTATGCCATGTTTTAAAGTTATTGCTTGTTTCCAGGCTGTGCCATCATAATACTAAGCTTAACATGCTCATTGCGAAAGACCTTATGTCTAGGACCAGACACTTGATGCTTTGCCTTGTGCAGTGATTTACACATGTGCACAGTAAATGCGAAAATGCTGCCTCTGCAGTGTGACAGTGCTTGTCCCATGCTTTGCAAGGATGGCAAGAGACTCAAATGGGGGCACAACGCTGAGCTGGTTTCCCAAGATGCCACTTTCCCCCTAATTCTATTTGTTACTGTAGGAAGCTAGCAACTTCAGAGACTTCCACGGCGGGCTTGTTTTGTGTGTGTGTGTGCTCTATAGATTATACAGCACATACTAAGATAGCACCACAACATTATACAACAAAGCTTTTAAGAGGGGAAGGGAAACAACTTCTCCAATTAAGCCGCAGGGATATTTTAGTGAGCAGAATGTAACTACTCAAGTTGCAATTTGGGTAGGATGCAAGAAAACGCATCTCAAAGTGAAATGCGATCCTTAATGACCACAAGTGGTCTGGGCAGGGGTCATATTTCTCATTAGAAACCTGGCAAATGTAGTACTATTCCCTCCTCCAACCTTTTGGAGGCATTCATTCAGCCCCGATTCACAGGTCACAGCTTTGAGTCACCAGCTCGATGTCCTGCAGTTGCTGAAATTGGTTATTAAACTCTTTGTCTAAAGAGAAAAAAAGAAGTCTTTCCATTTTAATGTTTCAAGAATTGCTGTGAGATTTACACATTGCCAGCACAAAGTGCCAGGCCTGATCCAGCAAAGCACATAAGTATTAATCATTTAATAATTTGAAAAGCAATTAAAAAACCCCTTCATAACAACACTTAACCTTTCAGTAATGTTTACTGGGGATGAAAATACTGTATTTGTTAATTGATGCTACAGCTGGCTAGGGGCAGGGCTTTTTCCTTCCATAAGGCTGCTGAGCTCTGTCAGTTCCGGCAGGACTGTGAGGACACCAACTTAAAGGCTGATAATATTTGGGGGTGGAGGTGTTGTCTGAATGCCTGTCCATTACAGACTGACCTCAAAAGAAGCATTTTCCACTGTTAATGATATTTCTGTATCTCAGTCCACCAGTCCAGAACGAATGGGCTGTGCTCTTAGTCAAGATTGATGAGTGCAGTGGTTAATAAACACTAATGATTCCTGGCACTTTCCCTCTGCTCTTCCTTGTCCTGACATGGCCTCTTCAGCTGAAGCATCTTGCGTTAAATTACTGATGAGCAAACTTAAAACAAACTGGAATTAATAAAGTTAGTCAAATTAGTTCTTTCTTGTGAAAGCACCATTAGAGCAAAGTCCTGCAGCACAGTGGCTCCCAGACACAATAACAAATCATTAATGGTTACACAATTTCTTTTTTGTGTCTTTTTTTCAAGAAAAGCAGACTCCAAGTATCCAACCCACTAACATCCCAGTGAAAGAAGAGAAAGGGGAGGCACACAAACTGTACGTTGAGTCAGTGCACGGTAACATCTGTAAGGTGCTTAGTAAAAGTCCTCCCTGAAGCCTCGTTTTCTTGGAGAACAAATGAATACAAATTGCCAAAGAGCAAGAAGATCTCCCAGCCATGTAGGCTTTAGTTAGCATAGAAGATGAGGCTGTTCATGGCCCACACATCATGACTCAAAGAGAACCTGGCCTGGCTGCAAAACGCACACAGCCTGCAACCTGTACAAGTTCTGCCAGTATCAAGCATGGGCACGTATTAGGAAGTTTCTTTTTTGCTCTTTCCTTCCAGTGTCCTGTCTAGGAAGAATTCACTGGGGCAACAAATAGGAAACTTGAATGTAACCTGCCTTACAAAGGCAGATACTGTGTTCTGGGCTGGAGGAAATGGCTGCAGAGAACAAAAGGGCAATTTGCTGTGTTTTGGCCAACAAAAACTGTGACCTAAAATCACAATGTCACAAAACCAAAAAGGAAGCGACCAAAATGCTAGGTAAACAAAGAGAGTATCACTTCTCTCAATTAGATTCAAATTTCAGGGGGTATATCATGCTCCCTAAAACAAGGCAAAGTTTTGTAAATGTAAAACCACAGGATGTGTCTCCCTAGAGATTGCATCCAGAGCAGAAACAAACTCGTATTTATGTTTTCCTCAAAAAAAACCCAAACCTCTGAATATACTCCAGAGGTGAACTCTGAGAACATAAAAGGCAGAATAGTTATGTTCAGCAATCTCTTTTAACTAAACATCACCTGTCACAAATCCCTATCAAAGAAAATGTCTACAGCTGCATGAAGCACAGACCTCTGTCATGACAAGAGCGAAAAAGCAGACAGAGAGCTGCACTGGATCAGCAAACCACAGGTAATCACTTCTTACCAGCCAGGTAAGAAGTACAGATTTCTTTATTATTTTGCTTGTTAAAACATTAGAAGAAAATGAACAGTAGCTCTGATTTCTAGCTACATATGAAAAGGAAATGCACCTGCTTCAAGAGGTATTTAAATGCACCTTTTAGCTGGTTGGACACAGGCTTGAGATCAGAACCACTGAAAAGAGGATAAACTTGGAGTAACAGCTGTTCCCTGGATAATCAGAAAAAATGGGCTCCATCTAGCCCTTGGAACAGGGGTTTATGACAGCCAGGTGTATGCTTCTGGTAGATACAGATAGGCTGGTGTGAAAGACATAATTTTTGCCACATTCAAACCTTTTAACGGAGGCCACTACTGGGGACTACAAATAACAATGCTGAAGTATCTGTTTGGACCAAAATAGCTGATTATGAAATGCTGGCAATGCCTACCTTCAAGAAAATGCAGAAAACATCATACTCTGGGTCTGATTATTTTTCCCCAGCCAGGATTCAGATTCAGACCAGTCTTTGATTAATTTCTCTTATAAATTGCATTCCTAGCATTTCTGCAAGGAAACAATTCACGGCAAGTGCAATGTTTGGAAATTACCATATTGCTATCCCTGTTTTGCAGCTGGGGAATTGAGGCACAGATCAAGACTGAATTTTTGACTAAGGCCAACCACCAAAAAAGCCTTGTCAAAGGATCTGAGCTGCTCTGGGTGACGCGTGATCATTCCTTGCAGCACAGGCAAATTGGCCAACGTCACCCAGGTGGAAAAGCTAGTAACAGATCAGAGATCTTCCGGCCATTTGGTCTATGCCATAACTAGTTGTGTAGGCAAATACAAAGAAACAGAGGTATAAACGTTAACTGGTGGCATAAATCCCCATCGGTAAAGACGACAGCAGCCTGACTGAAACAGGCCTCAGGGCGAGGGCTGTTGGTCAAGTGGAAGGTAGCAGTTGTCCCAAGTAATAAACTGGCTCTTTGTCACTGGCACCTTTCAATTTCAGATACGAATCCCATCCTTCAATTCCTGATTGGGGGAATCCAGAGAAGCAGGATATAATTTCTGTTAAAATATGAGCCCTCCTTCAAACAATCACACATGAAGGGGAACAGGCTGGTGTTTCTTGCCCATTAATCTACTCCAGCCTTTGACAACGCACTGGTGACATTCCATCAATCATCTTTCTGTGCGCTGCCACGTAAAAGAGGAGGGGGGAAGGGAAAGGGCATTCAGCCAGCTGGAGAGAAGCAACAAATAAAATAGCTTCAAACCAGACTGATGCAATACCTTCTACTCACTAAAAAAAAAACCAACCCCAAACAACACCCTCCCCACAAAAAACCAACCCAACCCCCCCCAAAAGACTTAAAAGTCTCCTTAACACAATAAATGCTTCTCAAAATGCTAAGCACAGACAGGAATGTGGTATGGCAAATCCAGGCTGAAGTTCAAGATAGGTCAGAACAAAAGATATATCCTAAAAGTTAGTTCACTTGTGGAGAGTTTGGCAAGGCAAAGGAGAAAAGGGTTGCAATAATAAAAGCTGAAAAAAAGGCACATAGCATGAAAAGGCTGAAATGACTACATCATCTTCCTTCTCCACCAGACACAGGGCAAAATCAGGCTGTTAGGTGAGATCAAGGATCTCCTCCGTGCTTGGAGGTATGCATTAACCGTAATGTTGAGGGGGGACAGGCAGAACCCATTAGTAATATGCTGAGCTTAGCCAATTTATGTGATGTGGTTTCCCACAATCCCAAGTGACTGGACTTTGACAGATCAGGAAATCCCTGTTGTCCTCTGCTCCTTCCTGCATGTAAATGGCTCCCTGACAGCACTAATTAGCACAAATGCACGAACTAGTGCATACCTGTGATGGTACCTTCCAAAATTTTGAGCATGAAACCACTCTAATAATAAATAAAAGTTAAAACAAAAAAATCTTTTACCGCTGCTTGTTCACAGATGCTCAGCAAGTTTCTCGGGGCCTACAACTGAGACTTCAGTTCCTCCTTCTGACCGAGAGCAAAGCAGATCCTGTGCAATACTCAGCAACTTCCACTCATCTCAGCCCTTGAGACAAGCCCCTCGTGAGGGTCACAATGCATCCTCGGACAGCGGCTTCAGGGCACTGAGCAGTTGGCCAAATCAGTGCTCCAAAGCTCTTTAACCAGAAGACTACTCAAACAATAAAGATCTGTTGGCCGGGTTACAGCAAGTAACAGATTTCACTTGCAACCAAATAAAAGTTATGTTAGTCTCTGAATGGGAACTTACTTGTGTTTAGCACCCCCCTGCCTTTTTTTTTGATGCAAAGGACTAGTGTAAAAAGGCTAAAAATATTGTTTACTATTGCCTCAGGGATTATCTTTTGATGTACAAATCACTTATGGCCCACTAACTGCAGGTTGAAAAGGGTATGGTTCAAATTCTGGCCTTCATAAAGTTAAAAGGTATGCTGGCAGTGACTCTATTTTAGGGGGCTAAGGATTCACACATGAGTTTACTTCCTGATGGTAACTGCTACCAGGTGGGAAAAGTTCAACTTCTTGAGCCAGCTGCAGAGAGAACAGCTTGCCAGTAAGGTGCTGGTACAGGGGCTGGAGCTGCGCTTCACTAGTGCATAGTACAGAAAGGTAGGTTGTCACTGAATTTTGGTTTGTCAAGCACGGCAATCTTTTGAGAAGATAAAACATTTAGAAGAAAATATGTGAAGGTGGCACAGGCTGCCTTCAGTGGTGCCCTAGACTTGTTGTAGAAATGTATGCATTGGCAACCATGGATGCACCAGAATATTCACTCAGAATACCGCCTTATCCCTGCTGTGCACGGGATAAAATAACTCTAGAGCAGAGCCACACACTGGGGGATCCAGGCCAAAGTGTGTTTTGGTAGTCAAACCATGAAATGCAGCATTTTTGTATCATCCAAGTCAAAATATAAGACCAGCATGGCCCAGGCTCTGGTGGCTTGAACTCTAGAAAGGCAGTAAACAATTCTTTACCCTACCTCTATTTTTTTGGTCTTGGTCCTTTTTTCTATGTCTCACTGCATGAAATGGGTATAACGAGTCATTTGCTTACAAGCCAGAAAGTATTCCACATAGAATGCAACATTTGCCTTAAAAATCTGTATCAGTATCTATTATGAGAAGCAGAGGATTAGATTCCCATTTTAGGTCATATCTACACACAGGTTCTCCAATGATGCAATTGCTTTTCAGTGTGGTAAGTCCTCCCAAAACAAGGGTACAACAGCCTGCATCAATGTAACTGTGATTTTCTTTTTAATTTTTTTTTTTTTTCAAATGGCATTCCAGTATAAATGTGTTTCTTCTAATGAAGGCTGACTTCAGTAAGGTTCCTGAAGGCAATGCCTGACACAGGGGTTTACTGTACACTTGAGTCTCAGAGATTGTCTATGATGTGATAAATTCATATTGTGGAGTTTGGTGACAGACTCTTTTGTCTAATTATCAAATAACACAGGAAAATATTTGTGGTTATAGTAAAAGAAACATACTTAATTCTTGTAGTCCTTTCTAGAAACTTACAGCATGATTTTGTATGAATAAATAGACAAGAAAAACTGTTTCTGTCCTATAAAGGTACGCTCAAATTTAAACTTGCAGTATGTAGCCATCCTTACTTTCTATAACAACTTTAAAATCTGCAGCTCTGAAGAAAAAAATTAGGACATTTGGAGGTGTGATATTAATTGAGCATGAAAATGCAAATAACAGGTCTGTTATTTTTAACATAATACTTGATTTCTTTTAAGGACTCTGCATTAACACCTCTTGATCTATGCCTAAGTAAAAAAAGATAGTTTAATATTAAAGTGATGAAACCCTACCACTGAGTATCACAGCTTTCATCTTAATTGGCTTACGGTATTGCTAGTTACACTTCAGTTGTTTGCAGGCTTTTAACATTACAGAAAGCGCACCCCTCTTGCTCTAGAACAAGCTGACAGAACACTTGCAAAATGGATAGGGTGACTTCTAATGATGCAAGTGTTTAGTGGTTGATTAGATGCACTTTGAGGGCTAAAATCTCCTGTGAACAAAAATTTACTCTAACACAAGGTAGCTTCAGCAGGAAAGGAAATAAAATGCTGAGCAAACTGTAAGTGATTGCTTCAATTATGTTTATTTTAAGTTAATTTTTGAGAGTGAATGTTAACCACCTTCCCTTACCAGGGTGATACAAAAGTCCTCCAGCTGAAACCAACCTTTGATTTCAGCTCCCATCTATGGTTGAATCTGTTCTGTTTTACAAAGCTCCTGCAGGACTTGTTCCCCTTGAAAGTTTGCAGGGTTGAGCTATCGGTGATAAAGTGCAAGGTACTTTAACTTCAGCAGTGCTCTGGATTCACCATTTTAGCAGGCCTGCATTTTATTAATTCAAACTGCTTGTGCCCAGCTGAGACTGCCCTAGGAAATACTAAATTTATTTGTGAAAGTGTCCAAGGACTGGTGCAGAGAATGTCAATACAGTGATGTTCAGGGTTTGTTTTATACTCTCAGCACTGATCCTCCATTAATTCCTGGCCATGGGCAGCACTGGTAGCACCAGCTCCTACCCCTGCCCCGACCCCAACACAAGGAAAGCAATGCTACCGTGCTGGGGAGAGCAGCTGTGGCTCATCAGGGTGAACTCTTGAGTACCTCCAGCTCACAGCTGTGTCAGAGGTGCCTGGTGCTTTTCCACAGTGTTTTTTAGTCTAAAATACCTTTATCCTGAAAACCAGAGCACTCAACTCTTAAACCACAATGCTGAAGATCTAACTACTTACAGCAGTACATATAGGCTTGGATGTGGGTTTAGAAATAACCAAACTTCCCCCCTCGGCCCTGAACAAAAGCCTAAAACCTAGACCCAAGTGTATTACCCTTTCCTCCATCTTGGGTTGGCTACAAACGTGGGTGAGCACCATAAGCGAAGTAAGCAAGCATTCTTCCTGCAAGCCTACAGTATGTGATTTACATAGCAAAACTGCCACTCATTTCAGCACAATTAGGCATCATCTGATAAGGCAGCTCTGGGACAGGTAGAAACCAGTATTTGCAGGTGAGGCCGTAATGAAGGTCTCGGGCACAACCTGCACAAGTCCAGCTGACGCCACAGCCAGAGTGAGTTGCTGGCAGCACCCCTGGGTCTCCTGTCTGCGAGCCCTGCTGTCTCCCAGCAGTGGAGAAAGCAACCTTCACCTTGAGCAGTGCTCCAGCCCTGATCCCAGAGATAAGCACTGCCCATTCGAGACGTGGCTGGAGCCCAGGAGGTCAGGATTTGCCTACAGGATGAAGTGAATGGGATGTTTTGAAATGGAAGGGAGGTTTGGGGGAAAGAATACGCCTCAAGCAGGACAGCTGAAGAAAAGAGATTTGCTCTGTGGAGAGGGCACATCTGCTCTTCAACAGGCTGTGCCCCAGACAAGGTTGCTGTCAACCGCACCCCAGAAAGCATCATTTCCCACCCACTGCTCTCCCCTGCTATAAACATCCCTCCAGCATCTCAGTGCTGTGCCTTGCTAGACCATGGGGCTCACTGGCTTGAGTTGCTGCTGCCGGGGAAAAGGCTGCTGCGTGCCACCGCTCTCACTTCAAAGAGAAAGTAAATGGCTGCTGGAAAATGTGAGGGGAGAGACAGGAGAAGACTATCAACTGGCAAGAAACACATCAGAGCCTCTTAAGCACTGCGCTGGTATTATCAGCATGCCGTTCTCAGAGCTGGAACAGTCAGCCAGCCAGCCTTGCCCACAGGAATATTGCCTATAGAGACTGGGGAACAACGCGCTTTTAACTAGTCTTGGGGTTTTCTGCATGGACAAATCTGGTAGCTGGCCACCCAGTTACCTATTTGTATATGCAAAGCACATGCTCTGCCACTTTCCTGGGCACAATCAATTACATGTACAAAATGCAGGCATGAAAACCTGGAAGAAGCCTAAGCTCAAAGTTAATGATTACTATTATCTTGTTAAGCATTAGAGATTAACTATGCCAGTGAAAGGATGTGTTATGAAATGTCTTTCCCAAGCTGGAAAGTAAATAGGAGGAGAGTTTTGTGTTTTTTCATCTCAAAGGCTACTCAGAATTTGGGATAATTGTTTAAACTGCTGCTTTTATTTACCATAATACCAAAATGTAGTCAGTTGCCACGTGACTACTCATATTTTCATTTGAGATGTCGTGCAGAAACACATGGAAATCTGGTGAAGGCAAACCAATTTTAGAACATGTTCCGAGCAATTGTTTTGCAGCACTGCCCTACAGTATGAGGTCTCTTACATTTCTTAAATTGCCTAATCAAATGCAGACTCTGTTCCAGTCACGCTAAATTTTCACATAATGGCAGAAAAACACTTCTTTCTAGCCTAGCACTGAACAGTTGGATCACATTATTATATTTGCTGCTTTTGTAGTCTCCAAGTGTGTATTTGTAAATGTATGTACATACATATCCACAGGCAAGAGGGGGGAACATCGGTGCTCAATGCTGTGAGCCCCTGGGGACAGTCAGAGGGACAGAGGTGTCTTGAGAGGTGCCTGTGCTGAGGGTCTTCTGGGAGCAGCTGGCTTATCAAGAACACAGAGGGGTAGTGGTGAAAAATTTATTTTTATTTATTTAAAAATCAGATGTATTAGTGCAGGATTTGATCCAGCTGATTCCTTGCCCTACAGTCTGCTGAAGTTATTAAACTGATATAAATGCAGTTAGGTAAATTATACCCATACTGTTGCTAGCTTGGGGTTGGAGGCAGGATTGGTGCAGTGTGCAGCCATGGCTATCCTGCTCTGGGTCCCAAGCTTGGGCATGTCCCTGTGCTGCACCACATCAGTTTGGGGAATTCTCTGCATCACAGAACTGCTCGCTTTCCACAGGCCAAACGCAATCTGCAGAGCCCATACTCGGCAGTTGTTTGGAACAGGATGCAGCCATGCTGGGCACCAGCTCTCCCTCCCCTCTGTCTTTCACTTGGGCTACATCACCTCATGATAACATTCATCCTGTAAGGCAGGGAAGTATTTGCATCACACTACTTAGGCATTTTGACTAGGGAGCCACAAAGAAGCCATGGATCAGACCTTTACAAGTAAAAAAAGAAAAATTTCAAATCAGTAACATATGGACTGCAAGTGCTTGAATCAAGGTCAAAAGGAAATCTGTGGCAAATCAGGGAATGAGACTTAGGGCTTTAAAGCTTTACATTACAGCCTGTCCCATTCTCTCCTCCACACCGGCCTCCCAAGATCCCCAATACATTGCAATGTTTCCCTAAATCCTTGTGTTATCACTAGTAATATTGGGCCAGTGTAAGAATGTGACTAAATAATCATATCTGACCCCCACACTATACATGTCTGCAGGTCTATTTTTCCTCTACAGCTGCACCAAGTACATTTAGGTTTGTGTTGGCATAGTTTGCCACGTAAGACCACTGTTCAATCACGAGCCGTGCTTGTTATGTCTCTGGCAAGGATGAAAACCTGATGCTTTAGGGGGAGGAAAAAGCCATAATCCACTCTCACAGTAAAACCTGTCCAGCGGTACACAAGACAAAAAAAAATATTCTATCTGTACCCTTGCAGGGAATCAGATTAATCCCCAAAGCATGGGATTTGATTATTTTTCTCTGAGGTTATCACTGAAGAAAAAACCTACATAATGCTAAAAATATCCACGCAGTATTTCCTTTATGAAGGAAATACGATTTACTGAGCAAACCCAAATTACTGGTTTTTCAGTGTTAATCTTTTATAAACACGTGCTGGGTTAAAGAAACTGTCACAGAGAGCAGAAGTTTGCAAATTGAAAGAAACCATTCAACTCTGCAAGATGACTTCCCCCCCCTTAATACTGCTTTCATGAGACACCTGGGAACATTGTTCACACACTGTTGACAGCTTTCACACCACTGCTTTTCCTCTGTTATCCTTACCTTTCTCTTCAGCACTCGTCTCCAGGTGGCAATACACAAGAGCGCTATATTTGCAAGGGGTGCCAATGCTGGCTCTGGGACAACTGTTGGAAAGCCAGAGGGCCCTCTCCTGCCTTGCAGCTTGGTTGGCTCAAGTTGCTTCCACAGGGCACTGAGCCCCCCTGACCCACGAGGCAGTACTCTGATATTTAACACCTGGGTGCTGCACCACTCTGGGAACATGCAGACTGCTTACAGCCCTCATTTTTAACTACCATTACACTAACAGGCAGAGTCGCAGCTCCCTCACTAACACTGGGCTACATTCAAACACCAACTAGAATTTGAATACTGTATCCTTAACTATACACTGAGGCTTCTGTAAGTTAAATACACATTTTTCTTCTCCATAGTCTCCCCAAACAGGATGGTTACACAGCCCGATAGGACACAGAAATGCTCACACAACATGGGAAGGGGGTACCCAAGTGGAGGGATATATAAACAAGGGCTTGAAATACAAGCGTGCAAATTTTCTTTTGACCCCAAAGTGCATCTGTCACGATGGACATACACAGAAATAGCGGCAACATTTTCTGTTGCTGCTGTGGCTGCTGCAGTCCCTGTCGACCACCAGCATCCATAAACACGCCTGGGAAGCACAGCAGCATCACTTAAGGGAAATACCTTTTGTTTCATGCCACAGTAAAGCTCTGAGGAAGGTCCTACCCAACAGAGGTGTGAGCTGGTACCTTACTACTGCTTGGGAAAGCAGAGACCCAGCTGTCAGGACCATTTGGCATAAGAGAGATGAACTATGTGGCTCACATTAAGAAAAGCCTATTATTGCAGTAATAGCTGAGCTGAGTGACCAGCTGATCACCTCATCTCTTCTGAGGTTTCACTCCTACCTCTGGTGGGCAGCCAGTCTGTGATGCTGGTCCCCCCCTGCTCACTTGTTACCTTTCCAGACGAGCACCTCTCTGTTTGCTTCCCTGCTGTCCCTCATGCACTTGAAGAGCTCCCCAACACGCATCTGCCAATTAACTCCTCATTCTCATCCCAAGCCCTCTTCAAAGCTCTCCTTTGCCTCTGATGCCTACAAGCACGTGTGCCCCCTTTCCCCGACACACGCAGCTCAGCTATGTTTAGGCGGCTTGTGCACTAACACGGCTGCTGATTATGCAGGCCAACGCAGCTCTCCTGCTTCTAGAGGCCACTGCCTGACTGTACCCATCTGCTGTCTCTTCTCTTAAACCATCCACTGTGGGGAACAGGATCCATCCTTTTTATTCTGCGTTTATCCAGCGCCTACCAAGTTAGAAACCTGGGCTGCAATTTGGCGCTTAGATGCGATGGTTAAAAAAACCCCAACAAAACAGCAGCAACAACAAACCTTTTTGCAAGAAGAGTATCTGTGTGCAAATACGACCTCTATAATGTTACCAAGGTCAGGCAGACCAAGGCCAATCTGATGTGGGAGAATATAAATCAAAGCTGTCCAGGGACCCATTTCATTTACAAGGTTTGTAACCATTCTGGACAGAACAAATGTCACTTCCTTGCTTGAGCTCCTCGCTCCTCCTCTTCCACCACCACTTCTTTGCTCTTCCACTTCCACCCAGCCCCTTCCTGCCTGGTAACACCTCTTGACCTCCTTTGCTCTTGAAAGCAAGAGTTCTCTTCTAGCAAGAAAGCTGTGGCTCACACATGACAGACAGCCATGCTAGGCCAATTTATTTAAGTTATGCAAAAATCTCGACAAGTAAAATTAGCACAGAGCCACAAGTACATTCACCTGCTGGTTACCTGCCATTCATAGCACACGTCCGAATTAAAACAATAAATCCTGTAACGACTTCTTTCCTACTGCATTCATAGATCTGCAAAACAAACCAAGGAAAGCATCTGTAGCAAGTATTAGAGTCTGGGCACAGATCCTGTGAAATCACATGGTTTCCGTTGTGGAACTAAAAAGACTTCTACAAGAATGTGTGAAATACACAGCCGAAATTCTCCATTTCTTTCTGTGCTCTTTGGCAGTTTGCGTGGCTAAGTTAAAGCGGCAAGTTCTGTTTCTTTAGCTGGCGGCTTTCAAAGCACACCCTGATCTGCAAATTGAAGAGCACAGGATTCAGCTAGCAAGCTCCCTCTCGAGTAAGTACGGAGTTAATGTAATCTCACTCCAAACAACAGGTTGCTGTCTCCAAACTGGAGCCTTGAAAAGAAAGAGTCCAGCGGTTGTTTCACTCCTTGCAGCCATTTTGTAGCCCTTCTGCAGGTGTGCCCACTGAGCTGCAGTGGGGCTGGGGTGCCAAAACTAAAGAAACTTCATGTTCTGGACGTTAACTTTAGTTACCATAGCCAGACAATGCTGCCAGTGGTGTGGAAGAAAAAATTGCTGTAGCCAGCTGTGCTGTTCACAGTCGGATGGTTTCTGAGTAGCTCCAAATGGTTATGGAGCCAGTAGCCTGTTGTGGCCAAGGACAGGATGATGGATGGTCTACACACACTGTCCAAGCAGGGAGAATGGCAGAAGTTCACTTCAGGGTTGTTAAAATGCTAATCTGGGTTAGCCAACAAAAGCCGAATGGAATAGAAAAGTTAGGGAAATAAACACTACTCATATGTTATGTATGTGCACTACAGATTTGATCTCTGTGCTTAACACAAACATTTGACTTTGGAAGTGGGACAATTCAACAGTCTTCCTGTTTGAATAAACTGAACCAACTTCTGATATTAGCTATACTATCATTACTGTCAAGCCACGACGAGTGAAAGTGGGGTATGGCAGACAACACACAGAGCTCCGGAAAACAGCATCGGAAGGGCAGTAATACGATTTTTCACTGCACACCTCTTCCATGTGACATGGGAACAAATCAGAACCTACTTTCTTTTGAACTCGAGGCTGGCAGCTATTCGCAGAACAAGTAACAACTTAATAAAATGGCTTAGATGGATTTTAACGGTAACTGCCGTAGCTTATCTGATGCTTAAGAAAAGAGATCATCTGTCCAAACAGCAGTTTTGATGAAAGCAACATTTGAACTCTTTTAATTACATACAGAGCTGCTAAGACTGAAAATAACTTGTACTACTCAATGCAAGTAATGTGCCTTCCATCTTTTCTTCATTACTCATGGAGCAAATTATTACTTTATCCAATTGAAAGACATCTGAATTTTTCAAACTGGAATTATAGGTATGTTTAACACACGAGTATGTAATCAACCACTACCTCCTCTGTTCAGTAAGCAAAGCAAACACGTAGTGTATTCCTTGAAAAATATGAGAGACTGCAACATAGGTAAGCTCAACATAAGCTTATACGAGCACAGAAGCCGTTGATGTAACCGTTTTCTTTGTCTTACAAAGAAAGACTAGGACCGAAACAGTCTCTGTCATATCACTTGTATGACACTTGATGAAAACTGACTGTATTCATGTATGATCTCCACTTGACTTCAGATTTCTTTTTTTTAGAAGGAAGCATAGCCAAAGCATTTCAGCATTTCTATACAGGTTCTGTCCAGCTAACTGGGCTTCACCCGACTTCAAGGGATGCTCAATCCTATGTTAAGTGCAACAATGTTTTTAAAAGAATTTAAAAACCATAAAAATCAAGAGCTACAATCCAGGTGTGACCAGCTGTACTAAGACCAGAAAGTATGTTATTACAAATGCCTAATATATGCTTCAAAGTGAGCTTCTATGACATACTTTTCTTTACGTTCACATATCTCATACGGCAGGACTGATCAGATCGAAGACCAATTTAGTCAGAATTAATTGCATGTATAATTAAGTATTCTATCTAAACACGTGCTCTTTGTAAGTCTACATCAAAGTTACGACAGCTCAAAGGGCTAAAGTATCTGCTCTAATAGTTGGCTCGGATCAGCCATACAAAAGAGGTAGAGACATTCAGATGGTCCAGCTCAAAGGGCACGCAAGGGGCTAGGGGGAAAAAACCCGCAGCCATACAGCTGGTTTGTAGAGCTTTGACAGGGCCATCACTGTATTCCTGGCACACACTCCTGCATCACACAAAGCACGTTTAGAAAATGATGCTATCTTTGTTGCATCTCAACCATAAACGATAACAGGTAGTGACAGACTGCAGGATATGAGGGAGGAAGGTAGCTGTTCGCTGTAACTAAAGGTGCAGATGAAAGCGAGAAGCTGGTTAAATAAACTAATTTAGAGCCTCTGGGTTATACTTTTTTGGCTGTCCTTTTGAAAACAAATCTGAGCTACATAATTCAGAATGCTAATAAATTCTTACTACAAACTTTTTCTTCCTGTTTTTGAAACAACTGAGCTTTATATTAGTTAATATTAAAAGTGTTAAAGTTCAGGATTATATAGAAAAAAAAAATCAGAGCACTCAACTGGCAATTTGTATTTATCTAAGCCAGAGCAAATATTTATACAATATCTGCCAACATAACAAAATATGCCTGTCACTTACTACATTAAACATGATTACGTACAGCTTAATTTACTGAACAGTAACTTAAGTAGACTTTAGAGGTGCATAGAATTTTATAGTGTGAATAAAGCAGGAAAAACGTCTATTCTCTTTTGCCACAAAAGTGATTGCAAAGCTTTACAATGAGCTTCCTGTTGGACTTGGGAAAAGGAGAGAACCTCAGAAAATTCTCTGTGAAAGTATTTGTATGTGAGAGCAATAGACCAGCAGTAAAAGCCTCTGAGACACTAGGAAGCTGTTCCTTCAAATAATATTTAAGTGAATTAATAAACATCAATAAGGAAAGACTAACAACTTAGAACGCAAAGGTATCCCAATAAAGATGCATGTTTTTCCCCAAAAGGAAACAACCGGGGGAAAAAAATTCCACACACATTTGCAGAGCACCGATCAGTATTTTGGAGGAAGTTTGCTGTAATTCCTGCACATTATGTGTGAAGCGTGTGTGTGTGTACATGGATAAGCTACAATACCATCTGTAGAGCAAGTGCCACATATGTGAGCATTATGAACCATCATTGCTGCCGCTATGCTCAAAAGTAAATGTATTCTAAGCCACACACACACATAAATACAAATGACTTTACACACCGAGGGCTGCATTTTGCTCAAATTACTCACAGGCTAACGCCTGTGATACAGACATCATTTTGACCAGGAGTAAGAAACAACTTAAAGATTGACAAAAAAACACTAATTTAAGACTAGCTATATTCATGCTAACAAGTGGGATATCCACTGGAACTACAGTATTTTCAATACATCAACCCAAAGCATACCTAATCACATTTTTCAACTCACAAGATAAAACACAGTGACAATCATAAAAACCCCAGCACAACCACCCCACAACCCTTGAAAACACAGGGGTAATATCCACCTAGAAATATCTCTGCGACCTTTCATTTCCATCCAGCGCTTATAAATAACAAAGAAGGCTTTAAACCTTTTCTAATTACTCCCCGAAAGCCGCTGTATCGGTTTCTGCAGTGCTGAAACACCCCCTGCCCCCCCCTCCAAAAAAAAAAAAAAAAAGTTTCTCCGCTCTACACCTGAGCAGAGCATTGTTTTCACCAGGAGGCGAGGACGGAGCGGAGCTATCCCTGCCTCTGCACGGGGATAATTCAGAACCGACTCTAGTATTTGTTTCCATCCATAATTGATGGCGAGCTTGAAACACAGCTCCCTCTGCCTCCCAGCGCCCGGCTGCTGCCGGGGAGCCCGTAAATCACGCCTCGCTGGGCGCCCGCGCCGCCGCCCCGCCGGCAGCGCCGAGCCCCCGGGGCCGGGCCGCCTCAGCCCCCGACCCAGCGCCAGCCCGAACTCACCCTACGTGCCCCGGGGCGATTTCGCCGGGGACACACCATCCTTTGTGCCTTATTCTGCCCTGGAGAGGTGTGGGTGCAGCTGGCTTGGTCACTAACCCTCCTGGGAAGTCAGGGC
>JANHGO010000069.1:64818209-64864351 GCA_024606505.1 Aquila spilogaster | reverse complement strand
CTCCGCGCGATGGGCGCGCACCGTCGGCCCGGCCCCGCGGCTCGGGCAGCCCCCGTGCGGCTCCGCCGGGGGAACCGGCGGTGCAGGCAGCGGAGGGGCGGCCGGAGCGTGGCCACCTCCGAGCCTCGACACGGACGGTGCTTTCCTACTTGCAAAGCCATCGCTCGCGGTGCAATTTTGCAGCCTAATGAAACTCAATTTTGCAGATGAGTACTTCGCGGGTGGTGGGGGGGGGAACGTCCTTGAAATGACATCCGTAAGTGCCCGTCCGAAATGCCCACATCTATTCCAGAAACAAAGGGCTGGATCCCAGACGTGAAGTCCGGGGAACAGCTGTCACACATTCATTAGTTTTTTTTTTTTTTTTTTCACGTGAAACGCTAATTAATTAAGGCTTAAAGTGCCACGAAATATTTTGGATGCCCCCAGAAGAAAATGAAAAGAAAAAGGATTACTCACCCAACTCTATCATCTACGCTTTTTTTAAATGGGAAAACAGAAGAATTTGGAGTAAAAGTAACAGAAACCGTTGGTGAGGAGGGGTGTTGGTCGCTCACAGGCTGACTCCGGGCCCCTGCCCCGTGCCCTGTGTGCCGGTGGGTTGCGGGGCACAGGGCGGCAGCGAGCGGACCCCGCGGGCTCTGCGTACTCCTCGCAGGGGGAGCGCTGCCTCTCGGGAACCGACTCCTCTGAGCAAGGGCGCCAGGATGCGGCCCATAGTAAATTCTCTTTAGAGACAGTGCCAACAAAATCTCTCAGCCATGGGAATAGGACGTTTTTGGCAAGTCTGTCCCTTGGCTGTCTCTCTCTGATGTTTCCTAGTGGTGACAGGCTAAAGGCGAGATCATTATGGGCTTCCTTGCAGCAAACACAGCACTGCTATGTTGCACCCCAAGTGCTGCTGCCTGGTTAAAGGAGCAAGGACTTGATTTTCTCCTTCTCAGGCACAGCCCTTGTCTAAGAGCATGGACATTTGCACGGCACGTGAAGATGCTATGATAGAGGCTATTCACTGTGCTGGGAATCGGATTGTAACGTGGGGACAAAAAGGCTCAGAGCACAAACGTGAGCACCCCAAAAAGAAGCACTTGGATCCCAGAGCTGCTCTGTGCCTGTCCATGGGCAGCCACCCCAGGCTGGGATCGGGGCTGCCACCCGCCCGCCAACTCACCCACGGGATCTCCCTCCCACTGCCCATCCCAGACATGGGCTGTCAGCGGGCGTCCATACATCGGGGTGAGATGAACGTGGCTTAAATCTCCCTCTGCTTCAATTAGGCAGATGACGTGATGCTGAGCATCAGATCACACTGCTGTATGGCAAAGGGTTTTGGTTTGAAGTACAGCGCTTTGGGATAGCTGAGCGTAGACAGATCTACACTGAAATATTAAAGATGATGGTTTATTCCAGTTTCAAAACTTGCAGTATGGATAGAACCACTTTCTGTGGGGATCTAAAGTATGTGCACTTACAGCAGGCACAGGCAGGGAATTATACAGCCACAGGTTTTTAAGCACCAATACATGCAGGCTCCTATTGATATGATAAACCATCAGTTACATGTGCCGCAAAGCTTCTTAAACCCTCACTGACACAACAGAGCACTATTGTGTCAATAGTGTGCAGATTAATGGGGTATTGTCAGCCTATTTTAGGCCTTAACTTTCATTTATTCTAAAACTTGTTCTTCATTGTAACTCTTAACCTTTGGATTCTGCCAACACATTTCTTGTCACAAATATATTAATGGAATTAAAAGAAACCTGGCTTTTAAATGTTAATTACCCCTACAATGATTGATTTGTAAAAGAAGCACATCAGTGGAATCTAACGGCGCAGTCACCACGAGATGGACTGAGCCCAGCGCCGAGCCAGCAGTGCCTGAGCACCGCCCCAGCTCTGGCCGGACTGTC
Source organism: Aquila spilogaster (assembly GCA_024606505.1). NCBI lineage: Eukaryota > Metazoa > Chordata > Aves > Accipitriformes > Accipitridae > Aquila > Aquila spilogaster. The sequence continues at coordinate 64,862,438 of JANHGO010000069.1, read as the reverse complement.
CCTGGGTACCAAGCCGTAAGGACAGCGCTCACAGACCCCATCTCAGAGGTGTATCTTACAGACTGTTTCTATTGTCTAAGGGATTTTTCACCCGGTAAGTGTTTTACAGACTTAAGCAACACTCATGTTCACAAATTTGAAAATGTAAGCAGAATATTCAAAATTTACATATAGATAGAAGAACCACCATCTGCTGGAACAACAAATTGAGATTTTGCTTCATTAAAACACAGATAATGTAAAACTAACATGTGCTTAAAGAAGACATTTCATTCCACTTGAATTCCTCCATTGGGTTCATAGCCAAGGCTGAGCTGGGCTCAGGAAGCACAGCCATTTGACAGCATCCCCCATCACCAGGCAGTGGTGTGGTGGGAAGGGGCACACTGCAGGGTGCGGGGCAGCAGCTTGGGAAAGTCTGCTCAAGTGGCACATCCCTAGGGCGAACCACGCAGGATGGCACAGCCCGGTTCCCTCGGCCCACACCGCGACTCAGTCAGTGACTCAGCACACTAGTGCGGGCACGATGGCTCCCGAATGAAATTGAAACTTATATTTTGAGGACCTATTCATTCAAGCTATGTCATTTCCAATAAAAACAGCAAATGTCAGTTACAGAAGAATGGTCACATCACAGCAGTGGCAGGATGTGATGATGCTATATCATAAGAGTCATTAAATTTTAGCTAACTATTCTCCTCCTCCCTCCTGTTTCTTCCTTCCAAAAGGCACCACATTGCAACACAGTGCACAGACATCTGCCCCCACATGGCAGTGGACAGGGTAATTTACTATGGATTAGGCACTTCATTTCTGATGAATCAGATATGCACAGTTTTTATATTCACTGTCCTTAAATCTAAGCTGCAAAGTGAGGCTGTTACGACTTACCTTGACTGTAATTAATTTTGATAATAAAAGAGAACAGAATTTATTTATTGTGAGTGTATAAAGTTAGTTGGACAGTTTAAGATGCTATTCAGTGAGTAATGCTCCCATTGCAGGGGTAAATATTGGTCTGCCTGATAATGTTGGTTTCTATTAACTAGCCAAAAACGCTATGTTCATACAGCTCTGGTGCCTTAGTGCCTTCTCACTATCAGGGGAGCCATTGCACATGGCAGGGCAAGCCTGCATAGTGTGTGAATAAATGCAGAACAATTTCCAAAGAAGCCAGCTTTTTGTCTCTGCTGCTTGGTAAAGAATCCTTTGGATACTTTAGAACATTAATACGGAAAATATGAAGCTTGAGCAGTAATGTTTCACAGCATATCACCAGAAAGAGGCTGAAGCCACACCAGCTGAAGCTGGTAGCTTGTTACGGTCTCCCACTATTAACTTGTACAATGCAGAATTACACGGGAGTAATGCTCGCCTCCGTTAGATGGATGCCTACTGCTTTAACAGACATCTCCGCAAACACTTACTGTGGCTACTGCCCTGTATGTGGCCACGTATTCACCTCCATCTCCCATGGTTTAGATTCCAAGAAAGTGGATCTTTTGTCTGCCTGGACAGCATTTAGATCCTATTCCGTTCAGTCACCCTAGCCCTTGTTGCATGGGAAATACAGGTGAAAATGGAGCCAGCCATTTTCCTTGCCTGAGTCCTGAGCTTGCAGCAGTATCAACACAAGTCAGAAGTGAGACATTTCAGAACGTTGTCACTCGTGATTTACACCAATTGGCTAAAAACAGCAAATTGCCGATGTAACAGGCCTGCGCTGTGTTGATACAGGCAAATAATTGGTTATAAGTCAAGTGCTGTATAAAAGGGGTAAGTATAAGAAAAGATGTCATAATTTTATCTCCATAAATAGTATCCAATTCAGGTAGCACACAAGCATATTTCTTTACAATGCTTAAAGAAAAGGAAATAATTTTCTCATATTTTCCAAATGACGTGAAACCTCCTCTTCCACCCTTGTCAGCTCTCAGTAAATTATAGGAGGTGCTTTGAAGCGATTAGCATTTGGTAAAATATAGGTAGACACAGAACCGTTTTATCACTTTCTTTTAGCATCTTTTTGCGCACTGTGTTGAGAGTTGTTTTTAAAGTATTTCTGACTGTCAAAACCTCAATTTTTACATCATTGTTCTCTCTGTTTTCTATCTTTCTAGCCTGCCTCCTCATTTAGGGGGATGTGTAGAAACCTCAGGTAGAACGCCTGTCAGCTTGGAGGCGTAGTGATGATGTTCTGCTAGCACCGATGGGCTGTGCACCCCAACCTGGCAACTTCATCTCGGCTTTGTGCTGGATCAACATCTGCACATGCTTCTGCTCTTGTCATTTATCTTTCTGGATGGTGGAAGAAATGGGTGCGCACTGCAGTTTCGTGCCCACCCACGATCATCAGACATCAGTTTGCCTCATGAAGTATACCGAGCACTATCTTGGTACTGAGTAGTTACATGATAAATCTAATAGCTGCTCTCAGTTCTTCCTTAGGCAAAAGTCTGTCTGAAATTCAATCCACTGGCTCTCCAGTTCCACCATATCCATCGGGAGGCAGAGGAGAAACGCCAGTAATTGATAAAATAATTGGAAAGTGAATAACTTTTTCTGCTTTGGCAGTACTGTGTGGGTCAGCCCGCAGGGCTCATGTGAGCTCTGCCCTGATGGACGCAAGGTGGTGAAGGCCAGGAGCTCCTGCCCTGCTCTGGCTGTGGGGCTTCCAGAGGGAGCCCCGTGCCAGCAAGGACAAAGCACAGGCACAGCACTTGTAGTGCGGTATCTTGCATATTTTACTACTTGAAATGTGCTTATAGTAAAATCTGGATGACTGGATGTCAAAGATAATAAAAAGGATTTGAGCAGGGAACAAAACTGGGCAGAGTCATGCTGTAAAACTGGTCTTTCCTGCCTGTAGGCTCTCCATCAGCCTTCACTTTGAAAAGCAAACTCTTTCAGGCCAACAGTTCTGGCCATGTCACTTTCCTGCAGTGGTAAAATGTGACTAATTCCTGGCCTTTGCAAAAGAATAACCTTGTTAAAAAACATCCCAGAGAGGACTGGGCTATACCACGCAGGGAGCTGGGAATGGAGGAGCCCAGGTGAAGGCATTGCCGTGGTGCTGGCTGGGACCAGGTGCAGCACAGTGGGTGCTGCTGGGTCCTCAGCCTCTGCAGTGTCTCCAGCAATCGGTGAGAGCAAGAAAACTCCCTTTTCTTCCAATGATTAGCTTTTCAGTTAGGTGTATTTCATCACCTATCGTTTGATGGGAAATTCATTTTAAACATCTAAGGAAATATCAACAAAATACTGTAATTAGATTTAATGGCATACTTCCAAGATTAATAGGTGATCTTCCTCACAGCCTACAATTTTAATTTCCTAAATTTCATTTGTCATACAGCTACTCAGTCAGTACAGATTCACCATCTGCAGTGTTTACCTACACTTCTCCGTACTGCCTTTTCCAGGCACAGACGGTTGAAAAGACATAACAGCAACAAATCCATGCCCACAGTATATAATCACAAGATGACAAGACACTTAATATCATCTCTATATAATTATATATAGCAACTTCTGCTACACAAAATAGCTTTTCAATCCCATTTTAGGGGATTACCTAATCCTGTAATTGATTCTGTATGATGAATCCCCCTTGTCCTATGGAGACCCAGTGACCTTCAGAATAGAAACAGGCCCCAAAACGTGCTATGATTTCACTATTATTTATGTGAAAATTACCAGATAATGTAGGATAGGAACAGATTATAATTTTATCGTTTTATTTAACTCACTGGGTTCAGGCTTTAAGTGTTTTATGGCCTAGCTCAGAAGACACATTGCTCCCTGTCAGTAAGAATGACCAGAGGCAAGGTTGATGTTTTCTTTAAGGTAAATCAAATATTCCCTTAGAAATTTAGGCAGTCCTACAGGTTCTCAACCAGCTCAGAGCTACAGTAAAGTACTTTCTACTGTAACTGTCACGTCCTCAAACTTGCAGTTAGTGGGTGAGGCAATTGCTTACTGGTTATAAATACCAGCAGATTCGTTTATCTATAGATTAGTATCACATTACTCATGCCAGAGTCCATAAAATCCAACATGAACCAGCTTGGCTCCATACATCAACAATCACATCCTACACAAAGGTGAGTCCACAGGTATCAGCTGATGAAGGCCACGGAAGTTTCAGTATTGCAGAAAACAAGCAATTAGGCATATGTGCATGTATAGACTCAGACACGTCCACAGACGCACACAAACCTTGCTCCTTCGCCGTCCCACCAAATATAACTCCACGGATTAAGGCCTTAAATATGACCCTAAGAATGTAATCCAGTACAGCCTGAATCTCCCTTGGGCAAGCCTGAGGTGGCTCCTTGGGCTGCCACAGCAAGCAGCTGTCCAGCATAACCCTGACTCAGGAGCCAAAAACCTGCCTCATTTGGGTGACAGTAAAACAGTTGTAAAGGATCAGACAGACATTTTCCATGTTTGATGTAGGGGGTAGCTTAGAAAATAGCTAACGCCAGTAATCACTAAAGATAGAAAGATAAACAAACTGCTTGTAAATTTGTATCTGTTTGAACTCTGAAATAAAACCTTGCCACATTTCTCTGATGCATTCCTATCCAGAAAGAGCATAGACTCTCACCCTAGGTTTGAAAAAAGATGATCAAACTATTTACTTGTACCTCTGTCACACATACAGAAAGTCTGCAGCCCACACACCATCAGTGATGACAGAAGCTGCTGCCTTTGGCATGCTAACTTGAGTTTCTGTTCAGTGTCTGCCCCCTGACATCTCGGTAGCTGACTAACCTAGAATATTTTGTTCTTGGGATATAGGTGGATACCATTACTATTTTTTTTCCAACACTCAGAGACTTATCTAACATTATAGTTTGTTTGAAGAGTGATTCCTAGTGTTGGTGAACCTTGGTTTTCCCTCCTGGGTGTTGGCTGTGGGCTGAGAGGACCATTCTGCTGAATGGCCGTAGCAGAGCCATCCACAGAAGGTTTGCTGCTCTCTGTTCTGTGCTTTGCAGGTTATTGCAGAAGAAAAAAATCTGCTTACAGAAGGTGAGTGAGTACAAACAAGATAAAGCACTTGTTATTCTCTATATAACACATCATGAAAGCTAAGAGGCGGAAGTGAGTGCAAGTGGCTCTGATCATTTGAAGTTACTGCTGCTCCTTCACCCCCACCAATATTTAAGATGGTGCACCATGTCCTAGAGCCACTTCTATTACTGAACCTCAGACACATCTCACTACTTTTCTTTGGGAGTTGCAAGATGAGAGAGTTTTCACCTTTGAGGTGACCGTAAGTGACAAGGAGATAGATGCCCATTTCATCTCCGTGTTGTTTCAGTGACCGCAGTCTGCCAGCCGCTTGCACGACTGTGCATGTCAGCTCACTAATCTTGAGTGATGCAAAGCTCCACAGAGTCTGGGGAAACACCATTGTCTGTGACAAGTCATGCAGCAAACAGTCATGCAAAGGAGCTGTCAGGGAGGAGGCTCAGTCTAGGAGAAGAGAGGTGTGTGTGGGGTCAAAAGTGCAGAAAGCACGTCAGCTCTGAGGCAATGTAATGTAACAATGGCACCCAGCGTATATTACAAAATCTCCTATTTTCAGCACATATTTGAAGAATTAACATAGGAAAAAAATATACAACAAAGAGGCTGCCAGTGATCATCAGGTTATTACTAAATCCTCTGGACAGTCCTTGACTTGGAAAAATAGGCTCAGGTAGGAATGTCAGCACTGTTATATAACATGGTTCAAAGGAGAAAAGTAAGCCATGACATCTCCATTCTCAGCAAAGCACAGAGATTGCTCTATCGCCTCTGTTGCCTGGAGTGAGGCAGTCATAGATGCTGTGGCTGTTAGCTACAGAACTCCTCTCATCTGTATCTTTGTGGATAAGAGGAGGGCATGAACAGTGATTCTCCATCTGGGAAGCAATGGAAGAAATAGCATTTGTGGCTCCAGCCAGAGTTTTCCAGCTTCTTTTATAGCTTTGACTCTTTTTAATTAGTTGTATAATGAGGCGCCAGGATTTTAGCAGCCATGTTATAGAAAACAAATCATTTTCTAATAATATCTTTACTGTCCAGTAGCCAAAGATAACTACAGGTTATTCTCAGCTTTCCTATCAAAAGCTGATTTAGAGATGGATATTTTATTTGAGTACTTCAAATGCTGCTTGAATAGTTTCCTGTGCTCAGAGGAATCTCAATGACTGACTGTTTATTTTGCTCATATGTACTCTGTATGGTGGCAGAGAATGGCTAGCTGGTCCTTTCCCTGTTGTCATTTGCCACATACATGCATCAGGCCAAGAGCTCAGCATTGAACCAGAGAAGGATGGAGAGGTGTCCACCTCCTCATGTAGCCAGACCATCCAAAACCACTCTCCATATGTCAGACAGGGGATCCAGCTGCACAGAGAAGAGGTTTTGTTGGCACAAGTCTCCCTGCACTGCCTGAGGACCGAGTGCACCACCAGGGAGGACAGCTTGGTCTGGGTGGAGCGACAAAGGGAGTGGAGTTGTGGAAAGATGGTAAAAGCGGTGGGGAGAGAAAGCACTGTCCTGGTGCTCAGCCAGGTAACAGGGATGGGCCATGGTCAAACTCTGACACCCATCATTTGCCAGCGTTCCAGGCCCTGGATGGGGCTCTGGGCAGCCTAATCTGGTGGTGGCAAGCAGCCCACTGCAGGAGAGTTGGAACTATGTGATCTTTAAGGTCCCTTCCAATTGAAGCCATTCTATAATTCTATGATCACATCACACTGCCAGGAATGAAGCTCAGACGAGCACAGGACATGTCAAAAGAGGCATGTTAAGCCATATTACTCCTTACCACAGTCCTAAACAAGTAGCTATCTGCAAGGCGGATCATATGTCACTCCTGTGCATCACTAATGTCATGTGGCTGATGTCAGGCCAACAATTTAGATTGAAAATCCTTCCTAGAAGGATCAGGATATTATGAGTACATGTGTTCCTGGGTTTGCTGGCCATCTGGGCTGCTCTTTAAGCTGTGTGGTTTTACATCCTGCCCACATGCCAGGTGTCCTGTATCCAAAAAGTCACAAGGGAGAAGTGCATGTGTTACCTTGCTTTCTGGTCTACACCCATTCTGGGAGTTCTGTCAGACAAGTCTGTGTTTTCCCTAGGATCTTCACAACACTTTGAAAAAGACCTGATGATGGAGAGCCTGATGATTTTTGTTGGGACTGCCTGAAGATCCCTCTTTTCTCTCAGTTGTCACCCAACATTCTTCAAATGTCATCCTGGGGAGCCAACACTCAAACTCTTCCTCACATATAAAAACATGCTGTCAGGATTACCATGTAATATCCATTGCAGCAGTGGAAAATATCAAAGGATCATGGTTTAAAATTAAACAAAAAGCACTCTTTCTCATCTCAAAAGCAATATATTGTTCCTCTTCCTCCTCTTCCTTTCCCACCTGCAAACTACCATGCATTATGGTAAAGTGGGATTAAGTAGCCACAATAAACAGACCCATGTGAAGCCAGCAAGTCCAAATGGGAGTAATCGCTTTACTTTTTAGTCCAAACCTTCTGTTACGGTAGCAAATGTGATTTTTTTGCAGCTGACTAACAGAAGCCGATTTAGGCCCTTTGCACTTGCTGCCAGCAAGTGTTCCCACTCCAAAAATAGTCTGTGGAAGAAAGAAGTGTCAGTTGCTGTCTTCAACAGGCTACTTTTCTAAACCCATTGTTAGAAGGTACCTACTTCAACTGAAACCTGGCATGTCCCCATGTCGGTGGGCAAGGTGCCATCCCAACAGATGGACAATGGCTTGGCACTGCCAGTGACTCAGTCTGTATGTCACTAACAAGGTTGCATTCCCACCGGAGAACATCAAAACCTGTAGCTGCACTCTACCATAACCTATGTCCTTACACATGTTGCTGCCCAGCTACACCTACAGAGCATTTTAGACATTTCTATTTGATGTTCAGCCCATACTGCTCTGCTCAGCTGGGCACTAGCTTCACGTTTTGGAGGGGTGAGCCTGGCCCACCATGCTCGGCAGTGAAGAGGTGGGCAGCACTGCCTGAGTTGTGCTTTCCTCCTCACTGTGGCATTTCCCAGCAGATGCGTGGGAAAGCACTTCAGCATGTAATCCTGGCAAAAAACTCCAGAAGCAATTCCACAGCTGTGGGAGCAGCTAGAAAATAGTGTGGGTATCTCTAACTTAGGCTGTAGGAGTCCAGCACAGAGTTGATCCTAGTGCTCAGGTCAGGCTACCTTTAGTGCAAACACATGCCCAAGTATCAGGTGGTAAGAGCAGTCACACTCTCATTTCCTACAACACTCACAACCTCAGATGCGTCATGAGAGCATCAGTCCCTGATGAACTGAGATTCCTGTGCCGTAGCCCCCTGAGACTAATACGACAATGAAATCCTCAGTGCCTTGTACAAAAAGAAGCTTTGGCTTTCCAGTGAAATGTCAGCTTGTGGGTAGAGACTGGCTAGGTTCTTTTGTAGTACCTGTTTGTATTAAATGTGTTACAGAGAGTCTCAAATTAATGCATGTAAACTATATCTGCATCTTTTCAAAATCCCCTCTTGTACGTCCCATGAAGCTATTAGTTTAGCTATCACTAGGTATTAAAATTTAAAAGGGTCACTAAATGCATACTGCTAGAAGGAAACAACATTAGTTACACATTACCAGAACAAAACCAAATTAAGAAACAGCTCATTTCCTTTGTACCATCAATATTTTACTCAGCCATAGCCTGGATGCTTGTACTCACAAAGAGGAATTAATCATTCATGTGCTAATGTACATCCATTATTTTTAAATCGTCACTTAAGTAATCATTTCTGTGTGTGCTCAGATGTGTGATGCCTGCTTATAAAGTGCAGAAAAAATCAATACAAATTAAATAAAATTTAAAAGGTGGATATCTGTGAAACAGATGCAAAAGCGTCGTCCATGCAGTACAATTGTAATCAAATTTCTGTAAAACTCTTCTGGTGAGTTAGAATTCGAAAAAGATACCGGTCTAGCACTGCACTTATTTATATGCTACGCTTCCCTCCTTATTTGGGTGCCAACATGCACAATGCAGTTCATCACTGATTCTCTCTTAAAATCTGCATAAAACTGAAACAACAAAAGCTTTATTGCCATTTAATTTGATACTGCCATTTTCCAACTCTTTGTTTACTGAGAAGTGCGGTGTTCGTGTCATAACACCGTTTGTGTCTCGTATCTACGAGGCTCCCCAAGTCCCGCAGAAGCAGTGGGCTCCCACTTACACTGTGTGGGGCAGGCGGGGGAACCCAGGCACTGCTCCACAGCAAAGACCTCTCCCCTCCTGCAAAGCAGCACGCAGCCATACACATCCACCCCGCACAGATCACAACCATCAAAGCCTCATTTATGTCCCCCTGCTCCCTGAGAGGGGCTAAGTGCATCTTCTGGGCTGGGTTTGCTGTTGGCTTGGGCTTGTCATTGACGCTCATAGAAAACAGTTCCAGACCAAGAGCCCTGCTTTACCCAGACATAAATCATGGATACTTTAGTTAGATATGAATGCCTTTCAAAGGACAAAATGGTGAGGAACAGCAGCTAGTGCTGGCTGCATCTAAGAAGAGTAAAGATGGTCCTACTAAACTGGAGCCCACAGCCCCATGCAAATTAAATCATCTTTTACTGAAAGTGTGATTGCTTCTTCTGGACTACGCATATCAGCAAAAGAATGCTACCAGATCCCTGCAAGGACCGCAAATTTCACGGAAGAATAGCGTAATACTTAGAGCAGAACTTGGTATAGCAATGTTCTAGGTTTTTTCTTTTATTGCTTCGGTAATTTTACGGTGATGTATTTTGACGACAATTTAAGGGAGCTCTATGTTTATGAGGCAATAACAAAATCTTCTGCAAAATAAATTTCCAGGCGAACTTGTCTATTAATATATAGTATGCCTTCTTGTGAATTAAGAGATGAGCCAGAATAATGCCCAGGAGAAAGCAAGAAAGAATATGTACCTTGACTTCAAAATGGGGAGCCCTGGGTTCCTTTTTCAGCTGAGACCTGGCATTCCTATTCTGTGAAATGGAGAAAATGATCCAGCACGCAGTACATTCATTGTGCAGCAACTTCCAAGGCTTAGTAGTGTGCTCCCACTCAACCCTGCAACCAAAGCAATTCTTTCAGATATCTCTTTTTTCTGCCTTGTTTTCCCTTTGTCCTAGAGCCAAATATTGTTCAGCTGAAATTTTTGTGAAAAAGCAGTGCATCTCAGAGCGGTTTCTGCTTTCCCAATACAGCATACTTCCAGCTCCTCCGCAAATAACACTGAGTATATGTCAAAAAAACACGAAAGTATAACCTTCTTACTGCTAATGGATAATAGAAGCACCATCAGCGGATTGTGATTCAAGGTGTATCATGACTGAATGTATTTTAGACAGCAAGGAACTGAAAGTTCAACTTTTCTTTTGGAGAAGCAGCTGGTGAGGCTGGATTTGGCCACAACTTGGGGACTCCCTGAGGAGCATGTGCTGGTTCAGGGCTGTGTATGCTGTGCAGGTACCAAACCAAACACTCAGTTTACATCCTCTGGCAGTGCAGGGTGACCCGTTCCTACAGACCGACACACAGCCTATGAGTCATATGGGTCTATAGCCTTGGAGAATTGGATTGGAACTGTTTATTTAGTTTCAGCATGGATAATGCATGGTTGCAAGCACTACATAAGGCAAGTAACAGTTGCCAGATGGAATCTATCATACCTGAAAGACACTGTCAGGTAACAGGATAAATGCTTTTGCTTATCAGCAAAACAGTTAAATAAACACAGATTTTAAAGTTGTTCCCTCTTTTAACGAATTCAGCTGTTTCAGGGCCTATGGTAAGGGAGAGGGAGGTGGTGAGGGTGCAGTGAGCTCAGCGCTAGCCAGTGCAATCCGCGTGGGTGGAAGAAGGGCTCTCTGCTGAGCAAGGTACCTTGGGTTACTGGAGGCCAACACAGGCTCTTTGCATGGACCGTCTGCATGGAGCCACCTGACCACTTAAAACTAAAGCTGGTGTTGCGTAAAGTCTGACTTATGATAATTTCTTTTTCTGGTGCCTAAAGGACTAAGCAGGTCTTTTCCCAACTCAGTAGCTACAGATTGGCTGTGAATTGCTGAGAGGAGAGATTCAGCTTTCTTTGTGCCCATGGCCCCCCCACAGCTTCCCGTGCAAAGAATAGTCCTCTCAGAGAAACCAGAGCGGGAGCTTGCACCGATGTAGAGAATTTCCCAGACTAGCCACTGTCTCAAAACACACATGTCCTTTTTTTTTGTCTTTGCTCAAATTCAGCAAAGTGTAAATGTCCCACGTCAGTCCTGAAATGCACTTACTATGATGTGAAGGATAAAAACATCTCTGTCTTGCTCGTGCCAGTTTACTGCTAATGGGCGGCAGTGACTCATCAATGGGTGAAATGAGATTTTCAAGTTCTTCTCAAATGATGAGGTAGTTTTCAGAGCTCACTCAGTTTGTAATTAGATACACTATTTATGAATGTATTTGTCAAATAATGCATTTGGCAAGTTTTAAAAAACATTCTGGATAATTGTTTTTATTACTCATCAATTCTGAGGGGGAAATAACGAGATAAGATTGTATTTTTCTTGTCATAGCCCAGTGAAAGGGATAGCAATATAAATACTGGGTCCATGGCTCCCCATCATTTGTCTTTGGTTTACTGTCGATTTTGTAGCTAGTTCAAGATAGACTCAACCTCACAAGTGAAACCAGATGGGAGATAGGCCAATCGCAAACTTCACTTTACAGTTCCGTAATTGACTGCTGCGATTACGATTGCCTTCAGTACCGTGTGGCTTTTTTTACAGCATTCTGATTTTTTGTTTTGATTTCACTCTAAACCATACCTATGTTTCCATCTATTCCTTACTGGGTCCCATTCAGAAATACCGTTTTCAGGATTATGTTTTCCTACTAAAGGCTTGATTGAAAGATGGATTCAGGGCTCAGACACATGCTCATTTAGCAAAGCAGATGCAGCAATTTCCTCAAGCTGTTTGTTACCACCTGTTTGTCAGACGCTGTGTCCCACCAAGGATTGGATGGAGCAGACCATGTGAGACTTTGGTAGCTGCTTCACTGCAGTCCTGTGGCTTAGCTAAATTCCCTGGACACACTCCCTCTCATTTGCAGATGGCTAAGCCTCAAACATACACTTAAAGCCCAGTTGGGTAGACTGGAAATATTACTGGTCTGAGCAGTTTTCCTGACCGAAACCAGAGCTTCCAGTCCTGTGATGAGATACACCACAGGACTTCCAAACCTGTCCTGGGCAGCCACTGTGGTTGTGGTTGGGCAGAGGCTGCCAGCCCCATGCTGTGCGGGACCAGGTGCCAGCACGAGCACACGTCCCCTCCTGTGTGCTGACGCTCATTACCAGGCCCAGCTGCTTTTTACTGCCCCTCTGCCAACAGTTCCTGCCCTGTAACTCTACCGGAGAGGGGATCATGTGCTTCTTCCCTGTGCCCTGTGGGCAAAATCAGGCAGCCACCTGCTTAAACTATTTAAACCTACTGCAGATTTGGATCCATGACAGCCTAGAGGAAAATCAGGGAGGAGTCTTGGAGGCCACTCTGCCGAAGAAGTGCGGGGAAATTTCTGCCACTGGACTGGTGACTGGGGAAAGCAGATCAGATAGATCTTAAACCACTGTAATGGTTTGTTAACACTGTGGGCTCACAGCCACTTCTCTGGGACTACTAGGAGAGAGGGAGGTTACACTTTGATGTAAATCTCTGCAAGATCAGCATGTACACACCCTTCACAAACCTGCTCATGCAGCCTTCATACGCGCCTACAAAGAGCTGTTGATTCAGGTTTTTCTTAGTAACACAAACATATTTTTTGGACCCTAAGCTTTGGAATCTAATGCAGCCTACTAAACTATCCATTAAAAATAAACTGCAACAACGCAGAAAGCACAGCACCAGCTGACGCTGTGAAGGCGGACCATTGCATTGAGAACATGAGTCCGTGTTCAGAAACTTCATTTCTGTGAATGTGCCCTACTCAGCTGTAGCCCCACAAATACACTCCGCCAGACTGGCTGGCATGGGACAATATCAGTGCTGGATCTAACACTTACAAACAACAGCACCCCATCTGTAAGAAGTGTCTTCTTACTGCTTTTTCTGAGCTTCAAAAATCCATTGCTAAGACACAAAACTCATCAGTCAGCTTTACTTGCTTTGTGGTATAGGGTATTTTTTTTCCTTTTGTATACATTTTAAAGTTATCTTCGTCTTCAGTACAGGGTGATAAGCTCTGGTATTGTTACCCAAACAGCTCAGAAATGTCAGCTACAGAAAGCAGAGGCACTTCAGAAACTAACAGGGACAGAGAGATCTGTATATTCATAGCAGGAGGGAAGCAGCAGCACATGCAGACCGAACCACTGGCATTAATGGGTGAGCTGATTAGTGTTTATTGGGGTGGGGGAGAAATGAATTCTTATTGGCTGAGACGTTTTTGTTATTGTGAAATACATATTTGGCTAATGCAAATCAGAAAAGTGACATTTTTGTGGTGGCTGTTTATAAACAGGATGTAGTAAGTGCAAGGCACCCACAGCTGTAGTAGCTGCGGATTTTCAAGGCCAGACTCAAATGCATTGTACTTTATCATCAGTTTTCATGTTTGCTCTGCCCAAGGCCATCAAATCTTCCACAGGGAACCCAGAAAACAACCTGACGGACTGTCTGGTACTTGATACTGTATGACAGCTCATTGTTTCAAGAGATTCTGCATCTTCACCTGACACTTTAATCGTAGCATCACAGGCCCAGTCCTGTTTTGGATTAAGCTGAAGTCAATGTCATCTGCTTTCGTAGGTGTACAACTGCATTTGCGGTCAATAAAAATGAAAGCTGGGAAACCTCTTTAATATTAAGAATGAGAACTTCAGGCCCGTCATTGGCGGCAGCCAACCACAGTAGAATGGTTGGTGCAAGTGGGAAGGGAGAGGGTAACTGTGAGATGATGGGGCTTCATCAGAAATACACCTTTCCTTAAAGACAGACACAGCTTTTATCCAGAACTCAACCATCAGATATCTTCCTAATGCTTGTGGTAAATTTAACGAGAGTTGTATGAGGAGATCATGGGAAAAAGCTGATCTTTTGCATAACTGTACTACACTAATTCTTGTTTCTTGTGAGAAAATCATTCTGGAGATAAGAGCAACTTGCTAAAGAAAAAAAGTAAGACCTGTGGACCTGTGTAGGCATTCAGAATAAGGACACAGCAGTCTGCAGTTGTATTTTGCTGCCAAGAGAACATCAGTGATGTGTCCAGTGTTGTGCTTCCCACTGCAAGGAAAACATGGATGTAGTAGAATGGGTCCATTGCCGGGGCAGGAAGATGATTAAGGTCTCAGAGCATCTGCCTGGCAAGGAGAGAGCTGGGACTGTTCAGTCTTGAGAAGAGAAGACTCAGGGGGTCCTTAGAAGTGTGTATAAATTGCCTGATGGAGGGATGTAAAGAAAACAGCCAGGCTCTTCTAGTGGTGCCCAAGGACAAGAGGCAATGGACACAATTTGAAATACAATAAATTCCATTTAAACATAAGGAAAAACTAGTTGATATTGTGTGGAATAGCACTGACTGACAGGTGTTGCAGTGTGATTCAGGAACCACAGTATTGAAATAGAAGCTGTGCTCCAAACCGGGATATGCAGCATTTGACTTTGGCTCCAGTAATAACAAACTACTACTAACAGTACTAACTAAAGCAACTTATCTCCTGCCAGCAAAACACATTCCTTTGATGGCAACAGAAAACTGCAGTGAATGCGCCATCATCTTCACCTTCCCCTCTATGGACAGCATTTGGAAAGGCCATCTTTTCTTGTTTCAGTTATTTATTTTTTTTCCTCTAGTACTAATACATTTTGAAATAAAAGAACAATTTGTTGCTTCAGAATTAGCACCATGACTGCTCTTCGTATGGAAGTGAGGTTATTCTGCTCTAACGAAATTGAATTGCACAGAGTTGAAGTTCAGAGCCCATTGAAATGATAATTTATGGACATTTTCTGGCAAATTTCTTGTGTTAACATTATATATGATGTATTTCTATCACTAGACCTTTGGAAGGATCTTTTGCAAGATTCTTCTCTTGCCTGTTGTGAATATTTCTGTTCTGTCAACACTGTTCTGAAGGAGGGTTTAAATTGTACAGTACACCAGAAACCTCTTAAGTTTCTGCTTTCAGGTAAATTATTAGCTCAGTCAACTTGGGTGGACACTGCTTTAAAAAAAGCCTTGCTTTAAACTACCTTCAGTTACATATGATTTCAGTTCTGGCAAGACGAGTCATCAAGATGTATGTGACAGAGAAAGAAGTAAGAAAAATCACTGCACTGGTATGGGCACGGAAACTGCAAAGTGGTGATCACCTCCCAGTGTCTCCCCTTGTCTTCTTGTCCGTCCTCAGTGTTAAACTTATTACATGAGAGGACAACAAAAATGTGGAATCAAAGAATTAGGGAGAGATTGTGATGGATCAAGAACCATTCTACTTATGTACGGTTATAGTATGAAAGAAAGAAATAAAGGTGCAGAACAAAAGATGATGGGGAATGGGAACAATGTGGTGTGGGCTTTTCTCTGTTCCATTTTCACTGTATTTCATTTAGTGAAAATGCTCAATATACGGCAAATATTTGGGAGATCAGTGCCAGAGCAGTATTTTGTATATTCTGTGGATGGAAGTGTAGTGGGAATCTGGTCAGCAGTGTAATTGTTTATATTCATTATAAACAATCTGTGTTATTTGGCAACAAACCCTGCCTTTCTGAGTTGACTCGTTGCTGCTGCTGAGATTGTTCCATCAGCTGGTTGTAATTTTACTTTCGGGGCATACAAAAGTACACTGTATTTCTTCCAAATTATCTGTGGGAGAAATTTGAAGAATACACTAAAGGCTCCTTGCTCTTGTGGGACTCCTTTTGGCCCTCTTTCAATAGTCTCTAAAGGCCATAAGAAGAGGCAGACTAAGTTTAGTTTGTGCATGCTTTGCAGCACTGTTGTCTACTTCTGCATCTTCTTTCCATGTTTTAATCCCCAACTGCTTTCTGTTTAAACAGTGATAACAGATGAAATACAAAAAGACTTGCTACAGGAGATAAAATGAGTCAAGGAACGAGGGCGAAAGATCTTGCAGCGAAAGAGTGAAACCCCTTTGTGGCTTTAAATATGAAGCAAATAGTATAGAAGCCAGTTTCTGAGCCCTCTGCACAGGGCTGACATTATCCCAGTTGCACAAGTATGGCTTTTGCAAGCTGGAACTTACCTGGGACCTGGCTATCCTGCACCTGAAACACTTACTTGTGCTTAGTATCAATTTATATTTGTGCTCCTTTCCAGAACAAGCAGACGGTAAAAGATTTTCTATCTAGCAGATATTTGGAAGCTTCCAAATGATCAAATAATCCTCTACTGTATAAAGATGAGAAAAGGGCTGGCAATGAATTAGCTAATAAGCTCTGTGGTTAGGAAGTTTTGCCTTGCGACTACTCAAGACTGCCCACAATGGGTCAAAGCAAGTACTCAAAACCTGAAATTTCATATTCCACCTATGTGCTCTGACTACTAGGAACTGGTCACTCAAAAGGAGGATTTCTCTTGACACTCCTGAGCTGTTCCAATTTGTAAGAATAATTAAACATTCACTGAACTTAATGAGCGGTGGATTCTACGGTCCATCAGTTTGAGCGTTCACCTCTAGCGTCATGCTGCAGGTTTAAGTCTCTGCTCCAATGACTCCTTGCAGGCAGCGAGCATGGCTGAATTGCTGGATTGGGACTGCTTTTGCTCGACTGATATTTTCCAGAAAAAAAAAATAAGAAACCCCAGGACGAACTGCTGAAAGACAGCTGACCAGCTCTGCACCAGCCCTACCACATCCCTGCTACTTCTCTGACCACAGACCCGATCATATTCAAGAAAAACACTGCAGGAACAGGTCCCAGCCAGCAGTGTTTCAGAAGAGCATTCCATCAGCTGGGGCAGTGTTCCTTCATCTCCCTGCTGACAGCCTCCGCTGCAGGGAAGATGCGTTTGTGCTCACACCTGTGTCTGGAGATCACAATCACAGAAGAACATGAAAGATCTTTTTCACATTAGGTACTTCTAAAAATTTCCAATAAGTTTCTGCTTTTTTTTGGTTTTCTCCCCTTGTCTATTTTTGCCAAGCCTGTGCTTGTCACGCCTGGAGGCTTCAAAGTGAGAAAGACCCCGATGCTGAAGGTGGCTGTTGCTAGTGTGGGAAGGGGTGTTCGTGGCTGCGATGTGCCTCCAGGAAGGGGAGGCTCTGCTCTCCGCTTACAGCCGGCCAGCTCCGCGCCAGGGACAGAAGTCGTCTCCTTGTAAGCTCTGTTGCTAGAGGCTGAGCTGGTTCTACCTTAGCTAGTTTAGCTCCTTCCCTTGTCCCTCCTGCTCTTGGAAATTGCAGCATGGGCACAAGCTTGTCTAGATTTCGATCAGGTGATTTTCATTTGTTCAGTACTTGAAGAGCAGGAGTTATTTACTGAGGATTTAAATTTCTCTAAAGTAAAGCGAAACCAAATAGCACTGCTTTTTAAGCATGCCTCCGCATTTAGAAAGCATTGGGTTACACTTTCCATTTGAAGCTTTTCTTCTTAAAAAATTATTCAGTTGTCCCTCCTGAGAATTTCCCAGCACTGCCCCCTCGTGTAACCCAATCCCCCCCATCGGGGAGCACCGCTCGCTGCTCGCCAGGTGTGCGGGCGGCCGTCACACTGACAGCTATGGCATAACCTTTGGCGGCACAAGAGCTCTGAACAGGCATTCAAAGAGAGGTTTCTGTATTCTTACGTATAAGATGCGTGCTGTTTTTGTAATGGCATTCATAGAGTCACAGAGTCATTTAAGGCTGGAAAACACCACTAAGATCCTAGTCCAACTGTCAGCCCATCCCCACCATGCCCACTAGCCACATCCCTCCGTGCCACATTTACCCTTTTCTCGAACACCTGCATGGACGGTGACTCCACCACCTGCCTGGGCAGCCTGTGCCAGTGCTTCACCACTCTTTCTAAGAAGAAATTGTTCCTAATATCCAACCTGAACCTCCCCTAATGCAACTTAAGGCCGTTACCTCTCGTCCTATCACTGTTGCCTGGGAAAAAAGGCCAACCCCCACTCATTACAGCCTCCTGTCAGGGAGTTGTAGAATGTGATAAAGTCTCCCTGAGCCTCCTCTTCTCCATTCAGTACCTCAGTTTTACTGTATGTGCACCTTTTCCTCTATCAGCTGTGAATGAGAAATTAAGGGTATTGACTTTTTGGATGGCTTTTGATTAGAAACAGGTCTCTTCCCACAGGCACCTCAGACATCTTTCTGAGTGCTATCAGAACTGGTAGGAGGCAACCACCATTTTTATTTGAATGAACCCTCCTGTTATTACAGTGTCAGGTACTCAGCACTGTCTGACCCTGCAATTCAGAGGCCCAGAATTTCTGCTCTCCTGGGAAATACTTCTGAAAAATAGTGATAACTAAGATAATAACAGTTCTCAGCACTCCTGTAAAGCTTTGAATCCACAGATCTCAAACCAGATACCAGCACTTACTACTAGAAGATAGTTAAACACGAGGCATGAGAGAGCCTATCCTCAGAACTGTGCACTGGGCCATTTCAAAGGACAATGGTCAATTGTATTGGGTAAAACACTGATCTCACTGCAGTTAATGGCAAAATGACTTCACGGACCCATACAGACAAAAAAATTTTGTGAAGAGTATCATGGTCCTTTTATTTAAAATATGCCTTTGTAGCAAAGCACTGCAAACTGTAATGCAGATATTTGCAATCTGTTGCATATCTTGCATGTCAGAATTATTGTTGATGACTATATATAGTACAGTCAATATAATTTCTTCTTAATTTGAGTATTCATCAATACAACCTAGTAATGAAACTAGAATACTGCAAAAACACTCTGCAAATATTGCCATCGTTTCAAGTGGATTTACTTGTACACCAGATTTTTTGTTCACATTTCATAGAAATGTGAGAAACTTCATTCTCCTGGCACCAGCATTCATGGTAAATGGCCTTCAATGTGTCATTGAAGAGATTTTGGCGAATAACAAATTTGCATTTGCATGTTTACATACTTACGTTTACCTTGGAAAAGCAGATGGACACATCCAACTAGGAGGGAGAAAGCTAATCATGTATCTGTACGACAAACTACGGCTGATCAGTGCTACGTGACTAACAAGTATCTTATAGCCTCAAAGACAATTACAATCAATCCAAACTGCTAAAAAAATAAAAAAAAAATATCTTATTTCTAAGGCAGGTTTGAATAGCAAGCACTTCTGAGGCAACTATAATCTGCTTATGGATTTTCTACAAGCAGAGTGATAAACAAAATTTCCTTGATAAATGACTTACTGTTAATTATCTATTGAGTTCCGTTCTCCCACCCACTTTAATGAACTCTAACACAGTGAATCTTAATATCCAATATAATGAGAGTAAATTTTCACCCTCGATGCCGTGTGAATGGCACAATTGCTTTACTCTTTTATTCACCAAGTGTCAGTCATTCATTTCGGCTCTGGATCACTCAATAGAACTAAGATGTGCAGTGAATGGGATTCCAGTCATGTCATCCTGTTAGTGCAAAGTGATTCTCAACAGCACTTGACGGCGCACTGCTGGATTGGCTCAGTGCATTAAAACAAACCAAATTATGCTGTTTTTATGTACATATCGGTACTTGTTGACACACTAGTAAATTGTTTTAATAGCCTGTACTTATGCAGGTGTATATCTTTGTAGTTAAATTCCAATACATTGTAAAGCACGCTTTACATAGAAAATATTACTCTCTTAGGAAAACTGTAATCACAAAATTTAGACTCAAAAATACAGTACTGCTAACTGCTTTATCTTTCAATAGCCATCATAAGCTAGATGTGTGTGACTGAATCAGACCTGAGTAGCCCAAGACACAGCTTTGGAGCCTGGGGAATACAATGTGCTGTCAGTTACAAAGCAATTAAAATGGTATTCTTCTTAGTTATTTGTGGCCTCACTGCAGCCTTCCTGAAAACAAACCAAGATGCTGTTTTACTTAATCCTTAAGAATAGTTTATTTTAAGGAGAGTTTAGACCAGATTCATAGTTCGTGTCAAACAAAAGAGATGATGAATGCTTGCCTCAGCTAATACCACTTCCATGCGAAGGATGTGCATTGGTCTAGCAAAGCAATAAATAAATCCGCAATGATGAATACTGGCACTCTGCTCTTTACTCCTCTGCTTCTGCTCCATGCTGCCATGCCAACCCAGTTGTATAGAAAATATTTCTGGTTTATGAAGATCAACCAATTTCCTCCAAGTTGTGGTGGTCCTTAAAGCCCAGGAGGAAATTATACACCTCACTAACATTTAGGGGCTTTAGCGCCCTGGTGACTTACTGATGTTTTTAATTGGTTCAGCTGTATAAGTTTGATGTGGTTTGCTACACTTGCTGCTTTTGTTATGGAACATCAAAACACCCAAGAAATCTTATTTTAATGCACCTCCGACCTCTCTTCTACCCACACAGCTATTATTGTATTGTGGTTTTCAAAGTCTGATCAGAGGGGGGTCTTCCAATTACCAGATGAATCAAGATTCATTCCCTGAGTCCAGATGCTGAGGGGCAACACACAGATTGCTGATACCAGACACAGACTGCCTGGCACTAGCACATCTCACTGATGTACTTATTCTTTGTCTGATTGCATTCACATCCATCTCTGTGTAGGACTTAGTGTCATCTCTGAAAATAACTGAACCTTTGCCACTTAAACATGTGATTTCACTCCTTTCAGAATAGAGATAATGCCCAAGAGCCCCAGAAAAACAGTGTGTTCAATTTGAATACATTCAGCATTAGAAATACATGAGCTACATCTACTTAGGGAGGCAGAGAAGGGGATGGGGTGACGGGGCATTCCAAGAGAGAGGATGGGTCATTTAGGGATCCCTTTATTTTAATACTGCATACTTTCTAGCTGAAGAACTACAGTCATGCTGCAAACCAGCCTTCTAACCAGGAAAGCCACAATTAAAAAACTTACATGAAGGATATGGAAGATGAAGATACTCTCAAAATTACTAATTTTAACTGGTAGTCCATGGGTATGTTTTCCTCTGCAGAACTGGTCTGGAATCTTAGTATGGCATGAAGAGCTACAGAGTTACAAATGGTTTGTATTTTATCAGCACTGATCAAACCTGATACTAAAAAAGGCCACGCAGATCTCTTAATTGCATGGCTCTCCACTTTGCCCTACTCACCTGAATAACAGTCTTATTAGAAAAATTTTAGATAAAAGAGACAATTCTTAGTAAATGCATGCTTTTGGTTGACTCCATCCGAAAACTGATTTTTTCTGAGAAGGTATATTGAGAATAACAAATCTCAGGACAGCATAAGGAGGTATAAAAGAAAAAATAAACCCATCATTCTCTGGAACTGCCAGGACTCTGGAATCTGGAGATTTGAGGTGGTTTGCAGAAGACCCACAAATGAAGCCTGGTATAATGGCTACAGCCCTTCATGTGTTGGGCTCTCTCTTCCAGACCTCCTGAATGCTTTTATGACATCCCAAACTGCTTATAGTACATCCTCAAAGTGCAATGCTCCAATTTCTGCATAGACATTATTCATAGTCTTCTAAGGTGCAGACTACAGCCATTAACAGCACAAAGGGAAAAGGCAATCTATTTACATTTCAAATACTGATTAAACAACATTATCTAAAACAACAATCTTGACTGGACTAGCAAAATGGTAGAGGATGCAGAGTTCTATAAAATTAAATGTAGAAATAAAAAGCCATTTTGCTTGCATTTTTTGTGATGGGAACCTGACATTCAACTAATAATGCTAAAAGCAACAGTAGAGTGAAGAGACTCTTCTCGTAGAGAGAAACCAGGCTACACATGATTTCTCTCTTACTATGAAAGCACAGATTATTAGGCATATGTAGTTATTTCATGTCTGAGATAAAGCAGATACGTGAGGCAATGGCAGTATCGCATTTGCATTGGTATATTCCACTTGTTAGAGAATACAAAAGAGTTCTGGCATTATTATCATTTACAATAAGTGTTCTGTTTCATAATGCTCATTCTTTGAAGAATACCTGAAAGATCTGGCTTTGACCATATTTTTATTTCTCAAAGGCCAGAGTTTGTTCCCAGTAAGATAAGCATATCTTGGATTTGACTTCTGTGGGAGTGGTGTACGGACACAGCACCGTCTGTCTACCTGCAGCATTCTATACTTTTGGCAATTCAGTCCATAATAATGATCTCTTCTGCATAAAGAACGTGGTCAGCTAAAGGGTGCTCATCTCCATGAGAACGTAGCATGTTGTACTGGTTGAACTGTTTAAAGCCAAAGTATATCAAATGTGCCACAAGGATATTTAGCAATACCAGACATTTTAAGACATTTGCCTGAGTTTCTCCATTTTTGTACAAGCACAAATGGACTGGAACAGTAGCACTCCCAACCTCACTTGCTGTGCATCAAGCAGCTGTCACTCAAATGAAGTGATGGCAGGAAGAAGACTGAGGCAGACAGGACTAACCACGTCTGGCACTGGGAGCATCACAGCCTCAGCCTGTCTCTGAGCTGTTAATTTGGACATGGACATGCTTCCATTTCTAGTTACAGCTTTCTCTGACCAACCAGCTGAGCTTCTTCAGTGCTTACCTTCTGCTTTGAACCCTTCAACACTGCACAGAATGCAAAAATATATATATAATTCCTTCATGTTTTTGCATAAAAAACCCACTCTGAAGTTCATTAAATCAATAGCTTCAATAATCATTAAATCAGCTCATCTTTATATCTAGGGCTGTATAAAATGCATTATTAAAAATTTCTGGAGTGGAACCCACTTCAAACCTCTGGCCTGCTGCTAATAGCACTGCATCAGCTTGCCTGAAATATTGTTCCATCCAACAAATCGTAAACAAGCTGCTCATGGGAAAGCAAAGCCCAGGAGCAACCTGCTTGTTGCACCCATTTCTTTTGTTTGCTTTTAGCATTGGCTTCTTTGTTCTAAGGTTCACAAAAGCCTGTTACAAATTATTGGAGTCTTAAAACTTCACTCTGCTGCGTGCATGCGAAGTTAGCAAAAATTAATCACTCTTCACGTGCATTATAAAGCTGAGTAGTGCGATTCATCTCACCTCACATCTGCCCCAGGCGCTGGCCTGATACATGGAGTGGAAAGAGCCCTGCAGCTGTTAGGGCTGGTCCCAGTGCTGCTGCCTTTGGCTGCATGGCAGCTCAGTGCTCTTCTTCCCTGGTGGCTATGATCCCTCAGGGCAGCCACATGTGGGAGCAGCCTCAAATTCGTACCAAGATAAGCCAGGTTAGCTTGGAAAGCTTTGTATTGGAAGGTACCAGCTAATTTCTGCTGCACACAGAAGAAGGCTACAAATAAGAAGAAACTACAGGAGACAGAACTATTATAGATCACATTTGGCATTGCTCTTGTTAAACTACATGCAAAGCCTCACTGATGATTTTAATTTCCTTCACACCACTGTGAACGGAAGAAAGCCGTCCTATTTCTGTGGTCAGAATAAACACTGGTTTTCCTTTTTTTTTCCCCCTTTCATTTTTATAATTAGTGTCTTTTTACAATCCGTTAATTCTAACTTGTGAATTGCGTGCTGCAACTCCACAAAAACAGCCTTAGTTGCTTTCTATTGCAGTCAGTGAAGCAGAGCTGCTTAGAATAGTAGATGAAGAATTTAATGAAGAGAAAAGAGATGCGACAAAACGTGGCTTCTCACTTCAGCTCAAGCCCTTCCCAGGCAGAAAATGGAGAACTGGGCATGTTGTGGATGGCGGTAATTACGTGACAGGAAGGATGTAATCAATCTCCGCTGTATGTGTCGTTCATAAGAAAATCTGCAACATCCATTTATTGATTACAGCTAAAATGTAGGGATTACTTAAAAAATAATTATCGTTTCTCATAAATTTTTAGATACTGGCTTCAATAAGCCAAAATGAAGTGCATTTATGTGCTGAGCTGCTGGTCCTGCCGTTTCCAATAGACTCAGTAACTTTACAGGAAAAAGCTACAGGGACACGCTACCCACAGGTCTGAGTACACCAACGACAGAATGCCTCCCAGTGCAGCTGTGGCCGGAAGAATGGGATGTTTCTGGGAGATCTTCATCCATGGCCAGATGTTTTCACCCCCAATTACTGTGAAGCTTTGCAGCTTTCAGATGGCCTCAGCACATCCCGAGAGTGTTTTCAGACTACTGGAGGATGATTTTAATTTGCATGCTTAAAGAGAGGCAGACTTGCTTTATAGGCTGCTTTTCTGCATCCCTCTTTGCCTGGTAGGTAAGATCTTCCCTGCAGATGGCAGATAGAAGGAATGGGAATTTCTTCTCTACAACAGCCTCTGTTTGCTCATGATACAAATTTTCCAAGTGTACGATACTTCTCTTGGCAAGTGTTAATATACTTAATATGCACACAGACATGCATATGCATACACTCACATGCATATGTATATATGTATACATTACAGGGAAATTTTTTTCTTTCATTGAAGCCATCTGTTGCTGATAAGGGCTCCCCTGGGGCCTGACCTCAGAACATTTCTCCTAAATGAGTAGGAGAGGGTCTCAGGGTTATGCACAGGCACAGTATGACTACATACAGTGAGCTCAGTGGACACTGTAGCTACCAACAGCAGGAGCACCCAAATGCATGTTCCTTTGGCAGCAAGAGAGCAGAAAGAACAACTGGAGAGGCTGGTGGGCAGAGAGCAGGCAAACCAATGGGCAAACCTAGCCAAGGCAACGGCTGAGTCCATCACAGCTGAACCAAACACATTTATCTAACTGGATTCATCTGCCAATGGGACACATAGATTAATTTAAGAGTTTTCAAAGCATTTTTTAGATTTGGTTGTTGACAAAAGGAATAAATAGAACCTCCTCTGTGTGCCTTGTACCTACCTAAATTAGCAACTAAAGAAAACAGATTGTATTTAAGGGATTTTAATATGAATGATGTTAATGATGACATATTCCAAATAGTACACTTAGAATCAGTCTGTAATAACAAGCTAACAGATGTTGGCATTTTTATTATTAATTATACATTTCATTATCATATGATTATTGTCAAACATCATTTGACAGCAAAAAACATATAAATGATTCACACGTTTTATATTGTAAAGATGATACTCTGCTTGATTTTTAATAAGCTGACTTTAATATGCCAAGTGCAAAATGCTCTTTGTTTTAGCAGCCTGAAATACAGGGAGCTTCTGCATAACACTACAGACTGACTAATCTAATATGGGTTGAAGTTCTAAAAATGAAACAAAACAAGCAGCTGTCACATGTGAAGGTGAGGCATGAATTTTAAGATTCCATTAAGTAGCTACAAAAGGTAAAAAATATCCATGTACAAGGACAGCTCTGAAAGTAATGCCTCCTATTTTATGATGTTGGCACACAACAGCAGAGGTGGATGTCGGTGGTATGGCAGTAGAGGTTGAACCTTCCCACCAACATTCTGCTACACGTTGTTACTGCACAACAGATGGGACCAGAGGGGCAATCTGACAGAATGCTATCTGACATGGAAGTGCAGAGGAAGCAAAGGTATAGAATTGAATTCCTCCATGTGCAAAAATGGCACCCATTGACATTTATCAATGTTTGCTGAATGTTTATGGAGACCCAACAGCAGATGTGAGCGCAGTGAGGCGGTGGGTGGTGCGTTTCAGCAGTGGTGACAGAGACAGTGGGTCACCTCTGGTGCAGATTTTTAAGAGTGTGGCATGCAGGCTCCTGTCCATCACTTGCAAAAACGTATAGCTAATGGCCATGACTAAGTTGAAACACAACACTCTGTAGCCAAAAATTTGCTCTATCAAACAGCGTGCTTTTTGTATCTGTTGTAGTTTCTGTGGAAATAAATAAGAGGCATTACTTTCAGAGAGACCCATGCACATATCTAACAAGCATCATTTGCCTCTCTTATTCATATGATTATGAAACAAATGTGCTGGGGAATACGGATCCTAACAAGTTGCCATCCAATTAAGAAAAAATTGGGGAACAATTTATGCGTTATTTGCCGCATGATTGCATTTTACTCACAGTTTGTTTAAAATTCATAAAGTTTCATCTTTAAAATGAAACACTGGAGTTATCTTATTGATTTCAAATCACATTACATTTATCCTTCAGATTGCAGCTTCAGCAAAGCCCGCTGTAGGTACAGTAAATATCTCCAAAAGAACATTTGGGAAGGAAGTGTAAATCTTGACTGCATGTCAGAGCAGACAGGTCAGAGCTCTCCAAATCAAATACCGGTACACTTATCTTTATAATCACCCAGGACTTTTTTTGCTTACTGTTTTTTAGATCAGCGTAATCTTTCTTCGTTGAATAAATGTTAAATACTGTAAATGACAGTTCTCTGAGGGCTATGCTAGTCTCAAGACATCATTTAATCTAATACAATCAAAGCGCAGTCATGTCTGAGAGAAAGGTGAGTCCGTTGCACAGTCAGCTTGATATTTTTTTTTTAATGGAAAGGCTCATTTAGTAATTGTTAAACAAGTCATAAACATCCTTGCCAAACTCCATCACTTCAAAAAGCATGATTGGTAAATGAAAATGGATCCAAATTACCTTCTTCACTTCTGCAGGGCATGAAGTGCTTGGACATAGTAATAATTCTGTCTTCCTGTGTCCCTCACGCGCACTTAACCATTTCAGAATTAAGTCCTTCCAATGATCTCTTTCTCCCTTTGTTCACATTTCAGTTAGACCATCCTTCCCATTCTGTATTAGCACAGTTCACAGGAAGGCTATTTCAACTCGGTGTTCTAACGCTTATCTGCTTAAAGTGCACATAATGTATGTCTGAAATACAGCCATTACCCAGAGCTCTGATTGTAGCAGATTGTTCTCAGCTGACTCACAGAAAATTGTTTAGCCCTAAAAAATTGGGTTTTAGACACAGAAGTGTTTTTGAAACTTGAATATATAAGATAGTTAGAATAAAATTAATTTCTTTTAATTAACCAAGTGGCATTGTCTCATTAAAAATAATGGATTTTTAAGGACATTGTAACAGCACTGGGGTAGCTCCTCGGCTGCTGAAAACACTAGAGCCACAGAGATGGCATCAGTTGGTCATCTGTGCCAACACCCTGTTCAGTTACTGCTATGTAAGGAGGTTAAATACCAAATTTCTGTTTCTTGTTGCTATGAGTATGCTTTCTTCATTGCTCTTGTTTAGACAGTGGAAAATGAACAGTCTTTTCTACATGGTATTTTTCATACAACAGCAAGATACCTAACTGTCAGGCTTCCAAGTGCCTCAGAGGCATCTGATTTGTTGCATCCCTTTTCCTGATGGCTGGAGTTAAAAAAAATAAAAACAAAAAAAAAAATAACAAAACACCACTACTCTTTAGCACAGAATTTGCTTAAGGCTGAAAGTAAGGAGAAAGGATGATATTTACACTGACATTTTCCAAGTTATGCCATTGCCTGAACGCTTTTGTAGGATTACTCCTAGAGGATCTATTTAGGATTGGTTCTGGTCTGGTCCTTTTATGTTTTATTTACCCTGTACATGTTTATTGTTTGCAAAATACACAGAGCGTGGAATCTCAGAGGGTCATTTTCCATTGCTGCCCCCTGCTGTATTATCAGCAATCTGTTCTCCAGCATTTGCAGAAACTGGGCACGAGTCAAAGGATGTAAAGAGAAGTTTCTGAACAGTTTACGTGCAGAGGTTTTTTGAACCATGTGGCCCTGTAATTCTAGGAAACTGTTGTTCAGACATCCCTGTCCATCCCTCATTGCCAGGCTCTTGCTTCTGTGGTTTCTGTGCGGGCAGCACTGTTCTTTCCCAGACATCAGCATCTGACATACGATCCCACCCCGCCAGTCCAGCTCATGGGCAGCATTATGGCACAAGGCCAGTGACTCAATGTTTTGACCTAATTGCCCACAAGTTGTATTGAAATTCAGTGCTGAGTATATTGAGATCTACTTTCATTTCATTTGACTTTCTATCACGAGAAGTGCTGAGAACTCTTATCACAAGTGGTAACAAGGTTTCTTCTTGAATTACAAGACTCAGCCATACCAGGACCTGGAAGGTTTCCAGTGCAACCTATAAACTGGCTGGAGCTGAGTAAACAAATTATAGTGAATTTACAGTGTACAAATTTAGCCTCTCATTCTGTTTCTGATCTGTCAGCGAACAGTTTACAACTTGTTTTGCTTCATTCATAATTTAAAATCTTTTGGCAAAGCTTTTCAGCAAATAACCTGTACGCATGTGGTGAGTTTTTAGCAGATCTTTGGAATTTTGAAGTCTTGAAGCGCTAACAAATTTTGATGGAGGCACAGGCTTTCATCCCTTTCTTTTGACTAGGCAACAAGTACTATTAGTATTAAGCTTGTTTGTACTCAGCATTTCACAAAAGTTTCTGCCTGCCATTTTGTGGAGTAATGAGATTTTCCTTACAACATTATGAAGGTGCAAATGTACATTACGAGAGCAGCCACCAAAGGAAAATAAACCCACTAAAAAGAACAGTCATTGCAAGAAGACTTCACTGCAAAACTGCATGACAAGCAAGAAGACAGAGTTGGAGCCTAAAGACTGTTCCTGGAGCCAACTTTTAGCCTTTTGCAAATCCTACTGGACTAAATCTCAATGGAAGAAAGTGCTTGGCTATTGAGTGTAACCCTCAGTACAGTAGAAAATAACTCACATTTTCCCTCCTCAATCTCATATTGCATAAACTTCCTACATAAACCTGAATTCTATTGACAAAAAACCAGGACTGAAAATCCTATTGAGAAAAACTTGGACTGAGTAGGCAAATGTATGTCAGTACAAAAGTTATGTTTTCCAGTGGTAGATGTGGCTACTGGAAAAGTCAGGGTGATGCCAGCATCACCACTCCCAGCAAGCTTGGAAAACTCAGAGCCAGAATCCACCATCAGCTCTCCTTTTCACTGTAGCTCATGAGCAGCTCTAATGCAAGGACAAGTTGAGCTCTTTCCAGGCTCCTACCTCATCACATTTTCTTTTGCAGAAGCTATAATATGAAACATTAAAAAAAAAAAAAAAAGTCATAATAGGATAACAACTGAAAACACACAGCTTGCTGTCTGTTCTTGGTCATACCATGCAGTAATGGTCTGCATGCTAGACATGCTTTATGCACCCTTCCCAAATAGTTACAGGCTCCTTAATTATTCCTGTTTTGCCAAAACATCCTTTATACAAGGAGACTATCGTAGGTAAAAACAATTACCCTAAGCTTCTCAATTTTACCCGTGATTCAGGGAATCTGAAATTCCACTCTTCCAGAATTTCACTCAGACAATAATGTCAATGAAATACAGCTGGGAGGAGAAGGCCATCTCAAAGCATCCACACCTCT
The DNA here is from genome assembly GCA_024606505.1 of Aquila spilogaster. Lineage (NCBI taxonomy): Eukaryota > Metazoa > Chordata > Aves > Accipitriformes > Accipitridae > Aquila > Aquila spilogaster. The sequence goes on along the minus strand of JANHGO010000069.1, from coordinate 64,832,882 downwards.
TAAGCTGCATTTAGATGTCATTTCAGCTTTATTTCAAAGATGAACACGGTACTTAAATGATATATAGGCATTGTGATGGCTCTCTTCACGGGATAAAATTCAGCCAATTTACATGGCTATTTGTGGAAGGAAAGACAGAAAACACCTGAACATTATCAGAGCAAAATTCTTCTTAAAAAAAAGTGATGGAAGCTAACTCAATTATAAAAGATTATTTGTCAAATGTTTCTATATTTGTTCAGCTGTAAAGTTAGCAAAAAGATTGATAAACCTCAAGTAAAGCTTTAGAAATATTTTAATGACATACAAACCAAGAAATCTTCAAGTGATCACAATCCAGATGGTGCAGCATACTTTGGAACGTGGCAGTAGTAGCTCATCACAAGACATTACCATCCATCCTGGCTCTTCTGTGCCATCTGCATTCATGAAACCCAAGCTGACCTCTTATCCTGACTCACTAACCTGCTGCCAGGCATCCGTGCTGACTGCTAATTGCATACCAACAGAAAATGCATTTATACAAAGCCTCTTCTGCTTCCTCAATAAATTCTGTGAATACCATAGTGTCTGCAATGAATTAACAGCAAAAGTCATGTAGTACTTGTCTAAGATGGTCTGGAGTTCTCAATGATCTTGAGTTACTGGTAAGCCTGATGAAATTTTGCATTATGTTTGTAGCAACCCCAGGTCCAGTTATAGTTCTGGATACATTAATTAAATGGTTTCATACATTTCCCTCTCTCTCGCACACACACACACACATGCAACTGGCAGCATCATGTGATTGCTCTTTGAAGGTCTGGGGACTGTACGTCTGCCTGTGCTGATATACATTTGAGAACAGGAGGACAGAGACTAAACGACCTGATTAGGTTTTTAGATGTGCCTTGGAAATGGACTCTGACCTGATTTCCCTTCTCTCTGTTTGAGACTATTTTACTTATCCTGTTTAACAAGCACAAACAAATCTACTATTTCTATACCAAAACACCCTCATTTGCTCTAGAAGTACATTTACAGAAAAAAAAAAAAAGATACACAATTTTAAAGAGGAAAGGAGTGTTTCACCAGTGATGACAAAAATAGTATTTAAACAAGAACTGTAAGAATTTTATATTACCCACAAGCAAGACTTTCTCAAAATTGGAAACTAAATTCATGGTCGGAGTATTTCTTTAAAATTAATGGAGTCCTTTTGCTGTGTTAACATTTTTCGTTCTGTGCTGTTGCAACCACTCTCCCACTCCTTTATCTGACTGATATGGTAATAACAGGTCCTAGGGCCATATGTTCAAATACATTAGAATTCATGATGACTTTGTTCTAGTTTCTTAGTTCTTATTAAGGCTGACAATCTTCAGGGAAAATGAGCTTTTCTAGCACAACTTCCTTAGCATTGTAAAAGATTAACATATACAAATACAGTGTTTAACTGCACAAGTGTTGCATATTGATTGTAGGCCTGATCCTGCCTGCACTTACTTTTGGGCATACTGGAAACAGTTGCCTTGCCTTCAGAGGGAATCTCCTGGCAATGAGATCTACTGGTATGAGCAAGAATTTCCAGGATAAGGTCCTAGATATGTGTAGATATGAGCGAAAACAAAACTTTGGCTAGAGATAACAGGCTGCGAGTCACAGAGCAAGCTGGCACATGCATCATGAAAACGAGAGATGCTCACCCGGGCCTGACCCCGCACGGCTTCAGACGAGCTGTTGTGCTGCTTGCCTGCAGTGATGCCCTGTGGGCAGCCTGTGCGAGACCGTACTTGCTTCCCATTAGTGCACGTCTCCCAGGCACCACGTAAAGATGGGCCTCCGTAGAGCGATAGTGGAATTAATGCAAACCTAAGTAGTACCTGCGTGACAACGAGAGGAGCTCAAAAATGCTTTCTGGGTACATAAAACTTGCAGATAGGCAGTTTCAGAGGGAGTTAAACTACTCAGAAAGTCAGATCACGTTAGAAAATAGTTTGGCCAAAACAAGTAAAACCAGAGAAGTAGAAATGTTATTCATTGACATTTTCTAAGTGAAATATTTTGACTTTTTGTTCCAAAATATTTTGGCTTATTGTTCCAATTGCAACCTGAAACTGACAGGTTGTTGGTTTTTTTGGGGGGAGGGGGATTAGTGATGGCAGTTTAAGAAACAGCTAAATAGCCCTTACTGAAAATAAAGCTCTTTGTCTCAGGTAAAAATGTTTTGCATTAGCTGGGACTGACATTTAAATATATTTTTTCCAGCCTAGACATGAGCAGAAAAATCCAGCTCTAATCTTAACACATCCTGGTAGAAGTACAAAACCAAACAATTGTTTCCAAATACGAGTGCTATTGGAAAAGCAGCATCGTTGCTTCAGCTTTCAAGCAAGGATTTTGTTCTTTAATTGGGTTATTTGAAAAGTACCCACCATTCAGCTTTATTAAAAGGTCTTTCCAATTAACAAAACAGCTGTGTTTAGGATTACAAAAAACAACCAGACTTCCTCAGAGCTTCTGTCTAGCCATAAATCTGCCATTAGACACGCAAAGATTTGCACCTCTCCTCATATAGAAGATGTTCCAAGGCCCTCCTGGCCAGCCTTCAGAACACAGGGTCCCATTTTATGAACTTCAGTTACTTTAGTCTGTGACCTTTAAGATTAACTGTTTGGGGATTTTCTTCTCACCCATTTTTTATCCATTATCCAACGTGTGCAATTGTTTCAGAGCAACTGTGCTTGGGAAATGTACTTTGCAGAGCCTGGAAAAAGGAATAGGTGCTAAGGAAGGCTTCTTATTTATACAGAGAGGCTGTGTATTACATTTGCATAATATGATATCAGAAGAAATAAATGGCACCAGAAATACGTGTACAGAGGGAAGTGCTAATGAGCTCTGCCGAATGAGGAAAGACAGTATTTTTCACAAAGGCTATCGATCCACAGTTTGGGAGAAAGAAAGTCAGTCAGGAAAGATTCTTTCTTCAATGAAACCCTGCACAAAGAGATATTGGATCATGATTTTATCCCCCAGATTTGTTAAGATGTTTACAGATCTAATTCTGAATATTAATAAAACACGCATACTAAGCTGTACAGCCGGAAAATGTGTCATACAGATGCAGAGCCGAACAGGGTGTTGCAGAGGCAGTTTGCTGTGCTCCACACATATGACGCAAAACAGTGAACATATCTGAAAAAGCCTAAGAAGCAGGTACATATGTAAAGACTCCATCCTGAGAAACAGATAGCACTGAACAGCACTAACCCATGAAAACCAAAGGGAACCTCAAACAAAGGAAAGAAAAGGCAGCTGAGTATCTCCTCTGGTGATCTCCTGGAGACAATGGTTAATGTATGACAGCACAGGCTCAGCTCCGTATTGTCACATCCTTCCATGTGATTTTCAGACCTAATCTATCACTGTGTTGTGTACAGACATTTGAGAAAGGAACCATGTTTATGCACTTGCCTTTTCTATCTGGAAAAGGATTTTCCACAGTGCTAAACATGCCTCAATTTCTGCTTCCACTAAAGTAAATGGGAGTTCTACCACAGACTTCCACAGGAGCAGAACTAGCTCCTGTGCATTTGCAGCTGCCATCCCTCTCCTCTGGTGAATAATCAGTGCTCCCTAAAGACTTCAGGTCCCACTGACTGATGCCGCAGCAGTACAGCAAAGGGTTGAGCAGGAGAAGACAAGACTACACGGTTTGTAGTTGACAGCAAACACACCCCCTGAGGTGTCCTTCACATTAGAAGTGCTCTACATGCAAATATAGAAGACCAAATAAAAACTTCACTGGATATCAAAACACCAGCTCCACAAACCTGGCTGCTAGTTTCACTGCTGGAAAAAAAGGCTAGAAAACATTTCTTAGAAAAATCCTACAACCAAAAGACTGATTCACGGCAAGGTTTTTCTTGGACAAACATGTTCACTGAAGAAACAAAACAAAACCAAGCCAAAGCCCAAACCAGCAAGCTGTCCTATCAATTTATGTCCCTTTTACAACACCTTGTATTATTGATGGGACATGGCTTCACTGTTCTTTTTTAATATATTTTACTCTTTTTGACAGTACACAGAGAGGAATGCCTATAGTGCACTTGCAGTCCCTGCACCAGGTGGATAATTTCATATCCCGCTCACATGCTTGAGTATATATGGTCCCGTAGTGAATACATCCAATAGGCTTTTTTTCTTCAATGGGGCTATAAATACAACTAAAAGCAAAGCACTGCACATAAGGACCTGTATTTTGCTTTAGTGAGAAGCAAAAGATGCCATGGATTTTGGTTGCGTGGGTTCATTCTGTCTTACAGCACATGGAATAAATTGATATCTTTGTCTGTTCTTGGAAAGATGAATTTCTCCATGGCCAGCGTGTTGCAAAAAGAAACCCTCAAAGGCATCAATTACAACTTGCGACCTACAGTGCATTTTACCCCACTATGACTATGGTCTGCGGCATAGTGAAGACACATTTTAGCAAGGTCTGCCACTTACTTCTGCATTTCTATGGTGACATTTCAGAAAGAAGTTTTCTGTTATGTGTGAAGTCTGACGGTGAACTGTTTTGGAACTTTCCAGCTTCACAGCTTACAGTTGTCACTCTCATTGCTAACACTGGCGGAGCGGCCATTTCGCATACTTAAGAGTGTTGCTGAGGTCAAGAAAGATCTAGACAAAACTCTGTGAAACACTCTGAATTGCTGTTTTGTTCAAAACCTTCTGTCAAGTTGTACTCTCGGAAACCAGGAAAAAATCTGAAAACAGAAACCCCCCTCAAAACCGGTATTTTTTCCTAAAAGCCCTGAAGGCTGCCCAACACTGAGTCTTGTAGCCTACTCTAGCAATGCTGTGGAGTCTTCTGAAAGAAGCAAGTTACAAATTCTGTGGCCCACTTACATCTTCATGACTTGCTTTTACAGAGAGGCAGGCAGCCTCGTTATATCATCCTTTAACAGTTTGGCTTGGCTTTGGAAAAGTGCCTGACACGTGAGGAAGGAAGATTTCTCAGTTATCTGAAAGCTCGTCTGTGAACATTTCAAACACACGGAGGAGTTCTTCATACCTCAAGCGCACCCAGAGAACTCCCTCGTGCCCCTTGTGAAGGAACTGCTGTGCAGTTACATGAAATTCCACCATCTTGTCCTAATGGGGAGTGCCAACAACCAAGCAGGTTGCAAGGCAGTCTTTTCTAACAGAGCAGAATCTACAGCAGAGGCTTAGTTGAGTTGAATGTAAGGAAGTTTTCACCTGCCTTTGGGTTGCAGTACAAAATGAAGCAATTCTACTTTGCAATCAAGAAGTTGCACTCATGTTACTAAACTTCTGTAAACTGTTCATTTGCTTTTGGGAGGGCATCTGTATATTTCCTGTGCTGGTCAGAACTTTTATCTTCTGGGTTTTATTTTCAGTCTAAGCTTAAGACCTCCATGTTAAAACTCTGACCTTTACATTGAGGTCGCTCTTCCTCTTTAGATTGTTTTCAGCTGTGGCATATGAGTCCCTAAAAACATGTCAGGGGAATCAGAGCGCACAGGCAGGCCCTCTGTGGTCCCAGCACAGCCCTGACCGGTATGTCAGGAAGAAGACTGCCCCTCTACATCTGTCTCGTTTCCATAAGGGTTTGGTTTGCAGTTTTGTTGTTTGCCTTGTAAGGTGCATGTACAAGTCCTGAGAATGAAGTGAAAACAGATTTTGCTTTTGGTTTCCTAAGCCATAATCCACAATATTTGTTCTGTACTTTTTTCAAGCACCAGAATTTTGGCAATCAGAATGTCTCAAAACCCAACAAAACTCTTACAGCAATCTGGCCAGAAAAATTTGTCATCTCTGGCTCAGAAGCATTAGTTATCCTGGTTAATTGGATCGATGGCAATAATTGTAATTACTGGAGATGAGACTGCCTGTACTGTAATTACATTTCAATCTTCAGTGTGAGCTGGATTGTAGAATACATTCTGCAGATTCTCCCAGTCACAAACAGGTTACGGAGAGCACTGTACGTCTGTGCCAGTTGTATTTGTTATTATATAGAATTAAAAAATATGGCACCAGCTGAAAGAATTGTTAATCTGAAGCAGTTTTGCTGATTCAAAGGCATTAATCCACAAAGCTCTACTGCTACATGGTTTTTCAAGATAACCACTCCATGAAACACAGTTTTTTTAACCAAAATAGTTACTAGCTATTCAGCACATTACAACTGCCAGTACTTGCTCTGATATTCATCTGCAGAACATTAATAAAATATCAGTTCTTAAGGAAAACCTCTCCTTTCAAAACCATAGGAACAACAGTTTTTGTTTTTAGCTTTGTTGCAGTGTAGAAGCATACACCATGCCTGTAAGAACTTGTTCAAAGAACAAGGACAAATAATGAGGAAACTGCACGGATTTATCCTTTGCTTTACTTTTGCAACACATCAACAATGAATGTAACTTAAAGGAAAAGGAGCGTGTTTCAATGCTGAAGCATTTATTTTCAAAACTACAGAAACTAGTGAAGATGGTGTTCTATTCTGCTTCACTGAAAACTCAGCCTTCGGTGAGTGCTGGCTTTCCTCGAGAGCTCCAAAACGGGGCTATTACATATTTCACTGATTAGGCTTTTAAATATTATTGATTATTTGAGTCCACCCCTACATAAATATATTAACTTCTTTTGTTTCTCAGGAAAGCCACTTAACTTTGTGTCACTCCTATTCAAATTTTGTTTATTTTTTTAGTGCTTATTTAGAAGTACCAATGGTTCATATTGGGGGAGAAGGAAAGAATCAATATATCTTTTTCTCTCTGTTTTTTTTTTTTTTTTAACACCCGAGGTCAACTATGTCTGATATATTAGAGACCAGATAGGTTTAATGAAATCCGTTTATGATTTTAGGAGTAAAATCTCTCCCTGAGCACCACTTAAGCTCACATATGTCATCTCAACAGAACCGAAGTGGTATGGTGGTGGGGAAGAGGTCTTGCTCCTGTTCTTTTCAGAGGGGTAAATGTGAGTTTCTAGCATTTAAATCCACAGTTTTGCATTCATGCAGCCATCTCATTCTCCTCTGCAAGCGCCAAGTGATAGCACCACAGAGAGAGTGAGCACCATCTGTCCCCACTGCATAATGCTTCACAATGGAAAGAAAGTGTGGTCCTTGCAAGAGGCTGCTATGCTTGCCACTGCTCTGGCTTCTCACAGACTCATAGAACGGCTTAGGTTGGAAGGGACCTTAAAGGTCTACCTGGGCTAACGTCATGGAGCCATGGCTGGGGCAGAGCAGCCTGAGCTTTGGCTCAGCAAATGTCAGCAAAGAGGGAAAGGTGAAGGGAAAGGCAAAGGGAAAGGCTAGTTCTCCAGTTCAACTCTGGTCTGAACCTAATTAAAACATCATTCAGCTATCAGTATAGGAACAATCCTCAACACAGTTTTGCTTTTTCAAGTAGATACTGAAAGTAAAGGTTTGAATATCAAAAATTCTAGATTAAAATTATTTCTAATTATAACTATCATTTTTTCACTCTTTTTTTTCTGTGTATGTCTTGCAATTACTTCCTTTAACAGTTTGAGTCCAACTATAAAACACTGTGAAAGATTTTTGAATTAAAATGACATTATCTTATCAGGCGCTGCTACTGAGCCTCGCAGGATACAAGCTATTGGGGATATTCAGTTTATTTAAGCTACTGTTTAAGCGATGATTTCCCCAATGCTACAAACTGTTAGTTCCTTATTGTTCATTTTGAAAAGTTCTGTTTTGTATTTCAGAATGAGCCCACGAAATTCTGATTAAAAGAAAACGCCTAAGCAAAGGTTCAACCTTAAGCATGTGATTTCCCTTGAAATAAATGGTTCCACTTACATATTCAAAGGTAGGCTTGTACTTACTGCTTTGTTGAGCCGGGGCCTCAGACATTTCCAGAGATTTTAATATCACATTTGCAAACCAGATGGTACTGCCTTAGTTTAGTAACAATGGAGCAAAGTGTCCTTCGCTTATACTTTAATCTTAGAAAATGAGATCAAGACATTTCCAGCAACTAGTTGATTGATACTATGTGAAAGCTGAACAACCTTGTTAATTAGGCAGTCCTGCTGGAGTGCCTGAAGTGCACTGCAACCCATAATTAAAAGATAGCATTACAGGGGTCTGCAGAGGCAACCTGCTCTAACCCCCAAGCCCACACTTTCCTGGAGGTGCTCTGTGGCTCAGAGGGGCAGACAAAGGAGCGCTGCCATGGGATCCAGATACAGAGGTTAGCAGCTTTCAGCTTCATAAAAGGATTAATCAGGCTGGAAAACTAGAGACAAAAACTGGCCTCCTCCAGCTAAGGATCTACGTATTCAGCCCCTACGTTCCGTTTGATTTGTTTGGATTCCCAGCTCACCGACACAAGCAACAGAAGTAACATGGGGGCTCCAGAAGGCTCCCCCTGATGCCCAAAGACGTGAGCCTTTGGCACAGCAGCACGACAGGGGTGGCCGAGGAAAGGTTCTCAAGTACACCGATTCAAGGCAATGAATATTCAGGAGCGCTTACGTTAACAAGAAGACAAAATCTGCACGGAAATTGAAAGGAGGAAGGAGAGGGAAGAAGGTCAGGTTCAAGTACTGACTTACACTGTAGTGGCTGGTTTTGTTGAGACTGTCCTGAAATCGCTTATTGTGGCTGCAGTGAGAACCGCAGTGGGAAACTTCGGCACACAACTTCTTTAGATAAGTTTTCCACAGCTACTCAGTAACTTGCTTGGTTTGCAGATCACATTCCTTATTTTCAACTCACTCAGCAAGCTTAGAAAAAAGCTCACAGATGGATGCGCTATTTTGAAGCAATTAACTGTATCTTTAGATATACTCTTGTAACACTTCTGGACACTGTTTAGAAATGTTTAGTTTAAAATATCACTGAGACAATTGGTGTTTCCCGTAGTTTTAATTATTGTCAAAATTTGTGCCCACTTTCTGAGCTCCAGAGGTGGGCTTTGGCTTAGATATTTGTTTTGTCTTTATTTAAAGACATTTTGTGCAAATGAAAATATCATTTCTGGAGATGGCAAAATGTCATGTAAAAAACCCACTTCACTCAAAATTCTGAATACTGAATAAACCAGAAAGTATTAAAATAGCTGAGACTGCACGAAATAAAGAAACGCGTTGATAAATTTGATGCAGAGTATCATTCTCTACAAACAGCATCAGTGTCCCTCTAGGTAATAACGTTTCTAATTTATTACATATCAGCATTCAAAACAGTTTATTTCAAAAACTGAAAAAGCAAAACAATGGAAGCCTGTTAAAACCCTATTATTTATTTAAAAAATGGTAAAGAATGTGTCTTAAGTTATAAGAAATTACCATATTTTTATTTGTTCTGAGCTCTGCAAGGAAATGTGCATGCAATTACAGTCTGTCTTCTGCATCTGTCTGCTGAGTTTATAGTAAGAATAAATCGTGGTTAATCATGTACAGTCTTGTATTTTCTCATAGCCACAACAGTGATATGTATGCATGGGGCATCCTGCTGTTTGTTATTGGATTTTTCCTAATTCATACAGTATTTCATGTTTTGCTACTGACGACACAAAACTTTCAGTCCTGTACGTGTTAAATACAATCACATCACTAAAGCGACCAAAGTTCCCAAGCCTTGCTGATTATCATAATGTACACATGGACCATTGTATTTGTTTCCACAATTTTTCTTTTTTTGGAGGAGCAGGGTGGGTTTACATAAATGGTAATGAATGTTAGCTGTGTCTCCTGATAAAATAGCAACACATGCCCGAAATAGAAAGGAATATTCTTATTTACAGCTTGTCTTTTGTGGTATGTTCTTTCAATTTTCAGTTGTAGATTTTAGGATTAACCTGGTATTCAGTGAGGAAAATTCCCTTAGGCACTATCTGTTCTGAGGCTGATTCACCTTTGTGGTCAATTTTTTTCCCCCACGTCTTTGCTTTTCCAGTACCTTTGATAGCTTTAGTCTGAGCTGTTGAAATGACTGTCATTTTAAAATGCAGAATTAAAATTCTCTGCTTATATCATTATTGGATTAAATTTTGCCTTTACAGGCAAAAAACAAAGCAGACATGGTATTCTTTGAATCCAGACCACACAAAGAGCCAGGCCATCCACCAGGCAAGAGCTCCTCGAGCTCCTGGGCAGGCAGTGGGAAGGACATGCCAACCTTCCTGTGGTCTGTAAGATGAGGAGTCCCACTTTTAATTATTCATTACTTGGATATGTCCTGGGAGATTAGTACTCATGACTATAACTTGTCAGAGAGCTGTCTAACATAAAGTGTATCGCTATCCCTCATGCTGTTCTACTAAATCAAAAAAGACTTGTGATATGCCGTATGGTTTTGGTCAATAATAATGGAATCTGAGATCTGACATGATGCACATTTGATTTTCTTGCTTGAAGCGCATATATAGAATAACGCTGTTTGGGGCCCTGGGCCTAAACCCATGAGTGGGGGGGGTGTCAGCTCTCTCACACTCCATTTCAGAGGCACTTTCCCACCTCACTGAACAGAAACACCACATGCAGAAAAAGGACAGCAAATACTGATTGAATTTGAACTTGTACAATTTTTTAAGGATATATTTGGATTAAGAATTAATATTCCAATTGGTTTATTTGCAGGGAGTTCTGCATGGTATTTAGATGCTAATTACTGCACAATTAGAGGGCTAAGGTCAGACAAATCTTCCAGCACTGGAGCGCAGAAATACACAGCGTTAAAATATCAAAATTATTCACAAATACAGATCTGAGGAGGTCCTTAAAAAGACTACCACACATGGGTTTCTGCAGTTCAGAGGTCAAACTTTGCTCTTGCTAATTGCACTTAAGTCAAAGGGAACAGGATTCGACCAGAACGACTGTAGAGCAGAGCAGTGCAGGTTATATATATGCCTCCTTGCGCTATGAGCCAGTGTGCCCGCTTTTGGGTTTTTGCCACATTCTCTCCCTCATTCTCTACATGGCTAAACACCACACTTGCCCATTCAACATTTCTCACTGACTACCACACAACAGATCTCCATGTTTCTTACTCAAATGTCCAAGGAGAGATTACTTTGTAAACAGAGATGATAGTGTATCTATCCATTCTTACATCTTTCTCTGAAATCTGTGTGCAGTAGAAAGATTTCTAGGTTAGGAATGCTGAGTTCAAAAGGCAGAAAAATCCTAAAGCATTTGAGAGCTGGATGCACAGAGAGGGCACAATCTGTTTTAATACCATCACATCTTATTATCAGAACCTTTCCAAATGCAGGCTATTGCACATGCAGTGATTTCTACTTTTCATAAGCTGCAAAGAGGTAACTCAGGTTCTTTCCTAGTTTGAAACACCTAAAGTTTGTCTTGCATTAGGAATAGGTTTTTATTTTATTCCTTCCCAGGAACAGGCTATCCCAAAGGTGCTACTTCTGCATGTGATGCTGTTGAAACTATATTTAAATGAAATGATACAGAAAGAAATATCTGCTTCTGTCTTTAGCCAAAGAGTGGCAAGAAAATACCTCCTGAGGCTGTAGAAAGGAAGATGGTCCTGGCTCAGTGCTGCTCCCTGAACCACTCGGGTCTGTGTCAGCCCCAGCCTGTCCCATGCTGCTGCTGTCCCTGCTCTGCCACCACTTGCAGCAGAGGAATCTTCCTTCAGCCTGAGTGATGAAGGACCCTTGTCCTAAAAAACAGGATTAGCTTTGCTGCTCAAGTGAATGGTGGCCTGCTCTACTCAGCTGTGACCAGAGCAACATTCATCAACAGCTGCAGAACACCTTCTTTGTCCTTCCAAGGAAGGAAACAACTGGACTAAGTGGAACTTTCTCCTAGTAACAAAGGCCTCATACAACATGGGAAATGAAGGGAAAGTTCCACCAGCCTTTGTTTCCCAAGAGCCCCTTGCAGGGCTGTGGGCTGCACTAAGGCCAGCTCTCGTCTCAAGGATTCATGCCAGTGTCAGTGCAGCACTGAGGTGCTGCTGCCTCAGAACACAGCATTCTTAGAGCTCAGGGCTCTGCTCACACCTTTCAGAGAGAGCTGGGCTGCCACTGGCCAGCATGAGGGTGCCTATGGCGGGTCCCCAGCCTCATGGCTTCTTATGGAGGAGCCCAAAGGAGCTTCATGCAATGCACAGAACTGCTTGGGCTGGTCCAACCACTTCTGTCTGTTCCAGCTTCCCAAGGAAAGACTTAGTTCTGTCTTAGTTCTGGAGAGGACTGAAAGGTCCAATGCCAGTCAAGAATAAATCTTTCACTGAAATCACAGAAATCACAGAATAGTTTGGATTGGAAGGAACCTTAAAGATTGTCTGGTTCCAATCTCCCATAGTGGAACACTTACTATACTGAACATCTCCTACCAGATCAGGTTGCCCAAAGCCCCAACCAAACTGGCCCTAGAAGGATGGGACATAGAATGGCTTGAATTGGAAGGGACTTCAAAGATCATCTAGTTCAAATCCCTCTGCCACGGCCAGGGTTGCCAACCACTAGGTCAGACTGCTCAGGAGTCCACCAGGCCTGGCCTTGAATGCCTCCAGGGATGGGGCATTCACAGCTTCTCTGGACAGCCTGTTCCAGTGTCTCACCACTCTCTGGGTGAAGAATTTCTTCCTAACATCTAACCCAAACCTTCTCTGTTTCAATTTAAATTTATTTCCTCTTGTCCTGCCACTATCTACCTGTGTAAAATGTTGGCTCCCGTCCTGATAGTAAACTTCTTTTAAGTACTGAAAGGTCACTCCAGAGTCTTCTCTTCCCCAAGCTAAACAATCCTGACACCCTCAACCTTTCATCATAGGAGAGGTGCTCCAGCCCTCTGACCATCTCTGCAGCCCTCCTCTAGACCTGCTTCAAGAGCTCCACATCTGTATTAAGTCAGGGGCCCCAGGCCTGGACACAGTACTCCAGATGGGACATGCACAGCTTCCCTGCAGTTCTCATACCAGTTGTACTTAGCATTTCTAAGAAATATTTTCCCCCCTTGATCTTCTATAGCATGGCTGCTCCATGGCAGTCAGGAGTATGATGAGCTCAGGGCATAAGAGTCCTTTTAAAATCAACACTGATCCACCAAAACTGGGGCTGCTAGGATTTATATTGGGCACAGGAGCCATGTTAATGGATAGCCCTTGACAAACCTGATTTACAGATTAAAATAACAATGTTGTGGCATTTATAGAATGTATAAATTTAAAGCTGAACTGTACGAGCCATAAAATCTTGGATGCTTTTGTTACAGCTGCGACTGGCAGCAGCACAATGCAGCAGCTAAGCATCGCAATTAATAATCTCCAACTGCAACACATTCAAAAAATCACAGTCCCTTTTGGAGTGTGTCACCAGGTGTCACGTCACATCACACTTCCTTCAGGCAATAGCTCAGACCTGACATAAACAGATGCAAAAGACAAAGCTCAGAACATTTAGTAATACAGATTCAAAGAGACACCAGGTGGTCTTATTATTCAAGTTTAACTATTGTTCTGTACTGTTTGTTTATCACGGGGCTCTCACTTTCCTTTAGCCTATGCATCTACAGAAAAAAGGGCCACTAAGCAAGCTAGTCCTTAAGTGTGGGTGTATTAAAATATTTCCACTTGAAACTGGGACTTATCCTGTATTCATAGATGTTGATGGTTAACAAGGAAGAAGCCAGTTCCAAACCAATAATGTTCGGGATGACCAGACCTGCCCTTAGCCAGCACGCAGCTCCCCATGCCTCCTGCCCACCACCTGCCTCTATGCCTCCTGATGGAGAGAACATGGTGCCATACCCTTCAGTGCTGCAACAAACGTGACAGTCAACACCAAAATATTTCAACTGTGAGGCAGATTTAAAAGTATTTTCCTTTTTTTTGTGAAAGGCTCTCTCCAGGCAGGCAAAGCAGGACATTTTGCAGTACTGGTTCTCTCTCTAGTGCAACGGAAGCTTCCCAGTTCATTTCCATTAAAGGGTGTTGCTGGGTCAGCAATTCCTGTTCTGATTTGGACCAACTCATACTGGGAAAACCAACACTTGGACAATGCGAGGGGTCAGCTGAGGAAGCAAACCCGCGACGTGGGATCCCAGCCAGGGTGAGGCTGTAGTTCCCACTGCCTGCTCCCCTGCTAGACACCAGTAATCACTTTGCACACACTCTCATCTATGCCAGGTTTCTGGAATTAATGATGAAGTCAGGTGCTGCTGGAAATAAAAATCCCCAGAAGAAATTCTCAGAAAAGCATGCAAATTGAATACTGTTAATTGCGGCTGTTACGATGACTGTATTTAATTCGCAGCATCTTTTGATTGTACATGGCAAGAGATAGCATTGCACTACACTAAAAAGAAATAGCTAGTCAGAGAGCACAACAGCCTGCCATTTCACGTCGAGCAATTAAGCATCCCGCTCACCTTGTCCATCTGAGTAGTAACCACTGGCATGTATGCAAAAGTCACCCATCATCCCTAACCCCTCCTCAGTGGGATGCACAGATCACCATCCCCATTTTGCAATTAGGGAACCTTAAGCTCAGGTTTAAACACTGCTGAAGTAGCAGAGATGAAAATTATTACTGTCATGGTCCTACACAATTTCCATCCAACCCAGAATAGTGAGAGCTCTGTAGTGAAGTTCCTGCCCCACAAAAATCAATAGCTAAACTCCCTCCTTACCCCTGTTCCTATTCACTG
>JANHGO010000069.1:64806426-64817568 GCA_024606505.1 Aquila spilogaster | reverse complement strand
GGCAATAACAACATAGCCTGCCTAACAGCTCATGCTAATGCAAACATAATGTGCCATGTAAAAAGAGATTAATCAAGTTTTCCTACTGGAAAACTGACAGCCTGTCGTGACCCATTAGGAGGTATTCTGTGCTCTCAATATCTGTGGCTACAGGGACCATTTATGAACTGACAAATTTGGGTGACTGGTAATACTACACCAGGACAAAAATAAAGTCTGAGATGGGTGTCATATTTCTGGTCCTTTCCAGCACTCTGCTTATAGACGTTTCCCTTTCATTAATACTCTTTATTGTATGTACACAGTGTGCACACATACAAGTACCTTGTGTCAATTGCAACATAGTGCATTAACTATGCAGTTAAAGCAGAAACCTTTGCTAGTTCCTAGAGACACTGCTTTTTGTTTTATGATCAGAGGTTCATAAGCTCAGTTTTTAGCAAGGAAGCACAATTAAAACTGTTAAGTACCTTCAAACCATATCTGATGAAACCCTTCACAAAAACAGAGAAAACAACATAGTTCAGATTATAATTTAACGTCAGAGATGAGTAAATAAGATTTAACGACAATATCAGCACTCTTTGATGAGGGCAACTTCAAGTTACTGGCTCATCTCTCCTATAAATTGGAATCCACTCTGATTAGACTCCATTTGGCATTCTGCTGTGCATTAGTCAGTTAATGCAGTGCTTATACTAGCTATACTTAATGAGGCAGCAGGCGTGCCATCGTTTTTAAGCAAAAGCTTATCTACTTGTCTATAGCTGAACTTGTAAGTGAGACAGCAGAACCTCAGACCCTGTTTGCTTTCATCTGAATGTTTAAAAATATTGTATCCTGCAGTGGAAGGTCCAATAGTGCTTCCTAACAGCCAGGCTGCCACATGGAATGTGCTGTGTTTTTATAAAAACCCCAAACACAAAACCCCCACCCAAACCTTCCACAGAGTAATAGTTTTAGATATCTTAGTTCTTTCTCTGCTGTGTTTATGAAGGGAATGTTTTTCCTCCCTGTGCATATCACACTGTGATTACTTTATTAGGGATTTACTGGATGAAGTAGCTAAGTAAACACTAAAAAGTTTAAGCAATAGTTTCACCTAGCTATGTTTTAAAGTAAAGGACGTTTCCGTGAACTAGAGGCTCTTGAGCTAATTGGTTTAATGGGTCCTGTATAACTCCAGTCCATCAAAAAATACTGGGAGACTAACTCATCACCCCCCTGCCACTGCAGCTATTTATCCTAGTGCAAGGCCAGTGTCAAAGGCTACCAGATCAGAATGAGAGCCCTATGCATTTATTTCAGTTAAGATTACAAGGTATACTGTTATGATGGGATCTGTAAGTTGATGGAGGCTGGCCCATCCAGCCTTAATTATAATTACCTTTTCTTTTTCCCAGAGACTCCACAAATCATGAATATTTTGATTAAAACCAACTTCATTCACTCAGTTAAAAATGTTGGCAATGTAGACGCATTATCATAGTATATTTATCTTTATTTTTCCTGACAGAAACTGTGTAAACTGGTCTTAATGTAACAAACTATGTATGAGATTGCTTAGGGTACAGGCATTCCCAACAGTAGTGTTGTGGCAGCTTAGGGGGATCTGTAGCAGTGGAACAAATCCTTGACGGGGTTTGGAGCCCCTTTTAGGTTTATGTCATATCTAGTTAGCTTAATACTAGCTTGGGCATATGCATCATGAATTACAGGCACACATTTAACTGCT
The DNA here is from genome assembly GCA_024606505.1 of Aquila spilogaster. Classification (NCBI taxonomy): domain Eukaryota; kingdom Metazoa; phylum Chordata; class Aves; order Accipitriformes; family Accipitridae; genus Aquila; species Aquila spilogaster. The sequence goes on along the minus strand of JANHGO010000069.1, from coordinate 64,815,833 downwards.
GATCAGAAATACTTCATTTTAGCAACGACAATTTAAAAATATTTTTAAGTTATACTTCACTGTTGGACATGATGTTTGAAAGCAGGCAACATTCCCCACTGTCAGTTAAAACTGACTGCTAGAAAATCACTTCTTATTATAAGCATTCTTCTTTAATTCTCAGTCTCAAGTATGATAGTTAGCAGAGTTTATTCTAGTGATAAGATGTTAAGCTTGCGCTGTGATTTTGCTACTAACATGGGTATAGCACAAAAATAGTAACGAAAAGTCAGTAAATGTTGCTATGAACCAAAAACTTTGACAGGTTGCACTATTCCACCAAGATATTCTTGTCATAAAGTATTTTTAGAAGTCAAGATTCAAACAAATTAGCTGGTAGGTAGTTATCAGCAGCAAAACCTCAGAGAAAACCAAGTATTTACATCCTTATATGCATAAAAGAAGGCTGCACAAGTGCAACCTGAAGCATGATAAAACTATAAAGAGTTTCATTTACAGCAGCTAAAGAGATAGCAGTATGAATAAAGTCAGGCATGACTGATGGGTTTGAAGTACCCCCCCTACATCTTTCTTTTATATTTACTACCCCAAATCATCATTACAACAGAGTTAATGCTCACTAGTGTGCCACAAGTTCTCAGAGAGCAGCAAGTACTTCTAAATTTAAATCTTGGACATCAGGCAACAAAGGATTAGAATTCTTAACTCTTAAGATTTCTTAACTGTTCCCTGTTACTTAAATCTGTGTGGTGGGTTGACCCTGGCTGGACACCAGGTGCCCACCAAAGCCACTCTATCACTCCCCACCTCAGCTGGACAGGGGAGAGAAAATATAATGAAAAGCTCATGGGTCGAGATAAGGACAGGGAGAGATCACTTGCCAACTACCATCACTGGCGAAACAGACTCAACTTGGGGAAAATTAGCTTAATTTACTACCAATCAAATCAGAGTAGGATAATGAGAAATAAAATGAAATCTTAAAAACACCTTCCCCCCACCCCTCCCTTCTTCTCAGGCTCAACTCCACTCCTGATTTTCTCTACCTCTTCCCCCTCAGCAGCACAGGGGTGTCGCACTTCCTCCGCTGCGACAATCTAGGGAAAAGACACATCTACACATTGCCAGGGACTCGCCCTGGGAAGAAAACGGACCAACACAGATACTGTGGATCAAACGATTTCTCTGTTTATTAACTGCGCAACACTCGGTTATATATGTTTCTAGTATCTACTCACGCATAAGCCATTTGTTGATTGGTTAACATGTGCCGTTCACGCGCTTAAACAATAGTCTAATTGGATAAAGTCCTCTAATCACGCAAATAGTTTCCTCCACCTGCATGCTGTCTTGCACTCTGTCTTCAGTCACATCGCCCTCCTGTTATCAGTCACGTACGCCCGACCTTGTTCTACTTTTTGTGCATTCTTCAGCAAGCTCATAATAATTGTGCCTTTGTGCAGTTAGCAAACTTACAACAACAGTTGTGCCTTGTGCAGTTTCCTTCGTCCTCCCACAATTTCTCCCACAAATTCTCCCACAAGGGGGACAGGGAATGGGGGTTGCGATCAGTTCATCACACATTGTCTCTGCTGCTCCTTCCTCCTCAGGGGAAGGAATCCTCACATTCTTCCCCTGCTCCAGCGTGGGGTCCCTCCCATGGAAGACAATTCTCCATGAACTTCTCCAGTGTGAGTCCTTCCCATGGGCTGCAGTTCTTCACAAACTGCTCCAGCCTGGGTCCCTTCCATGGGGTGCAGTCCTTCAGGCACAGACTGCTCCAGCATGAGTCCCTCGTGGGGTCACAAGTCCTGCCAGCAAACCTGCTCCGGCGTGGGCTCCTGTCTCCATGGGTCCACAGGTCCTGCCACGAGCCTACTCCAGCGCGGGCTTCCCACGGGGTCACAGCCTCCTTTGGGCATCCACCTGCTCCGGCGTGGGGTCCTCCACGGGCTGCAGGTGGATATCTGCTCCACCGTGGACCTCCCTGGGCTGCAGGGGGACAGCCTGCCTTACCATGGTCTTCACCACGGGCTGCAGGGGAATCTCTGCTCCGGTGCCTGGAGCACCTTGTCCCCCTCCTTCACTGACCTTGGTGTCTGCAGGGCTGTTTCTCTCACATATTCTCACTCCTCTCTTTGGTTGAAGTTGCCATTGCACAGGTTTTTTTCTCCCCTTCTTAAATATGTTATCCCAGAGGCGCTGCCACCATCGCTGATGGGCTCGGCCTTGGCCAGCGGCGGGTCTGTCTTGGAGCCGGGTGGCATTGGCTCCATTGGACAAATGGGAAGCTTCTGGCAGATTCTCACAGAAGCTGCCCCTGGAGCTCCCCTTGCCATGCAAACCCAATACAATCTGTATCACAACATTTAGCATAAGGTTATGGAATTAATAAACATTTACTATTTATCAGGAGTACTATGGAATAAAGTCTAACATCTCTTTACTGAATCAGATCTCAGCTGCAGGTAGTGAGAACTACATAGGCTCAAATGCCAAGCCTGCTCCCTTCACATCACCCTGGACTTGCAGGCTGTTATCCTCTCATCAGTCTCACCCTGCCTTCCACCTTTCCATTTGGTAAGCCCTAGAGAAACCATTCTCCAACATGGCCTTACTCTGCTGCCAGTCCCCTGGTGAAAAAAATCCTGTGCACCTCTACTGACACTGTGGATTCAATTTGAAGTGTACTCCTTCAAGACAGGAATACCTCAGTCTTCATATTCTGGTCACACAGCTCCCAACTAGTTACACAAACCCCTGGACTGTGTGCAGATAATGCAGGCATTCAAGACAATGTATGCCGTGGTCATTGTTCATGCTGTTTCCTTCTCTGTAATTTTTGACACTTCATTTATTGACCAATTTGTGGGGAGCTTTGCCACTTCAGGGAATGTCAGAGAGTGTAGAGCTAAGGGGGTCAGTTTGTAACTTAACTGAATTGAATCACAGAAAAGAAAAATTGAGGTTAGAAGGGACCACTGCAGATCATCATCTAGTCCAAACTCTTGTTCAAAAGAAGTCTAACTTCAAAGTTGGATCATGTTTCTCAAGGATTTGTCCAGCTGTGTTTTAAAAACGTCCAAGCACAGAGATCCTACAGCCTCTCTGGCCAGCCTGCTCCCTGCTGCACTGCCCTCACTGTGAAAAATTATTTCCTTATGTCCAACGAAAATTTCTCTTGTTGCAACTTGTGTTTATAGCTTCTTGTCTTTTCACCGTGCACTTCTGAGAAGGATCTGGCTCCATCTCTCTTTAGGTAGTGAAAGACATTATATCCCCCTGAGCCTTCTCTTCTCCAGGTTAAACAAACCTAGCTCCCTCATATGTTGTCTGTTCCAGTCCTTGACTATCTTAGCGGCTCTCCATTGGACTCCCTGCTGTCCTCAGGCACTCCAAAACTAGCTGCAATATTCCAGACACAGTCTCAGAAATGCCAAGTAGAAAGGAAAGATCAGTTCCCTTGTCCTGCTTGCTCTCCAGCCAGCTGTCCTGCTCTCAGCAAGGCAAGAGCATTACATCGCAGCCTTAAGCCTACATTAGCAATATTTTGGGGCAGTTTACACTGATATAGTGTTGTTTATAGGGAAACCAAGAATTTTCTGTAATCATATATATTTCATCCATTATTCTCTTACCTTACCATTTTCTCTGTAAACTCTGATTATTGTGACATTTTGGCAGGACTATTTTGTGGGCAGTTCTTTCCCAATTCAGCTAAAGCAATGTGATGAGAAGCAGAAGAGATTGCAATACACTAACATTTTAAATGTGCTTTTGAAGAGGCCTTTGGGCACAGATGTTCCATAAAACTGTATTTATTATTATAATAATCTGCTGAAGAGTGCAGCTGTTTATTCAGGGGTCTGAATATTGAAGACTCCCTAAATCTAATGATTTCGAGTCTGCCCCACTCACTGCACTTCCAACACTAATAAGAAATACAAATTTGAAAAATCTGTATATATCAATGCATTTTAGAGCTCCACAGAATAAACATTGACTTACAGTATAAATGCTGCTAGAAGAAATCTTTCAGATGGAGTCCCTTCAAAATACAAGTGATGTCAAAAAAGCTTCTAAGGGAAAGACTCAAACCCACAATGCAGAGGTACTACTTGAGTTTAATGCCTAACCCACAGAAGTACATTAATAGTAGATGCCTGCAAGTACTCTGGCTTTTAACAGAACTGATACACATGGTCAAAAGACTCTGGTTCATCAGCTTTCCTCGAGACATGGTGGAGATGCAATTTTAACTCCACATGACTTTTTGGACAATGTTATTGGTCATGATTTCCTGATACTAGTTTGGAGAGGGGAACAATAATTTGAACATCAGAAATGTGCAAAAATCCATGATAAAAGTACAAATGTCACAATTTTTTTTCTTAGATGATGTGGCAACTCCTTGCTCAAACCAGAACTGGATTACTAATCTCATCTAGGATGCTGTGATTGAACAATTTTCTGTCAGTCAATGCAGGTGTAAGAGATTGCAGAATAGTTAGAAAAAAATGAGTTTAAAGCTGTAAACTATTCTCACCTGGATCCACAACTATTTTGCCTGACTATAATTATCTCTTCTAATTTTGTCCCCTGGAAAGCTGAGTGGAATCTGGAGCCTTCCCTTCTATGCTATATGGGTGCCACAGCAAGAGCTTCCTTGGAAAGTTTTTCCTAACGTGCTCGGCTCATCCCCAGCAATGAGCGCTGGGAGCCGTTGGAGCACCTGGCTCTTTAAACAGATGTTTGGCATATGAGGCTGGGGGTTGCCTACCGCAGATAAGACTGTGAACAACCCAAATCACAATCATTATTTACCTTTATCAGCCTTAACAGGGTTCAAAATGGCATCTATTTAATCATGTTTACCAGCATTGTCAGGAGCAAGCTCTGAGGAGTCTCCAGAGGAAAGTGCCTGTAGCTCTACAAACGTCCTTCTGAGCCTGTTCTTTTATACTGTGTCATGTTCTCAGCCCTTTCTGAAAAATCCAGATTTTCTGTATCCACCCAGTAATGAAAATGTGTTATTCTTAGAGATATTAAATTCATATGCTATTGTAATTCCAAAAACGTTGTATTCCACTGTGGAAAAGCACTATTTTTTCATCTGTTCATGAACTCTGCAGTCTGTAGGTTCACTGGGGGACTAAAACACTGCTGAAACCCTTTGCCTGTTCCTCCTCATGTTTTGCAGAGAAATCTGAGAACTGTTAATGTTTCGCTTCACTATTTTAATATTAAATGCTCTAATTTCCTAAACAATACATGAAGAAATATTTGAATTATTTGTTTGCTGCTGATCATTACAGAGGAAGCTGCTTTTGCAAATGGGAAAGGGTTCATGTCGTCTTGTACTGAGACCCAACAATTCCCATGCCTTGTGCCTTCACGGTTACGGTCCTGCATCTACTGCAATAAGATTCTCTGTAGAAACACTTGCGCTCCTTCCTTCATCTTTGGTCTTTGCAACTAGGCCCGCACGAGGTTATAACTGCAAAACAGCCGGCAGCGAGTTTCACAGAGGCTGTGCTCGCTCCGTGTCCTCAGAGCCACTGAGGCCGTGGGGCTGTCCCCGCGAGGCTGTAAGCCTCCTGCTGCCTCAGGAGGCTGATCCATGTTGCGCAGGCAGAGGAAAACCCTTTAGAGGATTAGTGAGACTGCTGGCCCAGCATGGCTCAGTCACTACCAGTTCTACCAGCAACAGACAGTATGACTAACAACCAAGTGTTACTCACATGTACAGCTGTCTTAGCTGCCATGTGTGCACATTCCCCAGGATATTCATACACTTCAAGAATGAAGAGGCCAGAAAAATAAATGAAGTTAGTCCAGGCAGAGGTGTTTCTGGCTGCAGTATGTATTCTATGATAATAAAAGATGCAGAAACCAGCAGTCCTCTCAGCGGAGCACCAGCTGGCTCCACATGCTGCAATAATAAGCTCTGCTCTAAAAACCTGGGCTTCCATATCTTGTGTACCAAGTACAAAATCATTAACTAGTTTACAAACTGCCTACAACCATATCTGTGCTTCTGAGTTACCACACAGTTTACTGATGCAGAATAAAAGAGTAGTTTTAAGTTCAGTCTGTTAGAGCAGTACAGCAGTGGCTTAAATCTCAAGAAACTTTCACTCTATAATATTTTATACCCTTTTAGTGGGAGCAACATGCCAGGCGTGGTTATGTAGTGTAAAATCATACTTAGCATAAGGTCTGATGCCACAGTAGATTAAGAGTGGAAGGGAGAGCTGAAAAAGTAGTAAAAGTGGGTGCAATGACACACATCTCTACTTCTTCCAGTACATAAATTTATCATATTTTCCCCAAGTCATTAATTGACTCGTTGTTCACTAGCCATGGAGCCCATTTGCTTTTGGAACATAAGCAGAGAAAGAAGGCCGCTGTTAAAGGACTACCAAGTGTGAGTGAGCAAAGGTTTCCAAGCGCTCAGCAAAGCAAAATACATTTTTACCGGAACAGTTGAAGGCACTTCTTCCCCCAAACACCTGACTTCCTGCCAAATGTAAGCTTCCTAGCCCAACCGCTGTGGCTTTTGAGTTGTTCAATAACAGTCACATGCAATTTTTATAATGGGAAAAGTGACCTTTTTGCTTCACCTCATTCTCAAAAACAATGAACCATTTTTTGCTCAAGCTTTATTAAAATTAATTTTTAAATGTAATAAAAAAGAGTCACCAAGGACGGGAAATTTTTGCTTGAAAAGTGGAAGATTCAAAAGATATAAGCAGCTGCTCAAATAACCCCTGAGCGGAAATGGCCTTGGTCTCAGGAGGTTGGTATTTAAGCTGGCATGTGATGTTAAGCACTTGAGTAATCCCTAAGAAACAAAAAATAAAAAATCATGTGCTGCAAGTTACGTGTAAGTACAAAATCTTGCTAACCTGGGACTGTGGACTGTAAACATAAGCCAAAACCAAATAACTTCTATATTAATGCTTAAAGTTACACACTTATTCAAGAGCTTGGAGTAGACACAACTTAATGCTGTTCTCAAATTGCTACAGTATTTCACAGAGTGCTACAGTAATATATTCTGCTGTATACAGTGTGATGTTAATTTTTATGCCTTACAGTAGAATGTGCAGTGAAGTTGAATTACAATTGCTGGGGGAATCATAACACTGGAAAACATGTCTAAATCTCAGCTTTAAGGCCGTGCTAACATATCTTTTACATTTAATTTCCTTTAGGAAAAACAAAACAAAAAAAAAGAGAAAGAAAAAGGAACAACTGGCTATTGTTGACTTCGCCAGCAAAAAGAACTAAGATGTTCCAGTATGGGTTATCTGGAGATCTCTGTCACATTCCCACTTGCTCTCTTACCAGTTAGTTCTTAGCAAATGCTACTGTTACAGAGACAAGACACCCCAATGAAGTCTGCTCTGTGATACCTTCATAAGGCTTCATGCAATATTAGATTACTGGAAAAGGGGAACAAGGATGAGAAAAATCTTTTAATCTTCACACATAGCCTCAAGGTTGTTCTGGATTCACAGTCCAGAAAAGAAATGATGTGAGGCAAAGTTATATCAGCTAGTAATCAGGGACAACTCAAGGCCCCTCCGTGGAAGAATCACAGCAGAGAGGCACTTAAAACAAGGTGAAAAAAAGAGAGAGAGAAGCAAAGCTGACATTCCCACTGAAAAGAGCCCTTAGCATTCCTCATGTGATACAGGAGCAAGGTGTAATAAAGACTCTTTACAGCCAAAATGTCATTTTGTTGACTACTGACCTCCTGTCTTCTTTGCACTTTGGAAGTGATTTTAACTGACTTTTGCATGCTCTCTTTTAGTTGCCTTTTCTTTTTTCTTAGACTTAGCAAATGGCCTTGTTAAACCTGTCCTTTTCTTGGATTCCTGGGTATTTTAGCAGACTATTACCAGGGTCAGAACCCCTCCAAGAGTTTTCTAACTGTGGATGTTTCTATTTTACAAATTATATATAGAAATTATAGTTTGGGGCTTTTTTTCCTCATAGTGATGAAAGTCCATACAAAGAGGAGAACACTAAGGCTGAAATGGCAAAATCACTAGGTTAGAAAAAGGAAGTTGATATCCTGCTCTTAGTACCTAAAACCAGCATTCCCAATCCATATTGGTGCCGTGAAAGATAGTGCTAAGAAGAGTCAGAAACAGAGGGAATGAGTGGGACAGGTCATCAAATTTTCATAACTTGGACTCCATCTCTCTGAACCCTTTCATGACATTGTATTAGAGCAGTACAAAATGGAAAGAGATGAGCAGGTTCACATCTATATGTCTGAAACACCAGGAGGATTATACAATTTCCGCTTTTTTTACCTGATATCTCCTCATGGGAACCTGACCAGTGTGGTCAAGCAGTTGTGCCTCTATGTACATGGATATGTATGCACAGATGCTGCGTATGTCTACTTTCCAAAAAACATCTGTGAAGACATTACAGCTTCTAAAAATATATAAAAGTTTTTGGAGCTTGGTATTTTTTATAACATTTGCCATCTTTCATTTAAAAGTTTCTTTCCCCTCAAAAAAACATATGTTGTTTTGAGGAAAAAGGCATGTGTGTTGGGGGTGGTCTGCCTCATAAAGAGCCACAGTGCTTGGGGCCAGCCAGCTCTTTTCAATTATCAGGTCCAGGTGGAAAGTGGTCAGGTGGTTCCTATAAAGGCTGAGGGACTGCATGTGGAGTGGGAGGTTTCTATGAAGTCTGTTTTGGCTGAGGGAAAGAAGGGCTGAATTTAGATTTTACTAAGTTTGAAAAATAGTCTGACTTCTGAAGGTGTGGTGTTAGATGTTGTTGGGCTAGGGGGCTGCCCACTGGCCCTACGCCATGGGGACCTATGTGTACTACCAACAAGTCTATTAGACTTGTTTGCATTATTTCAAACTCGTGGCCACAGCAAACAACCAGCCAAACACCTTCCCCCCCAAAAAAACACCCCAAAACAAGGCAAGAGCACAAAGAAAGTAATGCAACCCCAAAGAACCCACCATGCACATGTTAAAAATTCTGGTTAATGTACACATGGCAGAAAAATAAGTAAGTAATAATCCAAAATGACTTTTGTGTTATAGATTGCTCCTGAATGAGGCCTAATGGTGGAAGTATCATTGCAAACTGTTTTCCATTTCCAGCATGCATTTAAGATAACCATTCTGCCCAATTTCCTGTTCTTTCACTAGCAGAAAGGGACAGATTCCCCCTCCTTTACACTAAGGCTGGACTGTACTGCACATGTGCTCAGTCCCTTCCTGGAAAGCTGAGGCTAGGAGGTGGAATGATTATTGTTACGCAATAACTATTTTTCCTTTATCATGCTGCCTGGACTGTACTGCACATGTGCTCAGTCCCTTCCTGGAAAGCTGAGGCTAGGAGGTGGAATGATTATTGTTACGCAA
>JANHGO010000069.1:64794411-64806326 GCA_024606505.1 Aquila spilogaster | reverse complement strand
TAACTATTTTTCCTTTATCTTTTCTGATGGGGGAAAATGTACAAAACTACTGGCCACATCAGCAGTGCACCAATTAGAGAGAGAGGGGACAGGTATTCAGTCTCCATGGATAGTTCAAGGTTAGAGAAAATTACCCACTTTTAGCAGATAACAGAATCCTAACTATCTGCCTTAAACTGGGACTGACTGTTCACTATCTGAGCTGATAGTAGGTACAATATTTCATCCACAGACAGGCACATTTGCCTTCCAGTTTTACCACTCTGTAATATTATTTTGCTGACCTTCAGTCACATTGGCACAGGAATTGATGTAACATGAAGGGATGTGACAGAAGGCAATCAACAACACGACAAGATATGAAAAGCCTAAAGAAGAACTTATGTCCTCAAGAAGAGGACACCTACTATCCAGTCACATATAGAGTTTTGAGTTGCGAAGAGCTACCAGAAGATACAACGTAAATCAATATATGTCCACTTTATTCACAAAATGATGGATAATGTAGCAGGCCAGCTTGATTTACCTTAATTTGCAAATCGATTTCCTACACCTTTTTGAAAAAAACCACTGATCAATTTCAGATCAAAATAGACTGAAGCACTGCGGGAACTGCCAGCCCCATCTGCACAGTGGAGACCCTACAGCTACGCCCTGGGACAGCACACAGAGCAGGGCGTGGAGCTGTCCCAGGAACCGTCAGCAGGCACCCAGGGCTGTGCCAGGCTGTGCCACACCGTGCAGCCTGCTGGTACGTCCTGCATACCTGCACACGCTGCTTCATACCATGCCTGAGCTCCTCAGATCCAGCACTAGCTGTGCACCAGGTTAGCCCCCTGGGGAAAAGTTAGAGAAGCCCAAAGGCAGCACTAGCACTAGCCCGAGCAAGATGTTAGTGTTTAAATGACTGTTGCCTGCAAATTCAGCTTTGGAAAGCCCTGGATGCTGCCTGGCGCTGGGATGATAGTACTGTGGAGGAGTTTGGATACATGGAGTTGGAATTACAACATGTGGACTTTCTTCTCTTTATCGCTCAAAGAAATGACTACAACGCAGGCAGAGCTGAACAAGACACAACCCGCAGGCTCCCCTCATCCCTCCCACGCGCTCCCACGAACCCATCCCACTGCCATTAGGTTCTCACAGCACTGTGTTGTGACCTCACGTGCAAAATGTCACGTCTGGCCGGTGACGCTGTACAGGACAGCTGGGCTGGTGCAGCACCACAGCTCTTGGGCAAGGCCAGCGGGCCAAGCGTGCCCCAAGGCTCTGCCTGCCACACCTCACCTGGGCCCACTGGCATGGGGCTGGGGGCACAGGACAGCCGAAGGGAACTGGTGGCTCTCAGGCAGCTCTCTGTAATTGCTCAGCCCATTTCCATGGCTTCCGCAGAGCTGGTGTCTGCAGCTGAGACTGTTCTTGCTACTCTAGCCCCGTCTTTTTATTTTTACCTGGGGGCAGGGGAGAACAGACTGTTGATAGTCCTCTCCCGTGTGCCACAGGCCAGCTGATCTATGTCAAATTTCTTTTTGTCAAAGCTATTTTAAGACACAAAATTACAAGACTAGATACATGGAGCTCTGTGGGATTTTACGCTTGCAAAACAATCTTCAAAATGTCCTCGAATATGAACAGTACTTTTCTGTGGTGAATCTGTATGGGAGCTACGTGCAGTCTCTTCTATCACAGTACTGTAGCAACAAAAGTAATTAGTGCATAGTCTTTTAACCAACAAATCCCTTAAAGGGCTTGTGAGTGAGGGTGCAGAAGGAAACAGATTTCAACGGACATGGAAAGTATTTCCTGTGTGAGGATTTTAAAGGGAGAGCAGCTGTAAGAATGAAGATATTCAGGAAGAAGATCAGATCTGCTAAAATACTCAGATACTCTTCCGTGTCTCTACTCAGGGAAATACTTTACAAAATACATGCAAACCAAACTCGAGTTCATTTGTCTCATTTCACTCTTGGCTGTTCTTCTGGAGGACTAGAATACAGCTGTAGAGTAAAACAGTTTAAAGCCTGAGCTCTTGAAACACATGAGGGTAATACTTCTCCATTTTAAACTACAGATGGATTATTTCCACTGATGATTTGCAGATGTAACATTTAGCTATTTAAAGACTAGAGTTTTTTTCAACACTTTTGGAAGAGCAGTAGAAAATCTTGTTTGTGGCAGGACTTAAACTGAAATTGTAGAGCTGTTCCATTAGTACCCATAGCACCCATCACATTTTTGCTCTTTGTTTCGGTCAAGGGTTTCCCTTTTTTTGTCTTTGCCTTTTCTCTATCTCACACTTGGCTCTTTTCTGCCCGTGTCCATAGCAGCACCCACTGGTAGATTGCAATGATGCTGAGATGGACTTCTGCCAGGGGAGGAACAGAATCAGCGAGCAACAGGCAATGCAGTTCAAGGTTGTTCTGGGCTTTTTCCCTCCAGCACCATACTCTTCTAAGAAGCAGTACCTGACTGCTCTTCCAATACTGATAATCTTGGTAAAGTGGGACTCAGTCTGGTTTTTGTTTTATCTAATGTGTCAGTGCGACGCCAATAAAAAAACAGCTAAGCAATGGAAGTTTATTGTGACGTGCTAACAGGTACATTTAATGCAGGACATTTGAGTTGCCTTCAAATGCTTCTAGGAGCTTTTTTAAAAAAAAAAATATTTGCCATTGTGTATAGCAGAGAAGGTGCCCTGAAAGTATTTATATTTCTTATTAGTTCTGTGTCTTAGGGAAGACATGATGTGCCAGGCAATTGCTGCTTCTTAAAAGATTTAATCCTACCTTAAGACTCACAAACAAGAGACCGCTGTGTGGACAAACGTGTAGAGAAAAAATACAAAGAAAATATGATGCCTTTATAACTATTTAGGGACTTCACACATTCCTACTTATAAAAATGGTTAAATGTTGCTAAGTCATAGCTTTAAAGAAAATCTGGGATCATTAGAATAATATTGCCCATGTGGCTAAGTTGAAGACTTTATACATCCACATTGTGATCATTTTGTGAAAAAGCACAAAAATATTTGGGAGGGAAATGGATGGAGTAGATAAGAGGTGGATGGATGTTGAGGTCATTATTGGAGTATGGCAGGCATAGATGAAAGGACACAGAATAAAAGGCAAGAGTAAATTAATACAGAAGGATTTTGCAGGGCACGCCAGAAGCAGTATGCATATAGAACTGTATTACTTAGATGTAAGTAATAACACATTTGGGGGTGTGTGGGTTTTGAAAAATATAAAACCTAAATGGATTGAGTGTGCTGTCACCCCAAGGAGTGGAATAGAGCCAAAGAAAGGATCATTTGAGGTGAAATAGCAAGAAAAGCTTACTGACTGTGCCATTTATTTGCTTCACATACTTGTTTTTAGTTACAGCCATCCATTCACAGTTGGCATATGTCCAAAGAAAAATTTGTAAATCTCACAGATTAATTATTAAATGCTTCCTTATTCAGTCAATGCATCATAATTACCAATAATATCCCACAAAAAAACCCCCCAACACCTTAAACAAAACAAAACAAAACAAAAAAGCCCAGAAAAAGAAATCTTGACTATGACACATCCCATAAAGGTCAACTAACTGGAAGTCTCTCAGATGACATGAAACAACTATCCAGAGACAAAAGTAGCTTAGCAAAACCACCTCAAATGTGGTTTTTAATTACTGCAAAATCTCCCCCCTTCAATCACCTGTGACAATTAGTCCTGAGTATCAAAAAATATCTCAACTGCCATGAAACATTACAGAGAGAAAAAAAAAAATCTTATCTTGGGTAGGTGGACCTTGAACTGATAGCCGGAGAGCCAACAGAGGGACCCAGAGAGGAGGTTACAGTGAGGAACACATGAAATGGGTGCTGTACCTACATTACAGAAGATAGTTTTTTTTCTCTGAAATATCTACTTTAATATACAAAACAGTGAGCACAGAGAGAAAAAAAAAAAAGGCAGTTATCCATACAAAGAGTTATCAGTTTCTTTAAATATTTATAGATGGAAAATTTAAACCTGTAGACATTAAAGCCTAAACCTGATAATCAGCCAGTTCAGACTTGGGACTTTTTCAAAGTTATCAAAGTTAACCACAAGCTAGTTATCAACCACGGACTCATCTTGCTTCTTCCTTAGTCCCAAACCACTGTTTTAGCCACTGCCTATGTAATGCTGTAAAAGTGACAGCAAGTTTGCTTTTAACTGCTAGGAACTTTGACACTGTTGCAGAGACACAGAAATGGGTAGCCCTTTAAAAAAAAAGAATGGTATGAATAAATTTGCAACTAAGCTATGCTATCACAGAAACCAAACTTTTAAAATGATGTGACCAAAGGCTGCAAATAATGATAGAAAAATTGTGAAGTTGCTATGGTAACTATTAACAATTCAGACAGGCTGTTGGTATGAGATCTTATTAAATATGTCAAACCAAACATTTTATTTATAATTTAAAACTCCAACATTGACACTTTACAGTTAACAGAAATTAAAAAAGAAATTCAAGATGTACCTTAATAAAGACTTGAGCGTTAAGGCTGAGACGACACTTTCATTCTACCTTGTCACTTTGCACACTCTAAAACACCTTCAAAAAATCTTTTATGCTAAAATTTTTCATGCTTGGCCATAGCCTGGAGAAAGGCAGAAGCAAAAACATTTGGCTTCTTCTGAATTATCTTCTTTGGGAGAGGGAAAGATGGGAACATCTTGATTTTTAGCCCCGACAGAATCACTTTGGTGTTCAAAGATCACATTTTGATTGTGCACTATGCACTGCTGTCCTTACTTGGAGTAAGTTATAGTTATAGTTGCTCCATTGTTCTCGCATCTGTTAATCTAGCTAACTTTACAGATGAAACAGCAGAAGCTTTCCCAGAAAAACAAACCTCTAAGACCCCAGTTCTGCAAAGCACTGAAATCTTCTCTGGGATTACTTTTGTGCTTGAAATTAGGCATGAGATTAATTTACAATGCAGTCTAATTTATTCTGTGGTGCAATTGTAATCCTAAACCCAACATTAGCACATTCATGTTGTGTTACAGAAGCCAAGGTCCTTCCCCACCTGTGGCCATGTTGGAATGGGAAGAACTTTAGGTCCCTGGGCTCAACAGAGAGCCTGCTGAAGGATCCCAGATCCCACACAGGTTTGCTGACAGATAGCCTCTGAGACTATGTACATGCTATATTCTTAGCTGCCAGCCTTCTTAGCCGGACCCATCTTTGGGAATCTTTATCCCCAGAATGACACTGGTACCTTGGCTGTGAGGGTCTAAGGGGCTGTGGCTACCAACAAGTACCAGCTGACATTGGGGTCCAACCTGCGGCCAACTCATCACGTGGTGTGAACAGTCAGATGTGCAGTGGTGGATCGCTCATGAAGCCCTGGGCACTGCCATGGTCATCTAATACTAATTTTATGGATAACCGAAAGTTGCAAAAGGTGCTGACCCTTTCCCCTAAAGAGTGGAGTAAGAGTGAAAACAAATATTGCGCAGTAGGTTGAGTCACTGCATGATCATGCGGCAAGGGGTCTGCTGTAATGCACATTCCCAGGGAATGGGATTGCCATCACTTGAGAATTTACCGTTTGTTCTGCAAATTTCTGCACTTGTCAAGTAATAACGCTGAAATGACACTGATCTATTTATAAAATTACTTTTTCCTGTAGAGAAATCCTGTAATGTAGCTATACTGTGCGGACTCACAGCTAACTAGTTTGATGATATTTACCTAAATATCATGAAACATTAGCTGTTTTTACCTTACATTCCAAATAAATTATCTGTAATTTTATTGTTCTTATCTCTGCAAATTGTATTTTTTCGAGCAAGATGTATTAGTATAGAGTTTGCATTTCTGTTTAGTGAAATGTGCATTTTTCGTATGTCAAACTGTACTTTGCTTTGAGCCTCAGAGCGGGCCTCCTGTGACAGTGTTTCCACAGGCAAAGCTAGCTTCAGAGATTTCCACCTCCCCCTCTGCCAAACCATCACACAGTCGTGCCTTTAGTGCTGCAATTTCCACCCCTTCAGAAATTCTACAGATGCATCTGCTTGTGGTGTCACCCAATAACTTGAGTTTTAAATAAAAATGCACTGGAAAAACTCTCATGTGGAAGCCTATTCTAACCATCAGGACACTTCAGGTTTCCTCATGGAACAAAGTACATAAAAAAATGGGCTCCCAAACCAGTCTATGTTTTCCTTGATGACCATTTAAAATACAGCCATTAATTCCTTATCCAGTTAAAATTCAGTGATTGCATATTGCCTGCAAAGTTTCTGTTTACTGTATACCTATGGCAGGCTAACACATGCCCCTATTCATACAATTATTTGCAGGTACTGTTAAATCTCTAGCAATCAAATAGCCTACATTTAATATTTCTAATTAGCTTATTTAGTAATCGTGATGGAAACATAGGAATACATTTACTGGTGTCCTCTCAGATATCCTTAAAAATGAGGAATGTCACTAGGGGGTTGTCCTAATGTGGGTGTTTTTTCAGTCCAGTCAGTATGCATCATTTAATGTGACTGTGATCATAGCCCCATTGTGCCTGCCAATCTCAATTAACAGAATCACCAATCCTAGGGCTGAATTTATTGCTGCACGTGCATTTTACTGGGACATGAAGCAGTAGTCTTGTAGTCTACAGGCCTCTGAAAAGAAGCCATGCCTCTAGGAACTGTGCTCAACTTTCTTCAGCTGTGAAATCTCTCTGTTGCAAGACATGTTCCTGTCACATATTTATCCTTACGGCAGGCTGAGTATTTCCTTTTTCTGACGACTCCAATATCATCAGTGGAATAGAAACAGAAATATATTCAGAAGATAGCCTTGCTGTTAGAGTTACCATACAGCCTTGAAAACTAGGGCGGGTTTGCTTATCACTAAAAACATTTGGTTTGCACCTGTACCATGAAATGGCATCAGGCTTTTTTTGCTAAAAATTGATGTGTATGCCATGTTACATTTTTCAGCACACAGCTAGTGTTGTGTCATCTACATTGTATCATATACGTATAACATAATTCATATGTGAGGTGGCTATATGGCACAGCACCAGCTTTCTTCTGCCAACATCAAGCAATCTTACTTTTGGTGAGTAGGGGAGCAGGAAGTCACTTTTATTGTACAAGACCTTTTTTGGCAAAAAGATAGCACCAAGAATTTCAGCAGCAGCAACCAAAAGGCTGTGCATAGGGCAAAGATATGCAATATCTTTTTGTATCTCCAGGGACTTTCCCTGGATTCTGCGGCAGACAGAGTGCGAAGAGATTGCTTGTAGCTCTTTTGTTCCTTCGTCTCTTCTCACCAATTTTCATTTAGAATGAAACATTTCTGCTGGAGGCAAAAGGTATATTTTCTGGCTTCACGTTCCAGAATTTCTGTAAGTTGTTCTTGCACATGTCTGCAGCTGACATACGAAACACGCAAACTCTTCTCCTGATTTATGCTTTATGCTCTGCATGGAGCCGGTATAATTGTGAAAAAAAAGTAGTTTTCCTTGAAGTTCAGAAAGTAATGTACACTAAAAATTATTCCACAGCATCTTACTGCTGCCCCTACTGGAACAGTTCATTTCCAGTGTGTATCTTGTAAGAAAAACTGAAAAGAAATACAACTTTTTTTCAACATCCCTAGTTTTAAATCTTAGCGTTAGAGAAGATTTCCTGTTCCCATCGCTGCATTTGGTAATAGAGAAAACTTAGGAAATAAGTTTAGGAAATTCATTAAAGGCCACTTTTCCAAATGGACTCACAACCAAACTTTTAACTACAAAACCCTGGGCCAAATTATCAAAAGAGCTCACCTCCCATTTGGCACAAGATTAAGGAGAGACTTTTCAAAGCACGTAGCCACTTGAAGTTCTCAGTGTGACACCACTGGCCAAATTTCCAAACTTTCCACTCACTTAAGGATCTAGAAGTGAGCTGAACTCCTTTGAAAACAGTTACTGGTTTTGGATGGTTCAAAACTATATTGTATTGAATATAGTCCAGACACTACACTACACTACTCTAAGTATTTATAATTACTTGATAAAATACAAATCTTTCCTTCAATTTCTCCATGAATAATTTTTCTGCATTCCTCAGAAAACTTCTGAATCTATAAACAGAAAGCTTCCTTTCTGTACTCTTCAGAGTTCTTATTCAAAAGCTCAGATAAAATGGCCCTTGCCAGTTTACTGACAACTAGAGTAACTTCCCCCCGTTCTCTTCCAGATTCATAAAGAAAACTAAGATTAGCTCTCTTCACAAACGTGAATTCCTTTATTTCCTTATAAAGACTTTGATACAACAGTTTGGCTAGGAACCACTATTATTGCTAAAATTACACTCATTAGAAGTTAAAGATACTGAATGAAATAGCGCAATCTCAGATCAAAGTAGCCCGCTCTTAACTACATAAAACCAAATTAAAGCAACTAATAAGAAACAGGCTAAACACATCAAGGACCTAAATGATTAACTTACATTTAACAATTATTTTGACAACTTAGTAAATCAAGACTGCATATTTACATGAAGAAAGAAATTATGATATAGTTATTCAGCAAGATCTTTCCTACCAGCAAAGAAAAAGCAGCATTCTTATCAGAAATAACTTGAGCACTGTAAAACATGACTCTCTAAACTACATCTCTCAAAGCTTTCTACATATTCGTACAGTGATCCTATTGATTCTGTAGTAACAAACTGCAGTAGAAGTAATTGCATTTTACTGCGATCACAAAACCAAATATTTAGGGTTTGACTACATGCAGTATTAATCCATTTATAATTAGCTAGACTACACTATGCTTTCTATTTCTCCATGATTTATCTGTACTATCAGGCAGCTTTTTGAAGGTAAGCTTATTATTGCTTCTTTTATCTGTAGAAGTTTCATTAATTTGTTTTTTGCCCCTCCTGATACGGTTTCAGTTATTAAAAAGGCAATGGAAGAAGAAGGGGAAGTTTCAAAGTACAGCAATAGAAGACCAGAGTGAATTTCAAACAACAAGAAATGAGGATTGAGCCACCTGCAATAGGAGAGTTACATTCACTCTTCGTCTTTGGCAGCAGAGATTAGGTTTAGCATGTTAATGCTGTATGGAATAAAATGGCCTAAAGCCCCAAGACAATTCTATATATCCAAAGACAGACCTGTAAGTTCTTTAAAGAAACCAAGCATGACATCTAAACACAGTAGTACATTCTATACTAACTCTACTTTGTATTTTTAACAATAGAGTTTGATAGATATGACAGTGCTGGACAAACAATTTACATTTATCACTTGCTGCAGTATGAAGATTATTTGTATTCAGACTCAACTCTGTCTAGGATTTAACACACTCATGGACCAAATAAAGATATCTTGTTTGTCATTTCATAATGTGCAGAAAAAGTGATGGTAATATGTATCTGGTGTTGAATGTGGAAGTCCACATGGTGTCTAGGATGGCTTTGTGTCCTGTGCAGTCTGTATCAATATATAATACAAATATATTTAATCTTTATATAGGAAATAATTTTTTTACAGTGAGAGCAATCATTCAGGGGAAAAACCTCCACAGGACGTGGTAGAGTCCCTGTCACTAGAGGTTTTCAAGATGTGATTGTGCAGGGTGCTGGAAAATCTTATCTAAGCTCCTACAAAAGGTTGGACCAGATGATCTTTCAAGGACCCTTCCAACCTGGGCTGTTCTATGATTCTATATGGTTGTTAAAGATAATCTTCTGCAGGTATCCACAGTAAGGTGTAGAGATGCAGAGACTGCTGCATTATAGGGCAGTGGTCCCACTCATGGTCTTCTTTCTCATTACCCTTCTCAAACCAACCCCTGTACAATCACAACAGTGCTCGCTATCTTCTTACACACTGAGATAGATCTAGTGTTTCAAAGATTTATTTTTCAACTGTAAAAGTTAAAGGTTTAGACTTACAGATAAAGCTTAGATTCTAGAATACAGTTATACAGCAAATTGAAAAAAAATATCCTACTCCCTAGCAGTTATGTGGCAATTACCATGGCAAATTACCATAATCATTTTAGAAATGGTTGTAAATACATCACTGTTAACTTTTCTTCTAGGTGTGCAGAATTACTCTATGCCTAATAATTCTCAGATACCAATGAGACTTTTTAAAGAGTAACTAGAGTCCAAGAAAATACCTGAAGTAAGACACGTGCAAGCATTACACCTCAAGTAGAGAGTGGAGTGCATCCTGAACATAACAGTGAAGTCCAGCACTGAAAAAACCCAGAGGGTATCTCGAAAGGCTGGGAGATTTCAATGCTCATTTGGGTATACCTCCAGCCCATGGGCATGTCCTAGTGGATATCCATTTTACAGATCAGCTACCAGCATGAAATACATTATCTGAAGCAGACAAAGAGGACTGTCTGTGGTAGCACAGATGGACATAGCGGATGTAACTGTCTGAACTGTTTCAGGGAGGTGGAGGTTGTGCAAACCTTTTTCCATGCTCCCAGTATTGGCAGTATAGAGGAGCTCTGTGGGCTAGACTGCTGGCTCACACAGCACTCCTCTGTTACTCAGTGCCCAGGGGTAGTGGTTCAAGGCACTTTGTAGATTAACCCAACCAAAGTTTTAGAAAAATGCTAGCAGGTGTCAGTAGCTTGTTGGGTCTGGCCAGGGTTGGGACTGGTATAGCCACCTTTGACAAGGAGCTGTGAGCTTGTGCCTGCTGGGTGCCAGGACCCTGCTGGAAGGGCTCCTTGCCTGCAGCCTGTGACACTGTGCCCAACGGCATCAGCAAGCTCCCACTGGCCCGGGAACTTGCTCACACTGTTGTATGAGCTGCTGCACAGATGAGGATATTACAGCAGCACTGACTTCGAAGTCACCCATCTTCCTGCAGCCAGCATTTGGGGGGATGCTATCTACCTTAAGAGAGTGGATTTCTAGATACATCATTTCATATTTCCTCTGGTTTGTATTTTTGGACCCCCGGGCCAGACTGCGGCTTGAAGAGACCTCAGGCCAAATTCTGTTTTCCACTACAGTGCAGCTGTTCTGAAGGAATTGCTTTGACTTTCGTTGCATTGCTCTGGAATAGCGTTGTAGTAACAGGGTAGAATTTGGATAATTGTATTCTTTCCCTGCCATCCAAAGGAAAAGCAGGTTAACAGGTTTGTATCACAGTGCATCAGGTGAGTTTTGGAGGAACACAGAAAATGAGTCCTGACAGTTAAAAGAGAGAAGCCCAAAACCCAGGTAGTTCAATTCAAATAATGAAGTCTGCTCTTCTGACTGCTTGGTTTCATTTGTCAACACCCTTTATCTGTACATATATTTTTAAATTGCCTAAAAATAACAATTTTTGAAGAACCTAAAGATGTTTTTAAGCAGTCTGGGAGAACTTTAATCACATTCAACTAAAGTGCTCACTCAATTCTCAGATCTAGTTTGAACTCTTATTTTTGTTCTTCTGTAAGATTCATGTGAAAAGCCATCATAGCCTGAGGTTTTGAAGTTGAAAGATTATAATTTGGCCTTCTGGCATGTATCTTTGTCAGTTTTTTAATCTCTATATGAAGTCTTTCAGCTTTAGAGAGAGACCAATTGATGTTCCCTGAAGCATGTATATTCTTTCAACACCATAAAAGAAGTCAGCCATTGTCATTTTCAATCTAAAAGTTTTATTCTCTTTATTCTCACATTAATTTGGCTTACTAGTTCAATTGCCTGTGTCAGGTTCAAAAAACAAGAATTAATGTAATCTGATTTCTACAGCTATCTATAGGCTGTTGGTCATACAGCCTGATATCTGAAAGTGATACAAATATACTCAGCAGAACCAGACACCTCAAATGGCTTAAGAGATAAAACCCTTTAAATAAGCTTGAGACAGATCTGAATTTATTTAAATGTCTGATTCTAAATGTA
>JANHGO010000069.1:64770112-64794293 GCA_024606505.1 Aquila spilogaster | reverse complement strand
GTGTAAAACAACTGGAAATAATAAGAAGTGATATTAGTTTGGGCATTATTCAGGGTAAGTTGAGAAAGAAGTATAAAAGCTTTTTCCTTTGTATTATTTGTATCTACTGCTCCAAAAGCCCGGCTGAAACCAAAGCCTTGTTTATGGGCCCAATTTTAACAAGTTGTCAGTAGTTTCAGTGATTCAAACCTACTGAAATAGGCATTTGAAATGTAGTAAAGCAGTTACACTCAGAGTAATAAATACCGTAAGCCAATATAAGAACTACATTCATTTAGGCTGAACAAATAGACGTTACCCTGCGAATGACTAACGCTGCACAGGCCAGTGGATGTTTCCTCTTCTTCTACAAGGTAGAAGATCATAAAATGAAGTGCAGTCATAGCAATCATGAAAGCTTAACTTAAAAGAACTAGTTTAGAGCCAGATTAGAGGATTCTTGCTACTACTGTACCTACAGCCATCGTATGAGCAAAGTGCTGTTTCGTAATTACAACTAAAAATGCCATTAATGCTAATTACCTGTGGAAAGAATTGTAATAGCTCATGTACATTTGCCCAGAATAAAAGCTTAGAGAAAGGAACAAAGCAGTCTAAAATCACAAGCTTACTAGCATGCAGCTTTTTGTCCACATAGTAGGGAGACCATACAATGTAACCAAAGACCAACTCAAGGCTGGGTAACTGGGTGATATTCCTTTCTGAGTCATGGTTTTTAGATGGAGAAATCGTTCTATTAAGAGAAAGACCATACTTTCTCTAATATAATTCATACTTCGGAACCAGGACTACATTGCAAATTTTCATTTATTAGCTCTGGAAATCTGACACCAGCCCATTCACTCAGGCAATCATTGCAGCTGCCTGCAATGGCCCCCTAGTGCAGGTGGGGGAAAATGATACATTACCAAATTAGAAATAAAAGAGTGAGTCACTTTCCAAACCTCCTCCCAGTACCATGGGCAGTCTCTATCTCGTCTGCCGCATTGCTCGAGAGCTTAAAAAAGGGCCTAAAGATGCGTATAGTTTCAGCTGCTCGGTCGAAACAAACAAAATTCTTAACATGGAAAGTTAAGAGCAGAGACTATTCAGAGGTTTCTTACAGAAGGCTGGATTCAGTGAAAAAGACCTTGGCTGTGATACCAAGAGCTGCGGTTGTACTCCAGGTCACATGTGCAAAAAGGCAGTTATTGTGTTTCTCGCGCCATTAATTAATCTCTGATGTCTGTGTGGATTCTTAATTCTATTCATCCAAAAGTTTTGCTCCCTTTTGTACTTAATAAGGGTTCCCCAAGGGAATTTGTTTCCTGACCTTCACAAAGCCCTCACCTAATCCAAGACTCTTCTCAGGTTATTCACCGGCAGCATGAAACTTTTGGAAAGTGGGCAAGAAAAGATGAACAATTTCCAGCTGTGTGCAACCGTGCCCAGCCAGACATCTTCATACCATATGGGTGGCTAGACTTCAGTCAGGCAGGACAGAGAAGCTGAATGGAAGAAGGAACTGTCGGAGAAAATTCATCTTCCCTGGAACTATTATTTTGAGAGTGCCTGCATGTCTGATGTAAATCTTTCCTCTGCTTTCAGATACCCTGTGAGGGTACTCCTGACGTGCTCTGTAACTGCTGCTTAGGTGGAGGTGTAAGCTATGCATTGTCTGACTTGGGAAGTAGGGGAAGGGTGGTGGGAAGTGAAATAAGAAGCAGAGTCAGATGCTCCTTTGACAGTAAGTGTCAAGAATAATTTAGTTTACATATTAAAGAATTTATGCCATCTGAGCTCAGATTCTCATGCTATTTCACTGAGATGGATTCAATGGGACTTCTTTTATTTCTAAAAATAAGTATTCTACATAGCTTAAATATCGGAATCTCCCTTTCCCTTTTTTTTTTAATTGCCTTATAACAGAGGCCAAAACTACCATCTTTTATATGAATAGAGTCTTTTCAATTATTTTACCTAACTTGCAATTGTGAACAGATTATGGCCTTCATTTCTTTTGTATCCACTAGTGATGTAGCAATATCAGAAATAAGGACAGAACGGAGCTCATATCAAAGCAGACTGGGCTTCCTGCCCCTCTAAATAATAACATATGCTAGAAAGAAAGGAAGTGATGAGCTCCAAGACAATAAACAGCCAGAACACATGGAAAACAAAATGCTAAAATGTCCTAATTCAGTTGCGAATCATTACTGGCTTCTCTATTATTTACCCATACCCTCAAGAAAACAAGAAGTCTCATTTCTTGCATAGCTATAGTGTAAGAAGAATCCCATTTCTGATTCGGGTGCTTTACAAAGAAATAATTTAAACCCCTTATGATCTCCACGCTATGTTCAGATTTGGATAGCCCTCTCCCAAGACACATTATAAAGGAAGTCATACTACAATTGAAATGGCACCTCTCCTCTCCCTCTTACTTTCATCTCTTCAGTAAAACCAGAACTTACTGGTCCCAGACACAGTGTTACTGGATACAACGTCCATATAAATCTTAAGGATCTTCTACAGTACTGCAAAGTTTGTGATCTGAAGATAAACTTATGGAAGATTCATTCAATGTAAGTTACTGCTGGGTCAGTGAGATTAATGAGATTATCCCAACTTTGGGTCGTTGTTAACAGAATGTGAACTCTGGCCAGAAGTGCCAGCATGGCTGGGGTGCGTGCGCTAAATGAGCAGATCTGATGCACTAGGACCTGTGAGCAGCTAGAGGGAGGTGTTTCAGGGTGGGCAGTAATTCCTGAAGCTGGTGCCAGCAAACAAAAGGCAATATTACTTTATTTTGTTATAACTCACTGGTACAGTTGCCTAAATGCCTACACAGCAAACATTTGCTTGTGCCATTAGTTTATCTGTCCCTGGGTAATTATTAAGATAGCTGCTGTTACCATGCTGTTCTAAGGTACTGGGCAAACATTCTGAAACATTTTCAATTGTTTCACTTAAGGCACAGCAGAAGCCAAAATGACTTCTATCTTTGTTCTACAGTATCATTGTAATGATATGTGCTGGAACAGTCTGGGGATGGGAATATTGGTTAACCGCCTTTACAGAACAATGACTTAGTGTCAAACTCCCAAAGTGGGGGTTGTTCTGCCTTTCATTTTTTGTAACGATATCATGAAGTGAAAGCTATTTAAAAACATGCACATAAATCATGAAAATGACAATCATGAAAATATTTGCCACTTTTTTCATATTTCATGCACATTCCCACAGTATATTTCCTCACCCAGGAACTCCATTTCTGCTTCAATTGTTTGGAAGCCTCCTCTAATGCTTCTCCGACACAGATGAATTTTGCTCCAAATTTAAGGGCAAGGTGATCTTGTATGTAAACAGCAAAGTTTGTAACACAGTATCCTTTGGACTATCTCCTGAGCCTCCCTGCACTAGAAGAGGTTTCAAGAATACAAGAAGAATCCATCTTTGAGGGAAGAACAAGAAGAAGCACAAAGTGTTGTTATGTGCAGTGATGCAAGGAAGCAGAAAAGTGTTACATTTTTGTATCAGTAGCTAAATCACGCTGTACCAGGATCTACTATTGCCAGTTACAGCACTCAATTTCAGGAACAGAGATAAGGATTTCAAATAACCATTACCAAAAAGCAGATTGCTCGTAATAACTGGTACACAAAAGGTAAAATAAAATCAGGAATTTTGTCACATAGTTCAGTAGGAAGAACTTGATGTAGGCACTACGCAGTCTCTACAGTACTTTGGATAGAATTTAATACAAAATTGTAGAGTTTTCCTGAATGATCTCTCTCTTCTCATTTACCCAAATGTGCTCTGAGAATTGCTTAGGATTAAATGAAGAGTTTGCCTGTAATAAATATTGATTAAGAAGAACATTAATTAATTTTTTTAAAGTCTTTTTGTCAAGGCCTTAACCAAACAACACTTTCCTTCTGAAGGAAATTTGGGAAATCCTCAGGTGTGAAGTTTCACTGTGTGACTACATCAAGGATCTCACAGTTCAAACAACTCTGTGGTGTTTTGGTTGTCATGTCACACAGAAATGAACAAAACATCAAGTACACATTGTACACGTATGGGCATTGGAAATAGTATGTTATAGGTCATGGAGAAACTCAGATGCAAAACAACATGGCAGACTCGCTACTTGTAGACTGTAGGAACAGCCTTCCACTGCAAATTTCAGCAGCTAAAGGGGCTAGAAAATGAAAAATGTCCTTCCATAGAGCAGCACACACATCAGATGTTGGCATGCTCAAAAAATACCCAGCCAGAGTAAAAGTTTTCCTGTGTGTAGATCGCCATGAGAATGGTATGTAGCATTTGCTAGTTGTATAAACCAGTCACTGCTGGAAGAACAGATTCAAGTTATACCATTTCATGTTTGGTACATTCTTTATAAAGAGCAGGTGGAATCAAAGTTTTAATCCTTCTAGCAGGTGACCTTTTCAAAATTCTGCATTTTTACTGCCTATCAGTTTTCTCTCTTTCTTCCAAGCTCCTGAGATTGTAATCAAAGATGAACAGAAATAGCCAGAGAATTACTGAATACTGAAAAAGCCAAAATGTTAAAGACGCCTTACACCCAATATATGCTCTATTATAGCCCTGATATATGATTTTTAATAGGTTAGGTGCAAATATGCACATTAGCAATCTAAACAATGTAGTAATATCCACAGAGAACAGGTTTCATTGATTAAATCATAAATATAGTATCTTATTACGCGTTTGGGGAAACTGAAATATGAAAAGCAATGCATGCATTTTTGAATTATAAGAGGAGAGAATATTGGCAAATCTTTCAACAGCTGTTTATCATGAAAAAGAAGTTACAGTTACCATTCCCCAGCCATGCAGACTGAAAAAACTCAAAATTGTACATTAATAAATTATAACAATGATGCATGAAGCTAATATAAAACTTTTGAAGGCAGTTTCTTAGTCCAGAGGGAGTTGTCAAATTTGCTATTTGTGACTTTAATGTTTCTTGGAATTTCTTTGAGGGCATTTAAAACTCCTTTTGTGACTCTTCATCAGCAGTTTTCCAGACAGCAAAGGCCTTGGCAATATACATTTTCACTTTCTGCATGGCTGACGGACTTCATATGCTATATCCAATTTAAGGGTAGAGCAGTAGATTACACTGCTAGAATATAGAGAGCCATTGCCTTTGAGGCTGAATCATTGCTGTTTATAGTAATTCTTACTATTTGCTTTTTGACAGCCATTTGTGACTGGAATAAAAGATGATGCTCAGATTATTGTCAAGCTACTGTAATATCTAGTAGTGCATGAAGTCTGCAGCAGATGGACTTGAACTTATGAGCTCTCAGATTCTCAATAGCCTTTCAAATGAGCAGTGTCCTCCTCAGCCATTTGTAATGCAACTGGCTTTGGCAAATCCATATTTCAGAAGATGAAATATAATTTCAGTCAGCTTTCTTTGTTCTATTTGCAATGTTTTATAGGGTTTAATTTGAGAGAGAGCTTAGAATTGAGACAGAACAAATTGATTTGCAGTTGCTTGAGGTACAGTAAGTTACAGGTACATCCAAGCTGAACATCAACAAAGCATCTTGACACAGACTGCTTCTGAAATTGCACCCCAGCCATTTCAGGTACAATGTGCAATTGCCATGCATCTTTCTTTGGCAAAACTCAATCTTCCTCATAATTTCCACTAATTCAAACAGACCTTTAATCTGTTAAATGCAAAGCAATACTAAAAATTTGTTTGGCATATGGTACCCCAGAAGGATTCTCTTACAACAAACAGCTGCTGTTGACTTGGATGCTGTTTTAGCCGCTGTCAAGAGCACGGACAGCAACTAGCTTGCATTGCAGCATGACTGTCTTACGCAGGATTTGTCTCAGTAAAGACACCTTACAGATGCATTTTTTTCTCACAGGTCCCTAGATTACTGATTACTCAGTGCAATGCAAATAGACTATTGTTCATGTACAGTCAACTGCTCATGCCAAAAGTGGACGACAGAAGCCTGCCACAGTGAGCTGAGCTCCAGCAGTTCTCTGGTCACTGTATACCAACATCCCGGTTTCTTCTGGCCAGGCAGTCTAGAAGCCAAATGGAAAATGTTCCTGGGGATGGTTTAAGACTGTTAGAGTATTACTTTTGTCCATATCTAGGATCCTTGCTTTAGGATTTGTTACTTCAGAAAACCTTTTGCTTTTTTGCATATGTTTACTTTTATTCTAGCATCACTGTTTGACCTTTTACTGTGATGTTGCTATTCAAGTCTCTATAGCTGAAGTTGTGTCAGCACTTTCACCACAAAACCCATTATGAGGAAGTTTATAACACAACTATAAAGATGTACTCCAGAATGAAAGGTGGTGTACAAAGACTCAGCACAGGGCATTGACTCTTTTTATATATCACTTTTTATAAACAAATTAGACTTGCTATTTTAAGCCTTTATGAAAGTAAAACAATCCCCGCCTATATGTTACTGCTCACATAACATGGCAATCAACTGCTAGTACAAAAAGTCAAATGGATTAACTTTTAAATACTATGATTAAAATTATGGTTATAGAAGAAATGGAATTCTGTGGCAGTAAAGGCAGGCCAAATACATGTTTTCTACTGAGGGTGAGCTATGCACTGAGAACAAGCCCATCTTCCCCAAGCGGATGCCAGAGTCCATCTTGCGATGCACAAACTCTGATGTATAAACTTCTCTGGAATCTCCTGCACTGTTGTTTGTGGTGGTTGTGTTGCAAGGTCACCAGTTCCCCAGTGATGTGAACACAGTGTCATGCATTCCTTCCTCAAAGACCACTGGAGCTAGGTAACTTCCTGAAAAAAGGTGACCACAGATGCTTACAAAGGGCAGGATACTCAGGCACTACGTGAGTGTTGGGTGTTTCAATAACAATATACTGGTGAAGATCAGTGAAGGCTCAGAAGTACCTATTCTGGATTGCAGTTTATCCTCGTAAACGGTCCTTCAGTCCCTAAAAGCCATGAATATATCACCTTTTTTTTTTGTTTCTGCTTAGCTACATATGGTGTCGTATATTGAGACATTCTGCAATATCTCCTCCATGGCTCAGAAGATGCTACCTGACTGATCTGCTTCCCTTGATAAAATGCCTCAGGATAATGGGGTTCGATGAATAAAACTCACAGTTCCTCACCAGTGACATTCCTGAAAGGGAGGGCCCAGCACCTTGATTGGGACACACAGACCAGCTATAACATGACAATACAATCAGTGAGCCCAGAGGGACTGCTAGAGAAATGTGTCTGTACCACTGGTAGTATCTGAACCAGCATGGATTATTTCCATTGAATCTCCTGCTGCTTTCTGGAGACATGTCCTTAGATGCACATGGTTCCCAAGATATGCTGATAGACGAGGAGCACACCACTGATTCATTGCATTTGCAAGCTCATCTGCAGTCATGAATTTGGCTGTGGTGCAATGAAACTGGGAGATCAGTTTAAGAGTATGCCTACCACCAAAGGGTGTTATTCAGATATAAAAAGTGCCCTGGATGCATACATGGATGTAATCTGCTAAAAACCTATAGTAAAACTCAAAAGGAACTCATGTTGCATCTACCCTGGACCAAAAGAATATCAAAAACTGCACCTGCAGATGCACCAGATGAGACTCATTTGCTGACTCAGATACTAAGAAGGAAGCAGCATCAGCCCCCGCTCCAGCCCAGGTTGCTTGCACCTTCCAAAGGCTTCAGATGCTTCTCAGTTGGAGTATGTGCTCTGCAGCCCTGGCTATTAGCACTGTGTTACAAGTGAGGTAACAGATGTGCTACCGCCTGCAGTGCAGAGAGCCCTAAAGTTCAGGTTCCATTGGCTTCTACTGAATCATGGATCTGAAATCATTTAAAAATGTTAATATCTGGCACTTGCTGAAAATGGGGCTGCCTTGGATTCTGATCATGCAAGCACTACGCAGATAACTTTACACATGGGACTTTGGAGCACTGCCTAAATTATAGTGTGTTATTACAATCTGCCGTAAAGACTGGCACAGAAATCAGGAATGATTTTTAAAAACAGACTACAAATTCCAGAGGAATAACTACAGACAACGAGGAAAAAAAAAATTAAGGTTTTAAATGGAGCTAGTCGCATATTACCAGAAGATCTATTGTTGTCTTTCCCATAAACACTGTGCCTTAAAAAAAATTATTATGCTACAAATATGCTTTTCAGGGGAGATGAAGCTGGAATTGTCTGCCACATAAAGTACCTGTGATATATTTAAATAACCTTCTAACAGGCACACTATTAAAGATATTTTCCTATACACCTGGGAAGGAATCACTAAATACTAATTTTTTCCTAAACATTTAAACCATCAATACACCGCCTAGGCTAACAATGTGTTTCTGGCAATAGAAACAGTTCTGTAATAATTTAAGGCAACCCTTAATACCAAGCGTAGAACTGCACAATCACCTCCCCGTGACCCCTGTTCTTTCCTCCATTTAGTAAGGAAGGTTGCTGGCAGCAAGGTTGTTACACGAACTGACAAAAGCAAGTGGAGACAGCAAGCCGTGCTTATTTAAGTCTCTATTCTTCCATGCCACTCAGCTTCAATCCTGTGCCTGGCAAAACAACATCAGTATTCTCTGCCTCTTAACTAAGGAAGCAAATCAAGAACCAGACAGGCTAATGGGAACTGAACCTCATTTCTTGGCCTCCTGCACAACCTGGGAAGCCAAACGGAAAGCATCCCGCTCCTGCAGGCCTCGGCTCCCCTCGCCAGCTGGGAAGTCGGGCCCCGCTGGCTCCGCGCGGGCCGCGTGCAGACGGCCTTCCCGGCTGTGAGCGCTGCGGGCCAGCTGGGAACGCGACTGCTTCTCCAGACCGCCTGTCCACGTGCCAAACGCAGCCTGCGGGGCTCCTCTTCCACCCGCTGCAGCCAGTCAGGGGTCTGCAGTACTGTTATCGCAGTCAGCTAAATGCTCCAAGAATCTCTGTGAAGCTTTGGTTAAACTCCGCACGGAGCAGGACGACCAAAAGAGGAACTCCACAAGGGGAGGCACCCGCTGCCCTCCTCCTCAGCCCCCAGCGCACTGAGTGACGTTCAGGGATTTTATTTCCGCCCCTTCTCATAACTGCCCTCAGCCCGAGGCACATTCAATCAGAAATACCAGAGGCACATTAGGAGGAGGAAACTGAAAAAGCCACAGCTACTGACTAGAGCTGGTTGAAAGGTTTTCAACAAAACCTGAAACCGCGTGAAGCCCACCTCGTTTCACATTTCACTGCAATTTGAAACTCAAACCAGATTTGTTGAAAGGTTCCCTGAGGATTGCGGTTCCAGTCCCAACTGGCTTCTCCATTTATAGTACGTGACTTTACTAGCCCAGCTGAGGGCCAGATATAGCTGGGCCTCATTTCACAGCTCAGTGAAATAAAGAAGGGCAGCCTGTCCTGCACACTGCCCCGTGTGGCCTTGCCAGACCTTGAGCCCTGGAAACAGCCCCCACCATCCATGCAGACTGGCATGTGACAGCGAGAGAAGGGATATCCCTCCTTCCCATTTCCATACGGGTAATGGATCAGTTAAAGGCTCCTCAGAGACCAAGAGGAACGGGATGAATAAGAGCTAAGAAAGCTGCACCCTCCTTCCCCTCTAGGGGCAGTCAGGTTGCTATCTATTACACTGGCCACAGCCTCGTCTTCGGCGCCCGGGCTGCCTACAGACTGTCTAAGACCAAATTACTGTTTTCACCTGAATTAGTGGCCAGTTTGAGTGATTTTATAGATGCTTTGTATAAGCATCTGATCTGGTTACAGATAACTTACTGTGGCCATTCGCGCACTGTCTGCACAACTGCATGCTTCAAATAATCATCGCAAATCAGGCTGTTTCTGGATGAGAAATCAGTCATAACTGTTGTTTTATGTTGCCACTGCTCACATACACATAGCTGTTAATGAGCAGACAAAACCTCATATACCCTCAAGTATATCCACATGCCTGAACTGCCCCAAATGGTCACAAACAGGAAGTGCACAGCCATACTATATGTACATGGACCATTTCACCAACTTTAGTTAATGTGGATACTCAAGGCTACATTTTCCTTTTTCCTTCTTTCTCCTCTCCCTCTGTGCCTTTCAAGCTCTAGTTTGAGTTTCGGTTTGAAGCACTGGATTCATTCCTACATCAAAGGGAAATCTAAGGCGTCAGAGCCCACATCGACAGAAAACAAAGGCACTGTTTACAAGGCAGAAACTTGCTGAGAGACAAGCAGCTGAGTTTTGCAAGGCTCACCAGCTGACTGTCACCTTGGAGGTACATCAAACATCTTGACTTGCTCAATACAATCAAACATTTCTCTTTCAAAGTCTCCTAACAGAATGCGTTATTTGTATTTCTGTAATACTGAGAAGTCTAAGTGCTGACCAGTGCCCGACAGCAAGTACGTTCCCCTTGTGCTCAGCAGACATAACTGAGTTTTGCTGGACAGGAAGCAGTCCAGCTCTATGGGCACAGAGGACCCTTGGGGCTAATACAAGCAAAATTTAGGCTAGAAGGAGCTGCTGCCAGCCATGGTATCTCAAACTTGGGTGCCAGGGTTCTGGACTAACTTTCCTTCTCCCACACTTTGTATTTTGGCATGAAAAGAGTTCCTGTGACATTTTTAATATACTTAGATACTAACATAAAACGGGCTTTGATCATATTCCTCAAGAAGGAACTCTGGCATGGGAGTACACCAGCACAAGGCCTGCTTTAAACAGCATTGCACTCTCCTGGGCCAGTACTGCAGCATGAACGTTTTTTCTACATTCTAGCTAAACTTTTTGACAACTAAATGGAAACACAGAAATAACAATCTTGTTCTACCATGATACTTTCCCTTTATCAGACTCAAAATAGCAGGCATTTTTAGCTGCGCTACTTATTTCCCAATTGCAACAGTGAATAAAACAAAGAGAAGGGCATATTTTTAGCATGCTCAGCTTCTAACAAAATACAGATAATTTAAAACTTATCCTTTCAGAAGCCCACAGAAATCTAACCAGAAGCTAATTTAGGGATGTAAAATTCAGCCCATCAGTGCTTGCTACAAGGAGTCATTGCCTACAAAGTGCCCTTGACTACAGAAGCATGCAGTCTATCAGTACTCTGGTCCTTCATAAAACTTGAAGGAGCTTCTTGCCAGTCAGGAACTTCAACAGGTTACTATCAATGCAAACAAAAGGCCTAGATCTGATCACAACGTGGAGTGACCCCACCCACAGAGCCAGAATAATTTTATTTGTATTATTGTTGTCATAACTGACAATAAAATAGAGGGTATATTACTGCAGATTCTGGATAGCCTTTAGAAATCTGTCATTTCTGTTCATTACTCCAGACACGTAATCATGAGCTTCCTATTAGACTCAATTTACTCCACTCTTGCAAACACAGGATTGAGTATTTAAATTCTTTCAAACATGTGTTTAAGTTTAAGACGTATTCATTTGGCCTCTAGGATAACATATGCTTTCACATAAGAAATTAATCCTAAAGCATAGCCCACAGAGTGTAATTCCTAAGAAATATGCTGGACTATAGTATGAGCCACACCTATTTCTGGTGATTGCTCACACTGAGAAAGGTATAGCTTACCAATGTTCTCTTTGATTGAGCTGACTTATTTGCAGTGATGTTGCCATTGGCTTCACTGTGCTAGATTGGTGAGCAAAAAAGGTATGGCTTATTCAGAATTTATGCTTTCATCTGAAGCAAGATGCAACAGATAGCTGTGAGAAGCAAAAAGAGGGAATGATGAAGGGAATAAAAGCTGGGTATAAAAAAAACGTAAGCTAAAGAAATAGCTGTTCCACAGTTTAACGATTCCAAAATCATCTGAAAGTTTAACAAAATCTCCACCTTTCATTTTGGCTATCACAGAGCCCCTGCTGTCCCTGGATGCGACTTCTTGAGGTATCATAGCAGACGCTGCTTTGAGGAGGGCTTCAGAGAAGAGCTTTTCAAGTGTTCGTTAAACTAAGGCATTTTATTTGAAAAGCCATGGAGTGAGAAATGGATATGCATGTGAGAATGAAGTACTCCAAGACAGAGCCAGCAGCATACGGAGAAGAGCACGGGGGCAACCCAGTCTGTGAACCTGCTTGCTTTGCGGATTTAGATCTGCGGCTGGAGGAGGAATCCGGCAGCGCTCCAGCAACTCTCGCTATGGACTGTGGCTGGACACGGGGGACATCAGCTGCCTGCGACATCAGCTGCCTGCCAGAGCAGTAGCACTCCTGTCAGCACCTTGCCAGCTGGATATATGAAATATTAAAGCCTAGATTTTTTAAAAAAATTCATAGAATTTGGAGGGAAAAACAGTGTATAGTATCATATTTACTCGGTAGATACTGTATTCGCTTAAGAAAAGCATTCCTGGTCAGAGCAACAGGGGAAGAAGAGAATCAGAAGTGTGGCTCTATTTAACCTTTGTCTCTCTATGACAGAGCACTGCGTACACACACACAATTATTCCTCTTCTACCCAAAACATGCCCTCAAACACTCAGTTTGAATATCAGTTCACATGCTGATACCTTGTACATCTGACACAGAGACGGCATTCATCTAATTAAGAGATTTTTATAATAACACTTTTCTTTTGGCATCAGTGACAACAGTAGAGATAGCAGACAATAGCTGAGAAATAACAGAGACAGACAACAGCAGAGACATTACAACCCAAGATATATATTTTAATACTGAGGTCTCAATCTCTCTTTTAAAATAGACACTGAAATTGTTTTGTTCTGTATGTGTGTGTATACATATATAACCTCAGAAAGGCATTGTAAGTATTTTTGATTTATTGGAGACATATTCATTCAAGACAGTGTTTGAAGTTCTGGTTGTACCAGGAGTTCTACTTCCTGCAGTCATTTAGTACCTGTCTTCTGTGATCTTTTAGAAGCTTTTACATTAAGCCCCATGCCTGTTATAATGATTTTTAAATAAACTCTGTGTGAATCTGTTTCGTCTTAAGAACAGACTACTGCTTAAAATTCTGGAAAGAAATATATATATATATATATATGTTTGAATCTCAAGCAAACACAGTATTTGTTGAGTAAATATGCTATACGTTATTTTCCCCTCCAAATTCTGTTAATTTGCTAAAAAGTCTGGGCATAAATATCTCATATATCCATGATAATATATGTAATCTGTGTATAACAAAGTTGCATTTGTAACACTTACAATGGCTAATAAACATTTTAATTATTGATTTCAGCTGAAAAGTTCCTGAGGCTGAGCATAAACAAAAGAAATACGTATTTGTCTCTTGGTTAATGCTTTTATTCAAGTGTAGAGGTAAAGACATAGATTCCAGAAATGGAAAAAGCAATCCGCTATTTTCACTCATATTTAGAACTCTATTAGTGGGTTTGCGGAAAAAAAATGTCATACGCTTCAAAAAAAAACAGGCTATGAATTAATGTTTATAGATTTTATTGCTTTTTCCACCTCTCTATTTTTATTCTTTTTAACAGTCTTAGAAAACTTGGAGTCATAATTTCCTGCCCATGGACTCTGTCGCTTTCTATTAAGCAAACACTGATCCCTTGCATTTTCCTTCTTTTTTTTTTTTTTTTTTTTCCTGCTCCTCCCCTCTTTGTTTTGAACAGGCATAAAATTACCTTGGACAGTGGATCATTCTACATGGGCCTAATACAGGATCCATAAGAGCAACCATGGTGCTCTGTATCACAAAAGAACTTTCTTTTTTAAAACAGCATAATAGTTTCCTTCCTATGGCTTTGGGCTACAGCAGCAATGCAGAGCCAGCTACCTATGCCAGACAGTGACCACTGGCAGCTCTGCAAGATCTCCAGAAGCTCAACCGGAGCTCTGAGGGGAGAGTTGCAGGGATCTGCTCACCAGAACTAAGCCAAGAGAGGACCATTCCCTGCCTACAGGCCTGCGTGGGCTGCCACCAGCCCTGGCAGAGCACAGATGAACAAATACCAGTAGCTCCAGAAGCCTAACCCAAACGTACTGCCAACAGCAGAGAGGGGCACTTGAGCTGCCCCTGGAGGGTCTGTAATGCAACTGATTGATAAGGCACTGTTGACTACTTAGTCATCATCAGTTTGCATTTGGCGAGGAGCTTGCCCTGAAACTCAGTAAGAACAGCAAGACACTGGCCATGGCTCAAGTGTATATGACTTCTCTCAAGCCTACCAACATACTCATCAGGATACTATGCGGGGCATGTCTATCAAGATAAAGGAGTTGACAGAAAAACTGTGTGGGCTGCCCTGCTGTACTCGTAACCTAGCAGTTTAGGCTGTACTGAAACCTACGGAGTCTGAAAAAGCTTTCCCTCTTTCCCTACACAAGGACCACATCAGGGACATGCCTGCCCCCAGCTCCTCCTGGTTCCCTCTGCATTCCCTCCTGCGGGGAATAAAAAACCAAAAGCACATCTTCATCGTTAAGCCATCACACACAGGGGCATATAAAATAAAGGAGTTTGAGGACTTCAGGACATATGTGACGGATAATTTTTATTTATTTTTCTTACCTAAGGGACACATCTTTGCATTCTTTTTTCTAACAAAGCACACGCCATAATTCCACGATCTCATTTCACACATGCTCATAGTAATTAGATCAAGGAATTAGACAATCTCCTATTGTTGCTGAAGCAAGTCTCAAGCTAATCTTAATTCTGTTGTTTTCAAAGGAAATTTCTTCCTTTAAGACATTTATTATTGAACTTTCCGCTTTTGACCGAATTTTATTAAAATAAATTGATTTTACCAGCTGAGAGTATTACATTCTGCTGAAGGATAAAACATCACACCTCATCTTCTGTCCTGATTTTTGGTAAGGATATTTTTAAAATATCATAAATATCAGCGAGCCATTGACTGAAGCAGCCAGTGCTGCACCGTTTCTTTAAAAGACTGATTTTTAAAAAATCATCAATATATTTGAAATTCTGTAAAGAAATAAACAAAACGCACCTACTTTTATAATATACTTTCAGGACGATTACATTTTAACAACCAAACACAACAATATGTTACATTACATTTGGAGCAGAATGTTTACCTTTTGCTGAGTTTCTTTGCCAGCTGTGTCAGCGCTGACTTTAATAGCTTACGTATAAAAAATATTAAAAAGAGCTGTTTATTTTTTTTAATTGCCACGATCGTGCCAAAAAACACAATGTGTGGGCTGTAGGCAGAGTGCTGGGAGCAGTATTATTCATGTTCAAAACTGTTGCCTGATTTGCTTTCTTTGAAAATTATGATGCTATAAATA
This sequence comes from Aquila spilogaster, assembly GCA_024606505.1. Classification (NCBI taxonomy): domain Eukaryota; kingdom Metazoa; phylum Chordata; class Aves; order Accipitriformes; family Accipitridae; genus Aquila; species Aquila spilogaster. Next base: position 64,779,004 of record JANHGO010000069.1, on the reverse strand, counting down.
GGAGCCCAGTGAGATTTGCCGATTGCAAGTTTTATTTTAAAAGCTGCTAGGATGAAACTTTTGAAAGACTTACAGAACATAAACCAATCACAACTATGGCATTGTGATTGTTGTTTCCCTTTGGCATAGATGAGACTTTTACTTTAGAAAAATTACAGATTTGGCATAGATCTACCTCCTATTTCTATCCCAATGCCCAAACACCGGGGTTTTAAAACTCTATAGAAAGATTTGCTTTTTTCTTTTTTTAAGATACCTTATACTCTGTCATTAAGCCAACTGTCTTAACTCTGTTTTGTTATCATTATAAAAAATGTTTCCTCAAACTCCTGAAAATTGTATGTTGCTTGCTTTGTGACAATCCTTCCCCACAAATCACTTTTGAATGATTCCAACACTAAGGTATACTAATCTGTTACAAAAAGAGAGTGTCAAGTCAGCGTCCCACCGGAGTACCACAGCTGTCCTTTATCTTATTTACCAGCACATTAGCATTTTCTTGCTTTCTTTATAGCTGATAGAAGGCATGCTTCCAAAAAAACAATCAAACAAAAACAACCCCAAACCAAACGCGTTCAAGAGATTCTATCAAGCGCTTCTTCTGTGATGAAGTACACATGACATTCATAATTAGAAAGCTGGCGTGTTGACCTGCACTTGGAACGGAAAGCAATGGAAGCTATTGGAACATGCTGACTTTTTAACAGTAAGTACAGGGAAGAAAATAAAAGATATGCTGCTAATTCCACTATGAGCAAAGGGCCAACAAAGCAATTACACAGCTTGATAGACCCACCTAAATTCCTAGCTTTGCCCACTCGATTCTGTAAAGCATAAAGAAATGGTTTTTGCCAAACACTTCAATGTTTGACTGTTTTTCTTTATATGAAACAGGTTTAAAATACGCACACGTACTGTACTGCTTACATAAACTACACGTTTTGAAAGCGGCTTTGGATTTTGGTCTCCGTCCTAAAGCATGAAGCAAATGACCCGATAGCCATTTTCCTGAAGGCTCAAACTTTCATCAGGAACTTGGCCCCTGTTCAGAGGCATTTCAGCAGCAACATTTGCTCTCCCTAACAACTTGACAACTCGGTCTTGATGCCTGTCTGTGTGTCTTCTTGTGACTCCCCTGTCCTCTGACTGTGCGACCTTTGAGTTTACTTAACTCAGTGGTCTCAGATTTGGTTCAGCTTGAGAACACAATTGCAGCATTCCAGCTGCAGGAGAGAACTGCAAAAAATGGATGAAGGGATGGGAAACAGAGATGCGGTAAGAGAAGACAAGACAGGAGGCTCTCCTCAATACTGTTCCAGACACCTTTTAACTAGTGCCACACTTCTCTTTATAAATACTTAGCGATGAGCATCATAATGCTATCCTTTATCTAAAGACATTTGTTGCCCTGATCTGAATTGTTTTTTTAAAAGAATTGTACTTGAGTAAGAAACAAGAGCTGAGCCCCATGTTTTGGGCTAGAGTGAAAAAAAGAGGCAATAATTATTTTCTGTCCACCACAAAAACTCAATCAAAATATAAAAGCCTGGGTTTACCCTACATGAACCATGAAAAAGCAATTAAGAGTGTGACACAAAACCATCGTATCTGATCAGGAGAGCTGACCCTGTTCCAAGGATAAAATGATAACTCGTGTCCCAGTCCAGCTCAGTGACCTTCTGGAGCTGCAACTTTCAATTATGCCGAATTAGCTGCATCGCATAGGTTGGCTTTGGGAGTGAGGCTGGATCGATGCAGTGCACCTCACTGATGATGCCAACAATTTAATCAATCTCAGTCACTCAGGGGACGGCAATGAGGTTGCAAAGCAAACACCAAAAAGCTGAATGACAGCATCTTTCATTGTCAGGGTTACCTAGCTGCTCCCCATTTGTTCTTTTCCTTTAAATGCTAATTTGAAACTATGAAAAAATAATGTTAAGTAGCAATTTCCTAGAAGGGATTTTGTCATATCTTTTCAGAGTTATACTCTGTGTGCCAAATTGGAACCTGATGTTCAATAATGCTGTTTTTGACACTTCTGTGCAATAAAAGTGAAGATCCTTCTTTGCTCAAGGATGTCTATGACACTTTTGACACCACTCTGCAGAACTGCAGGCAGCCCAGATGTTCTCTGTATTAAGCGGAGCATTGCCACAGCTGCTATTGAATACAGGAAGATATTGGGCTTCAGGCAAAAGTAGCAAAGGGCATCTTTCCTCTTTTTAACTGAGGAGTAATTTTGGAGGGTAAAACCTTTTGATGTGAACAAAGTCAAAGTCTCAGAGGGACTTTACAGGCGAGGGAACACATGGCAGTTTCTCTGGCTCTTCTTTCAAGGGAACTTAGAGCCATTACGGAGCACCTGTTTCCACTTCTGGATGGAAAAATACTCCTTATGTATCCGTGCCAGGCTAGCACTACTGCATCTGCTGGACATCTAGTTGGAAAAGAGGCTGAATGTTAGGATTCAGGCAAAAATGGAAACACCAATGACAGGTCTTAGTGATGGACTCAGGCCTCAATTTCTGTGGACTCAGAAGGGGGGAGGATCCATACACTCCTGACTTGTTTGGACTTCTCAGAACTTGGATCCAGGGATTTATCTTCACAAGTTTCCTTCCACAGCAACAACCTCTACAGGAGCCTTGGCCACAAGCGTAGGTAGACGATGAGGAAAATGTTCTCAGCTAAAAAGTAACCAGGTATTTTCTGCATCTCCTTCCTCATTTCTCCCTTTGTACCATCCCCGAAACAGATACACATGGGACTGAGTAGTGAACTGGATTGTTTTTCTGCATTATTTTTTATATAAAAGAAAGGTTCCTGAACCTAAAAGTCCCACTGCTGTGGGTGAGTGGGCAACGAGGCAGGGTCCTTTCCTTCCTCCTGCTGCTCTGCAGCTGTCTCCTGGAGCCACCAACTGTGGATGTGAGCAGGGTGGGGAGCTCCATCCCCCCCACCACTGCCACCCTTACAACTGAAATCGAGTATAAATATCAGAGCTACCTCAGGGAAAATGCCTGCCAAATGTTTTATTTTGAAATAAAACTTTTAACTTGGAAAATTCAGTTCAGGGATCTAATTTTAAATAATTGATAGATGTGTCTCTGCTGGAAGAATTTTCCTGGACAAAAATTTTTCCTGATTAACACAACATTTAAAATGCTTAAAACAGCTCAGAAAGCTGTTATAGTTATACTCTTTAATACACATCCCTGAAAGCAATCACACTATCTTCCTCAAGAAGCAGTGGAACAGAAGAATGACTCTTATGTCTGTTCTATCCTCCGTAGGCAGAAGGATTTCTTACCCACTGCCTCACTGGGATTACTCCTTGCCTGCCTTTTGCCTTCAGCAGAACAGCGAGCTCCCTGGTGGAGGGTCTGGCCACCTTAGCTGCTGGCTTATTCTGAACCAGGAACAGTGGCAACCAAAGAGGAGCAGTAAGACAACTAATATTTCTGGGTGCTGCCAGGCCAGACTAGAGCTAGCTATTCCTGTAAAACTCTCAGCATCTGGGAAGAATGATTACTTGTGAAATTTGTGCCGGGAGGTTTTACATTGCACTGCCAAGCCATCTCTAACACATGCCAGCTTTATCAAGGAGCCATTAGCATAACAGAAGAAAGCCTACCAGCATCAGCATCCCTTGTTGTACCCTGCTGCCAACGCCTAACAAATATCTGGGATACTACTGTGCATTTCAGCCCTCCATGGCCTGTCTGATCAAGTGTACATTATCAAATGCATGGATATTCCCCACTGTCACATGCAAAACCCATACTGGGAATGGCCTACAGCTGATCCTGGTAAACTGTAGGGCCTGGGCATGTTGACTTTGCTCCATGTTTTAAGTGTTGTCACTGTTTGGGATAGTATGCTACAAGCTTATCAGGAATGATGCTGCTATAGCGCTGATTGTCATGTCATCTGTTCTTTTTGTAGACATACTCGCCAGTATGTGCATCACTTTCACAGTCAGATGCCACTGGACACAGAGTTATGACAGTGATTATTATGGAGAATAAGAAACAAAAGGCAAATCATTTTCACTGAAGAATCTGCACTGGAAAATGGCAGTCATCCCTTTATGCCCTAGTGCCTCCTAGTTGGACCTGGGCCTAGTGAAATGGGGAAAGGAGTCCAGAATTGCATAGATTCGTTATCCACTATGCTGCAGGAGGACAAGCTTATTAAGAATGATACCTTCATTAGGCAGCAAGAGCTGCCTGTTGTCAGGCTGTGATCTATTTCTTATCTTGGATTGTGCCACATATTCTCTCTCCCACATCCCAATCACTCCACTACTGCAGATCACTGCTTTAAGTAATGATGGGTAGATCCTGCTTTAAGAACTACAAGCTAGAGTTTCACTAACACCACAATAATATTTGCTAAACATTACTCAGTTTTCTCCATGTACAAGAATGCCCTTACTTCTCCTCTGCTTGTCGAAACCCTACAGTTACTGGCAGCTCTCATTACAGACCTCATCTAACTCAATGATTACATACACTTGAGTACATTAGTAACAACAAAAACACTGCACCACACCTTCACAATATATATTTACCTTTGCATGTATAAGAGACTTCAATTTGCAACAGAAATCAAGCAGCAAAATGAAACCACAAACACCAATTAAAAATATTATTTAAAAATGTGACTGTTTTGGACACACTGGAGGGTATAGGGAAAAGAAGGCACTACTGTCATCCATGGAGATCATTTTCACTTTTAAGTTTCATTTTTGAAGGAAAAAAGGATTAGCATTTAATCTATCATTCTACTGATAGATGGTATTTACAGAGATCTGAAAGATTCAGAAAACAATGATATCTTAGAGAGTTCTGTGTTATTTCTTAGGCTCCCAAAAGAAGCACTCAGATGTAATTGCTTAAAGTAGACTTCAAAAGGCTTGATACACCAGCAGCCGCAGCAAATGCGTGGCTTTTTCTCTTTTAATTATCCCTTTCTTCTAATAGGTTCTACAAGTCTTAAACATGAATGGAGATCAGAGGGGGAGCCAGATTTTATGTTTTGCCTAAACAATTCTGAAAGAGAATAATAATTACAGAAGTGGCTAAAGCTTGCGTGGTGGTTTGTTTGTATAAGTGAAGTACTCCCCCAGTGTTTCTCCTCTCCAAGTTCAATGATTAACTCCACTTAAAACCTAATTCTTGGGTGACTGTTGACAAAAATCTCCGCAACATAAAAGATTTAATAGCAGTACTTGGCATAACATATTTTGGCAAAATTAACCGAATATCACATCAAACACAGTTGAAAGGCAAATTTCCCAGGCAACAGAACAATTTTATCAAAGTCCAAATTCTGAGGTTTCTTTATTGTGCTGAAACCAAAATTGCTGCTAGCTTATCAAAGTCGTTTGGTCAAGGTGAAAACATTTTAGATATTGCTGTTGTTTTTCCTCTTTTTCTGGGATATGGTACATATTCAATTATGGCAAGACTATGCTTCCTTGCTCAAAACTCTAAAATATATTGCTGTCCTGTTTCACAAAATTTAAAGCTGTCCTGGCGAATATATAATTTTCATTTGGAGTTTAAGAAAATCTTCATACTTATTTAGAAGCTCTTTGCATTATCACTGCTCCAGTTATTTAAAGCACTGTCTTTCTCCTTTATCAAGGAGTACTTTCTCCTTTCTCTACCTTTTTAAAGATTAAAAAAAGACAACAAAAAAGTGACCTTACCACTGATGTTATTCTCATAACAGATACCAAACTGATCTGAAAGCATTACATTAGATTCTCCTGCATGTCAGACTGGAACCTAAATATGGCTCCTTTATTTATGAAAGTGGAGGCTTATTTATTTCAGAGAGATTTTCTGGGGGAGGATTTTTCTGATGAGTGTGGTGAGAGCAGCTAAGAAATTTCAATTAGTTTTTAATTTTTAATTTTTAGAACATCAATTTTCAGACAATTTTTGGACATACAATTAAGTGTGAAGTTAATTATCTATTTACAAGGACTCTTAATGCATTGCTTTCACTGCGCTGCTGTGCAGTCAGGCTGTAATCTGAGCCCAGCGCTGACACCACTGCCAGGCGGGAGGTTCCTGCAGAACCACAGCCCCACCACGCAGGCTGGGGGCAATCCGAAATGAGCCACCATCAGAGGCAAGGCCCAGCGGGCACGAGCTTCAGGCCCTCTCATCCAGGCTTTGCTTTCATGTCCACAAAGGTGTCCAGAATGAAGCTGTACAAATGGGAAATTCCCTCACAGACAGGGAGTTTGGGGCCCTTGCTTGTTATGACATGTGGAAATCCAGTTAGAAATGCATCCCATAAACTGGAATATGGGGTTTCAGCAAAACTCTCTGTTTTCAATCATTTTTGAATTCTCAAAACCAGAACTATTACATGATTTCAAGAGATAATTGTGAAATTCAAAGGAAAATCCCTTTAGAATTTTTAATGTTAGGAAAATGGGATTGAAATAGTGATTTTCCCAGATAATTCTGAAACTGGCTAAGTTCAGAGCCTCACATTTCACTTAGTTACATCATGGTAAAACTTCAAGGCACTGTTCTGCCTGCCCCCTCCCACACTGAGCACAGCGCAGTGTCTCAAAGAACCATGATCAAACGCTCTAACCCTGTAGATATTTGCAATATATTTGATTGCATGAAGGCAAACAGTCCCCATGGAAGTAGCACAAAATGAAATAAAGTCAGAGGTAATGGAAATTTTACCTTTATTTATATGCAACACAATTTTTTAAGACTCCCTGAGTTGCACAGCGAGCCCTGCGCAAGCCCAGAAGTGACTCATTTTGGACTTAATTGAACAACATCTAGATTTTTGTGGCTAAACTATCAGCAGAGGTAACAAATTCCACAGGTCAGCACTTCTTCACCTGCCTGGGCACCAAGAGGATGACAATGTCCCTGCCATGGTACCCGCTGGCACCCACACTGTCAATAGCAAGCTGAAACTATACCTGCTCCTTTCCCCCCTCAATTCATACACATTTCAAACATCATTGCAGTGACTACAGGCAATAATACCACATGTGATTCCTAACCAAACTTTGTGCACACAGCAATAAATCATCTCTTTTAGTCTGAGCGTCACATACGCATCCTCTGTTTTGTTCATTCCAATGCTCTGCATCATTCTGTAATTTAAAATTATTTCTAATTGGCACGTACTCTAATGAAAATAAAAGGAGTCTCCAAATAAAACTAAGGATATGCAGTTAAAGTTAGAGAAGAAACATTCCAAAAAACCCTAGATTAAAGGGCAAAGATTTACTTCTATACAGATAGATCGATGTAACTGTGACAGAAACAAGACAATCAGTTCCTAAATTTACTAAATGAAGTAATAACTCTCGAGGAACACATTTGCAGAGCAGATAAAAATATTTGCATGCTGCAGATTTCCAGACACATCGTAAAGAATTATACAGCAGGTAGAATAAATATTCTGAAGAAAATACCATAGACTTTGGGTAACTGAAAGAGAAGTATTTCTCAAATATCACACATTCTTCTCTCCATAAGAAGTATCCACACATTTTCAGAGCCTGTGCTGGTCTATATGATGTCACAACCATTATCTTGTACAAATGTGAACAAATGGGATGATAGTATTGGTTCTGACGTTATTTCCTATCAGGGCTGACCCATTCCACTACAGAGGACTCAATTTCTGAGTTTTGTTCTAGGATAATTCTTGCTTAGATTTATTTTTTTGTGTGTTAGGTTGCAAACACACAAATGAAGAGCTGGTATTTCTATCAGAACTGGAATATTCTGCTCTTTCGTTATCATAAAATCCTGTATTCTGAACATGTCTTCAGACAGTTATATGAATTATTTGTTGGCTGTTAGGTGGATTTATGCTTTTCATCTTAGCCTGAACTTCTCTCATGAGCATTCAGATAAATTATTTTGAAGGCGTTCAAGAGCTAAGCATCCAATTGTATTATGTTAATATTACAAGATATCTATATTCATGCATCACAAATGACTGTGCTACAGTTTACTTAATATTTTGCATTATTATATAAATACGAGTCTTTATGCCAACGTGTTAGTTCCTTTTTCCCCTTGGTGTTTAAGTTTAAGATTGCACCGAAGTCCCGTGGATGCAATAATTGAGGTTAAGCATGTGCATAAGTGCTGCTTGAGATGGGCCCCTATTCCCCAACGTGCCGTTCATCTCCGGTAGATGATGGAAGACTGCTTTTCTCTTTGCTCATTAATATAAATACATTTTATCCTCTCTTTGCACTAGCTATGTGCCGCAAAACCATTTTTATGATTATGTTATTTATAGTCATGCACATTTCAGGAATATTCCTTATAACGGTATCTGGAAATACACTTGAAAATCATATATTTCACACTTGAAATACTATTTGGGGGGAAATAAGGATTTCTAACTTTAAAGAAAATTTCAGTGCATACAAAAGGGATAGATTAAGATTAAGCACTGAATTTTAACACTGCATTTTCTGGCTTTCTATAGCTTAGTTTTGGGTTAGCACCATATATATATTGAATATTCGTTATAAGGTTTGTGAATAAGTAATTCTCATCTACTTTATAAGGAAAATTGACTCCGTTACAGGAGAGAAGTGACATCAAGCTAACTGATTACATGAAGTCATAATCCTCCATTGAGACATCGCACAATGACATTGTTAACATTAGTATGCAATATTTATAATAAATAAAAGAGGCTATTGAGGCTTTCAACCCATAAGGAGCTCTGGGTAGATGACTTCACTGTAGGAACACAGTGCAGTTATAATGAGGATAAAAGATTTATTTATACATTAATACGTTCTCATTAGTAATTCTGCACTAACACGTAATGGATGCAATCGAAGGACCAGTAGGGTGGGCTTTTTGC
>JANHGO010000069.1:64745943-64770012 GCA_024606505.1 Aquila spilogaster | reverse complement strand
CATCATGCTAAAACTTCAAGCCACTGTTATGCCTGACCCCTCCTGCGCTGAGCACAGTGCAGTGTCCCAAAGAGCTATGGTCAAATGCTCTGAACCTGCAGACATTTACAACATTCTTGACTGTAAGCAGGTGAACAGTCCCCACTGAAGTAAAGTAACACAAAATTATGTCAGAGGTAATGGAAATTTTTAAGATGCCATGAATCCTACAGTGAGACCTGCACAGACTCAGGCCTGTCTTTTTAGAGTTATTTGGACAAAGCCTAGATCTTTTTAGCTGAACTATCACCACAGAGGTAACAAATTCCACAGGTAAACACTTCTACACCACCTGAGCACGAAAAGTGTTGTGCACTGCGCCTGAAATGATACCTGTTGACATCCACCTTGTCAACAAGCTGAAACTACATCTGTTCATTGCTCCCCTCATTTCACACGTTTCAAACCTATGCTCATGTCATCCCAGTGACTACAGGCAAAAATATCAGGGGATTCCTAACCAATTTCCTTTGTGCACACAGGAAACAATCATCTCTTTCAGCCAGAGGGTGTCATGCAGACATCCTCTGTTTTGTTCACTCCAACACAATCCACATAATTTTGTAGTTTAAGATTATTCCTAGTTAGTACATACTCTAATGAAAATAAAAGGAAACTCCAAATACAGTTATGAATATGGAGTTAAACTTCAAAAATATAGACTAGAGGACAAACACTTAATCCTCTACAGATACGTTGGTGTAAATGTGAAGTTGACTGCTGACATGGGTGGAATACCTCCAAATTTATACTGTCAGAAAAAAGACAATCTAGCTAACAGTTCCTAAAATTACTAAATGAAATAATAGCTCTTGAATAAGATATTTGTAACAGATAAAAATATTAGCATGTTGCAGATCTCCAGACAGATCAGGCAGGATTGCACTGCAGTTAGAAGTGATATTCTGATGAAAATATAGACAAAGGTTTAGTTTAAGTGAGAAATAATTCTTTCTCAAGTATCACACCTCCTTTTCTCCGTAAGAAGTATCCATGTATTTTCAGTACCTGCACTGGCCTATACAATGTGACATCTATTTTTTGTAGAGATGTGCAAAACTGGGATGGTAGCATTGGTTCTGAAACTGTTTTCTACCAGATGTGTCCTATTCCACCTTTTGGATTCAGTTTCTATTTGAGTTTTGTTTTAGAATAATTCTTGTTTAATTTTATTTTTCATGTGAAGTTGCAAAGTTGTACTAATAAGAACTGGTATTTTCATAAGAGCTGGAATATTCTGCCCTTTAGTTATCATAAAATCCTGTATTCTGAACATGTCTTCAGACAGTTATGTGAATTATTTGTTAGCTGTTAGGTGGATTTATGCTTTTCATCTTAGCCTGAAGTTCTCTCATGAGCATTCAGATAAATTTTGAAGGTGTTCAAAAGCTAAGCATCCAATTGTATTATGTTAATATTACAAGATATCTATATTCATGCATCACAAATGACTGTGCTATAGTTTACTTAATATTTTGCATTATTATATAAACATGAGTCTAACGCCAATGCATTAGTTCCTTTTTCTCCCTGGTGTTTAAGATTGCACTGAAGTCCCGCTGACGCCATAATTGAGGTTAAGCATGTGCGTAAGTGCTGTTTGAGATGGGTCCCTATTCCCCAACATGCCGTTTGTCTCTGGTAGATGATGGAAGATTGCTTTACTCTTTGCTCATTAATATAAATATATTTTATCCTCTCTTTGCACTAGCTATGTGCCACAAAATCATTTTTATCATTATGTTATTTATAGTCATGCACATTGCAGGAATATTCCATATACCTATATGTGGAATTACACCAAATGCAGTAACCCACACTTCAAATACTATTTTGGGGGAAATATGGATTTCTAACTTTAAAGTGTATTTCAGTGCACCCAACAGGATTAAATTAAGATTAAGCACTGAACTATAACTCTGTATTTCCTGGCTTTGAGCTTCATTGCACCACGTTAATATTGGGTTATCATAGTACGTACATAGAATATTTGTTACAAGGTTTGTGAATAAGTGATTCTCATCTCCTTTGTAAGGAAAATTGACTCCATTACAGGAGAGAAGAGACATCAAGCTAACATTACATGAAGTCATAATCCTCTATTGAGACATCACACAATGACATTGTTAACATTAGTATACAATATTTATTATAAATAAAAGAGGCTATTGAGTCTTTCAACCCATAAGCAGCTCTGTGTGATGACTTCACTGTAGGAACACAGTGGAGTTATAAAGAGGATAAAAGATTTATTTATATCTAAATATGTTCTCATTAGTAATTCTGCACTAGCATGTAGCAGATACAATTGGAGGACCAGTAGGGTTTTGTGGTTTGGTTTTGGTTGTGGTTTTTTTTTTTCTTTTTTTTAAATTACTGCTTATTGTTTGCACTCTAACTGTGAAAAAAAAAAGAATAAGAAATTAGTTAATGAATTTATTGTACTGTGTATTAATAATTTTCATGAATGAAGAATTATTCTATTTTTATGGGATATAGTAACGTGCCGTCACTCCATAACATGGAGATCCAGTGGGCCATTAGCTCGGACCTTGGTAAAAGGTCCCTCCTGCACATGTAACATATAGTGATGAAGCACCACAGTGTCATATAAGATTTCATGCTGACCTGCTTTTATATTATACTCTGTCCCAAACACCACTTTTTCTATTTCTCTTAACACTACAGTTAATGACTAGCCCACATTGCATGGAAGGCACCCAAACAACTGCCTGCAGTCCCTTCCAAGATCTCTCATTGACTCTGTGCTGTCATCTCAGTCTATTTTAAGGAAATTCAACTCAGCTTAACACCAAATCCTCTGTACTACCTCACTTTGTCTTACTAGCATAAATATCTCCCTCCTCTTTGGGGCCAAAGTTTACTTTCAGGCTATTGTTTCACATTCACTTTTGTCACATGAAACCTAACAAAAATAAGGTAGTGGTTTGAAGTATGTGTCCATACTTCACATTTGACTACCATTGTTTTTGTTCAAAACCACATCTTCCTTTTTGACTAGCCTAATTTGTCATCTTTAATTTATTTTCAGTGTTCTTAAACAGTTCTATTGGTAAAACCTTTAAGATATTTGAGGATATTTCGCTACTAATGGAATTATGGTACAAGAAGAGTAAGTATGTGTATACATTATATGGAGAATATTCTCTGTGTAACAAGAACCCACCCCATAACTGCCACTTAACAGAATCACCAGGGCAAAAAAAAAAAAAAAAAAAAAAAAGCTAAAGTAATGCATTATTTTTTATCTTAGAAGAATGACGTTCATCAGGTATTAATTTCTCATCTTGAGAATTACATTGCCATGGTTCATCTCTTTCTAAAACTGCATTTAAGTTGATTACATGTAAGCTGACTGATAAGAAAATCTTATTCATATTGAAAAACAAATCATTTAATTTAGAAGCACTCAGCTCAGCAGAGAAAGTTCTTACCAACAATTACTGAGATCTGAAGAATTCTACTCCACCTCCAAATGTAGATGAAAAAACATTTACTTTTCCTGTTAATTTCAGCTGTTCATTTTCAGCAATAAAATCTCAAACTTTTTAAATTGAAAAATAAGGCCAACAAAATATGCTTTCCCGTGGTCTCAGTCTTCCCCTTTTATTCAGTCTTTGTTTGTATAAAATCTTATTTATTCTGCTGAAAGCCGGACTTAAAAAAAAAAAGCTTTAATTTGAAAAGACAATTTTGAAAAACAAGACAATATTTCCAGCTTGATCTGCTTAAAGGAACTAGCTGTTAAAAATTAACACAGCTGACATAAGTTATTTTAATTTCCTATGCTTTTTCTGTCACCATACTTATGAACTCACATACTCCATTTAAAGAGATAAGATTATGAGAGTAAGTTCCTGTTACTATATAACAGAACAGAAAATACGGATATTGTATGAGTTTAATATAATAGAAACAACATGCTGTTTATATCCTACTACCCTGGGTTTTTTTGCCTCAGTCTATGATAAAGTGCCTGAGGGGAACAGAAAGATAAACTTAATAATTTAGTGAAATTTTTCCCATTTTTAAAGATTTGTTTGCATACTTGTAACCTTGTAGAAGTACACAGTACAGATCTGCATACTGTTCATTCGGGATTCAGATTATGAGCTTCAGCACACTGACACTTTTTTTAAAAAGTATTTCCAAGTTTATAATTTCAATTGCTTTGTGCTAATGATGCACAATACAATGGGGCTTGGGAGGTATTCCCTACTATCTCTCCTGTCAATCCAGCTCTTAAATCTAAATCTCCAAGGGTCCAGCCCAAGTCCCATTAAAACCAGTGGAAACGTTCCCACTGACTTCAGCAGAAGCTGGATCAATACAGATCTTAAATTCAGTTATTGGACAAATATTATTATCTTCTGATTCATGCATTTGTCAGGCATAAAAATAACCCAGTTTTGTTTCTTTAATGGGTTTTTCACAGTAATCTAGGTGCCTGGTGCATCTGCAATCTGGCAAAACAGATATCTCTTTTTGCAGAAAGCATATATAAGTTTCCCCATCTATCTCAAAAAAAGTCTCACAAAGCTATTCAGAACTCAGTACACGTTCTTTCCTCTTCACAACTCATTTTCCTTTTTTTTTTTTTTTTTTTTTTTTGTGACAACCTAGGCAATAATTCACAGCTCACTGGGTCTCCTAAATAACCCCCTTTATATTTACATGGTAGGCATTCCCCCATTACACAGCAGGATTCAGATGTATTGGCAGGCAGTCATTAGGCATTCTTAAGACTTTGGAGGTTTAACATACCCTTCTCTAGTTAGTGTCTTTGAAAACGCCCTGTATGGTTACCATCTCAGCAAATATATAGCAAATCTTGACAATTTAACAATAACATAAACTGTGCCATTTTGTCATTTTGAAGTGGTTCCTTGTTTGGGTCCTATCCAGACTCCCACACGAAGCCTTTAAAGCTCAGAAGCTTTTCACGCAATGGAGGATTGTTTTGTTTCTTTCTTTTGCTAGAAATTAAATGAACTAGTTGAGTTTCTTTGCTAAAACTTTCATAAGTGTATACTTGCATTGCATTATGTATTGCAATTACTTTAACCCAGCATCACTAAGAATACTGAGGGAAATGAAAATGATGCAAAATTGCACTCTCTATTGATGAATGGAGAAAAGTCCTTTTAGGAAATAGAGATCAACTACAATAAAGGTAGTAAAATGTGTTACTAGAAAGATTCCCAAGACTAACTCTCACAGAAGTGAGACTTTCACTAGAAGATCATCTTTCACTACAAAGTAATGATCTGAGCACAAAAGAAGAGCCAAATTTCCAGGGCTTACGGTATTGCTCTGGCTGAGGAAGCTCCCCTGACTGACTTCCTCCACTGCCTACAGAAAGTCATTAAGACACTGCTCCAGAGCCTGCCTTGACACTGACATCTCTTGTGCAAACACGACCTACTGGGTTCACTTCCTCCTTCACTTTCCTAAGACATGGACCACAGGAATAACAACACCTCTTTGAATTCCTTAGTAAGTGCCAAGTTATATTACGGAGGCTTGTAGGAATAGAAATGAAGAAAACAGAGAAGTTGATTCATGTTAGCATTACTGATACTTCATACTGGTAATTCTACTTGTTATGAAGAAACCTCCAAACAAACCTGGAGTGACAGATTGCCCATCACACCTAGAGCAGTTTGCATCCTATGAGCCTTGACTTGACACAAATGTTCAAAACTGGATTCGGTTACTGCATGGATAAATATTTCAAATTAATATATCAAAAGTGCTTAGATCAGCAAAAAATCTAAAGGAAAGTGATTTTGTTTTGAAGAAAAAAAAGAATACAACCATCTTTTTGTTTACAATTGGACTATTCTCTTTTTAATATTATCTGAAAGTTTAATTGGGGTATCTGTTTCTTTGATGAGAACCAGAGCCTTCATGATACAATGCCTTATATGTGTTACACACAATGTTATTCAATAAGTCCAGTTTTAAGGAGCAAATTCTGGGTAATTCTTAAAATAAGAGCCATTCACACTGATGCAGAAGTCATGACAGGATATGAAAAGTATGTGGTGATAGCTAATCTGCAAAGTCATTGCTCATGTTAGCAAAATTAGTAAAAGCATTTTGAAATGTTTAAGACCAATAAGCACTTGAGTATGTATTTCCCATATTTACAAAGTTCAAGTACCATGCTGACAGCACCAAACAATTCACCACCACAGTTGTAATGAAAGGAAGGGGTCCCCAAAACCACAAATCCTTTGGGGTTTGCTTTAATCAGAGTAATTTTTAGTTATATTTTTTCTTATGGCATCTTATAACTTCTGAAGACTTCTGTTTCACTTTTAAAATTTCTGTAGAACACAATATCCCTCTATCATTTGAAATGCTTTGATAATGTTTCTTTTAAACTGATTATTTGTTTAAAGTTCAAGCTAATAAAAGTAACATCCTATTAAAAGAAAGGTTGGGTGCAGAGCAGTGTTGTTTTGGATGCCAATTGGTCATGTCACTAGCCATCCATGAAACATATGCTGAAAACAGTCAAAAGTGTTCAGAAATGCCTCTCTAAGTCATAAATCTTTTACAGGTACAATTATGTGAGAGCAGGAATAGGAAAAGCACATTCAACATCTGGAGTCAAATGAGTTTACTGAGGTAAAATGGCAAAATTAAATTTAGATGAACTTAATTAAAAAAGGGGATCCAATTTAATATGGACATTCATCAACTTCTCATTGAAAACCTTTCTTGCCTCAAGAAAATATAATAAAGTATGAACACAAAAAACATATAAAGGCTGAAATGAAGTGTGAAGGGATGGTCAAATAAAGAAGTGCAGTAAGAAGGAACACTCTTTTTTCCTCATTTTGACACACATGTGCATATACACACACTTTTCCTTTAATTGTACAGAATATTGAACTATTTTTTGTCTCTGTAACAGTGGAACAAGTGAACTGGTCAACTGTATGCCCTGAAGGTCATTAATCCTTCTGAGGCATACGCTACACATTTACTGATAACATGAAAATGGAACTTTCTCTCTCTTTCCCTGTATGTGTTTATAGTTGGTCAAATTTTTCCCCTAGATCCTAAAGAACTTTAGCTAAAACCAGTTATATCAGTGCTTAAATGATCGTTACCTGAATTGCTCCTGCTGAAGTGAATGGGAGTTTTGTCACATGGCTGGGCCATGGATGACTTGCAATGGATTTTTATTTGACTTAGTTAAGACACAACAAATGAGGGTCTCTTGCTTTCCTTTACTAGGTCATTAATGTCTTCTGTTTCCAGGGGAAAAAGATCTATAGTTCAGTACCAGTCACTTCTAGTTTCCATGAATTCTGACTGTCAGAACAGCATTGACTTTCAGCTCTCCAACTTACAGTGCATACAGAATTTAGTAGTGTCAAACAATAATCTGAAAAGTTTAGAATAGTTTTATTAAGATCATATTATTTCCTTACAAAACTGCCTTGATAATTTGTTGTTCTGCACCTTGGTTATGTACTCAAGTAACATGATATGAATGCTGTATTCCTTTATTTCTAATAAAGGGCATTATTAGTACAGTATGCTCTGAGGGAGATACTGTGTTTTATTAGGAAGACACTCCAACATTAGAAAAATTACCCAGTAATAATGAAATGTAATCTGTCTTAAGGATTTATGATAACACATTATTATGCTCATTTTTGTGTGAAAAGAGCAGGATTGGACAGGAATGCTATTGTTATTGAATACATCTTTAAACTGAAGCAGAGATTTTATTGAAGTACTTGGTTAATGACAATAAATTGCTAGAGGAATGCTGAATACAGGTTTTGTTTCCATGTCAGAAGAGTTCTAGGTTTTGTGGTGTAATCTAATTCAAAAAAATTTATATTTCAATAGCCTGGAATCATCAGGACTTGGAAGTGGTGGTACTTGACATCTGTATCACAGTGACCTAAAACCAACATGAGCATGACTGGACAGGGTGAGATCAAAGGGCTGTCTATATCCTGCCTCTAACAGCGGCTATTAGTCAATGCTAAATGGAGTAGTATAGCACGCAGCAGTATGCCTCCCCTGGCCTCCTACTTCCCCAGGTCCCCAAATACTTAATGTGGCATGTGGCATAATGGTGAGAATAATTTTAACCAAAATATCATCACAGGCAATATTATAATCTAAAAATTAGATCTTTCTTCCCCCAAAAGCTGAACACTTACACACCAACGTGATTTCCTGTTAAAGTGCTACTCCACACTACCCAACTACAGTTTTCTAGAAAATGTATTCCAAATTGATGCAAAAGTATGGTGGGACTCAGCTGTTCCCTCTTCCTCTTCACTTTTACCAAAGCAGAGAATTTATCTCTGCAGCTGAAATTCTGAGCTTCAAGATGCAGACAGATTACATCCCTTCACAATGTCTCCACAGCAGTATTTGAGAATCTGACTCAACGTTTGAGCAATCAGACTAGTTACAACAAAGGTAGCATTAGAGGGGAAAATAATTTGTAATTTTAAAACTTACTACTCAAGTTTTCAGCAAGAGGAAATTACTGAATTTTCTTTTTGTGCATTTTACTTTCTCTTTGGAGCCTGCCCACCATCCTTCTGTAAATGGTTACACTCTTCAAAATGTGAAATGTCAAACCTTCTGAGAGCAGTTACATTAGTAGAGAGGACAATAAAAACAGCCTTTCCGATTTTAGTTTGATGAAAATTGCTCAGAACTTCTGTCCTGAGCAAAATCTCTTGCAGGTCAATATATGTTCTTATATCTCTCTATCCTTGCATTGGTCAAGGGGAAGTACTTCATCTTTCACACAGATTCAGTTTCAGTATAACATAACAGTAAACAGTAATATTCTAATGTGGTTTACTATGGCATCTTTAGACCTTACCACTGAGACCGAATGTGAAGATCCTTAAATTGCTGGCATCCGCGTTCCTGTAGAGTCTGGCACGAATTCAGATGAGTGATCCTGCCAAAAGTCAGAGGAAAATATTCATCAGACAGATGATTATTTTTAATCACACTTTCCCAGTACCCATGGAAGCCTTACTTTATAAATGCCTACTGCAGGTTTAATGATAAGACCACTAAAATAGATCTGAATGCAACACACCAGCACGTTGACTTTTTGAGTGACTGTGAACCTGAATATTGATTCCCACAGGGTACAGTCTATAGAGAAACTGTCCTTTTATGAAAGCAATGCAACAGATTTTACCAGGAAAAATAACAGTGTGCTGCATTATTAGTTTTAATAAACTGCATTAGAAAGACGCCTCATGGAAAAAACAAACAAAAATGCACACAATTGTCCAACCCTGAATTAATGAAGCATACACTCATACACAGTTCATTTTCATTTCAGATCAAAGAGGTTTTGAAGTTCAAATAAATTTGCCTCCTAATAGTTTTAGTGCAGGATTATCTCTCTTAACATCTGAAAAATAACATTCAGAGTTGGCATTTAACAGCTTATTTGTATTGCAGCACTTCAGGGACAAGCAAACTTGTAATTTCTACCATATGTGGAACGTTTCTTTCATTAAAGTATTGAAATTTCTGTACAAAAAAACATGACTGAGAAAAACTCTAGCAAAAGGATTATTTTACAAAATACATGTATAACATATAATTATTTTTGCTAGTTACTTTTAATTAATGCATATTATACTGTAAATACAAATATGTACATGTATACATTTGTTTCATTAAGGTTTACATGGTTATTATAAAAATTATTCAAATTACTTCTGTTTAGGAGAACATGAAAACTATCTTGAAGTGAAAGCAAAGAAAAAATGGAACTGATGACAAGAAACACATAGGCAGGTGGAGCAGTGTTCTTGCGTCAGACCAGTTTTATGAACTCATTGCACTCAAATCCAAGTTGCCTCTATAGAATAACAGAGCAAATTCAAAACAGGAAAAAACTGAAAAGAGCTAACATCAAGCCCTAGATGAATACAGAGGGTCTCCACATCTCTCCTTTCCTCTTTTACTCAAGCTTCCAATGAAAATATTACCATTTTCACTACATAACAACAAATACCTTAGAGTGAGATTTTCAAAGACATGTAAGAAAACTGGGTGTCTAATTCCCTCAGGCAGTTTTGAAAAGTGCACAATTAATATACTATATAGCTCCTTATACATCAAACAATTTCCCAGTGAACTTCACATTAATCTTTAATCTAGACACTTTAATCTTCAAATCTTCATACAATAATCTTCAATGAAAGGTTCTTTCTGGGAGTTTACAGTATATTTAACACAATTTAAAAACTACTAGTGCATTGCCCTAGCTTTTAATATTCAGAAAATGTTTTATAAATTAGATCAACTACAACCTGGCCAAGGTTTCTGTTTTTTTAATATCTTTGGAGGAAGATTACAACAAAAGGGTGCTGGAGGGAATGACTTAGCTGGTTAAGCATCAGCTCACAATATTTTAAATCACCCCAAAACCATAGCTGCAGATCCCAGAATTTATTCAGTGTTTCACTTTTTCCAAGGTAAGGACTAGCATCTCTGTGTACGTTATTTGGGAAAAAAGCATAGCTTACAGTGTATACTACTCTTTTTTGGCAGCTCTGTGTGCACATCTGGCCATGGACATAGTTTCCATATCTGTGTTTTTGCCAAAAATATTAACTGTTAGAATAGCGTGCCAGGCCCATTCTGCAGGGATATAGCCATGACTTCAATTCCTCCTGGCCTTTACTGTTCCCTTCAGTACTGTTTACTCTACCACAGCACCTCCGAGTTCTACTCATGGACCAGGACTTCACAGTATTAGCCCTAGCTAAATGCACAGTGGAAAAAACTTCTAAGAATTTATACAGTGGATTGAGGACAAAAGGCAATAGGTCAGTATGAAGTAAGAGAAAAAAAGAAGATAATAGCCATTATGACAAGCAGTATTTTTTGCAGGCAGCCTGGCAAAGGCACATTTTGAGGAGAGGTTTGAAGAACCAGTTTTGCAGAAGTGTCTGAAGAGTTTTGACAGGAGAAAGCGTGAAGGTCCTGGCTTGAAAACAAGAGTTGAGGAGGAAATGGACATCATGACTCAAACTGAGGTTGAAGCTGCTGTTTTCATACTGACTGAGAGATGACACAGAGTAGAGAAAGGACAAATAATCTGCCTAAAAGAGAAAAGGGAGAGTAGCATATCACCTGAGTGTTATTGTCAGAAAGCAATATGACCAAAAAAAGAGAGAAACTAGGAAAACAAGGTTTCTAACAGCATTATTTGAGTTGGGTAAGATTATGTTTGTTGGGATTTGAGAAAAATTTACAGTGCAAGAAATTTAAGAGCCTATAAGGATGGCCAGGCCACATGTCAGACTACATGCCAGCTGGATTTGTGGTGGCTAAGAGAAATCCCAGTTGAAGACAAAGCTCAGGTAATGAATTTGGGTGACAGATGAGGTGATAGGTTGTTAATAGACATCATGAGAAAGAGTAACTGGCAGGGCTTCTGCAGAAAGAGCAAGGACCAATGTTTTAGCAATGTTTGTTTGAGATACCACTTCAATATTTACACAGAAACAGACTTAGATTTTAGTTTGGGTAGGAAGAGGCAGGCTTGAAGTACAGAGGTCCACGTAGCTCCTAATCCGCCTCAGTAACATGGTAGCTGAATTTGTGCTTTCATGTGAGATACCTCATGGATAAACTGAGAAGGAAGTAAAAAGCTGACTTTCCTGTGAACTGCAACTGGAGACCTGATAAGGCAGACTCACCAAAGAGCACACACAGGAAGGGATAGTGTCACGGAAGCCAAAAGAAGAAAGGATTACAGTAAGATTATCAAAGTTAAATATATATTGAAACATCCGATAGGTTCACATGGTCAAAGGTGGAGTACCGATTCTCTGACTGGACTGGAGAAAGTTATTACAGACTGGTTTGAGCAGCACCTGTTGACTACAAAGAGTGGGAATTAGATGGCAGTGACTGTAGTGTGCTCCATGCATTCAGGGATGAGAGCTTATTATATGGGCAGGTGGGGTAAGCACTGGGACATTCTGAAGAAGTGAAAGACTAAGGCAAGCTTGAATTGTGCGAGAGAAGAGGAAGAAGAGAGTGACAGACTGAAGGAAAAAAGGGAAAAGATGGGGCCACTGCATAAAGTGGATGAGCAGAGGATGATAGCAGCTGGAAAACTTTATAACTTGTGACAGGCTAGAGGACTGTTTCAGGAACAGAGGAATGAGTGAAAGGAGGAGTTATGAAGATGAAAATCATATATTTGTCAGTTTTCACTGGGAAAAAATTGTCAAGATCCTTCTCAGAGAAAGAAATTGTGGTGGGAGAAGAGGCTTTGAGGAATGAGTCAAAGGTGGTGAAGAGGAGATTAGGACCGTGGGTGAAGATTTCAATTATAGTAGCTAGGCATCCGATGGAATTGAGAAGTGAAAAAAAGAATGACTGCACCATGGAGGAGGCCAGCTTGGTCACAGGATTTCTGCTGGAAATGCCTTATTGCACAAAGCAACAAGCAAAGAAAGTATCTATAAGAATGGTGGTCTTGATGGCTTTGAGAGATTCAGAGAGAAGGCAGATGCTGAACTCAATCAATTCAGGAACATTGCTTGCTTTTGTGCAAGGAGACCAAGGGAGGAGAGACAACAAAGAAGTCGCTGAGCATTTTCCACCCTTGCTAGACCAAGTCATAAGTGGGTCTTTATTTAAAACTCTCAAGGTGTCTGTCACAGATGAATAGAACTTGACATGTGGATGAGCTTAATTTACCATGGAGCTGCAGCACTTAAAAAATGATTGCAGATCCATAGAAGGTCTCTGAATATCTTGTTTTCATTCAGACATGACACTTGAACTGGCTAAAAGATATGGCATATTTGTCCCACTATGCTTTTTATCTCAGAAAAATCCTATGATTTGTACTTTGAGGAAAAATGTGTGAAATATTTCATATTCATGGGACACATTTCAGTGTGAGGACATGAACATTTGATAATTTGGGTTCAAATTTCCATTTTCTTCATGGTCAAGTCCATTCTAGGGATAGAAAGATGCATGCTAGCAATCCTATCACATTTCTGGTAATGCAGAAGGATTTCAGCATATATATTTTTGAGCAGAGGCAGCAGCAAGCCCCTCAAAGCATTGGCAGACAAATGGCTGATACAACGCCTGAGAAAGCTAATGTTATGATTTATATAAGATAAATTTATAGTCCTGGGAAGCAAAGGAGAGCTTGGGGATAATATGAACACTTAGGTCCAGAAAGCTTAGTGAAAGTAAACTATTGTAAGACACTGAGAATGGATGTTTTTGGATGAAGATATTTTCTTATTAATGATTGAGATGAAATTTACACTGTTTTGGCAGAGTCAGGATTTGAGACTAAAGGAGCAAGAATAAGAAAAAAAAGTAAAAATTCTAAGTTAAAAACCTTTAAGAAAGATATTCTCAAGTGACATCTAAATGTGCATTCAGAGGGGAACAATTAGCTGAGAGGACAGAATTGTTGATTCCCTAAAGATGAAATTCATATTGCAAATCACAAGGGTCTGTGATGGCACCCATAACTTCAGCTTACTAAGTAGTATGTCACAGATGGTATCAAGCACAACAAAGACAAAGGCCTTAGCAAGAGAAACGTTAATCTTGACCAAACATTGATAAGTACTTTCAAAAATTTAGAGATGATAAAGAGTAACAAATGGTTGAACTGATAATGCCCTAAAATTCACTATGAACCCAATGCTTAATTTTACATCTTAATGTAGTCAGCTTGTCTGACTGGATTACCATAAAATACTCATTAATTTAGACATCCATTAGATTAGTCTGTGTAAAATATACGTGTGACACAACAGAAGAAATCCAGTAGCAATAAATACAACATTTTAGAATGGGATTTCTCACTATTTTTGCTCTCCTTCATGAATCAACTCTTCACCTATTTCCATGTAAATGCATTGAATTTAACATAATTTTCCAAAATAATAGTATTTTTTATTTCTTTAGATGTATACACACACATTAAAAAGCTGCATCTACCTATCCACCTTGAATAAAAATTGATGTCCATGCTTTACTGAAGGAATGCAGCTCAGTGTAGCAACACCGGCTAGTACATCTAACAGTGGAGTAAAACACTGGAAAATTACCACTGGTGTTATTTCCTAGAAATAATGTAAATGCAGTATCAAATTGGTTATATAACGCAGATATCATAAGGTTTCATACAGCATAGAAAAGCTGCATTTAAAGTTTTATGGGGGAAAGAGGGAAGATGTGAGGAGACACAAGTTCTGTTTAACACTAAACTGCTTTTAATGCTGTGAAATACATGGAAGCAAGGTTAATTGAAAACCTGAAGTAATATAAAAATAAGTTCAGCCTTTAACAGGAATACATATGGTATATAAAGCTCCATTGAGCCCAGGTGGATAAGCGAACATTTTCAACGCACATTAGTTGAAGAAATGAAGAAGTAGAAGCAGATAACAGGTATCACTAAACTGGAATATTCTGAAGGCCTGGAAGAGAGATAGAAAACCACTACCATGGAAACATTTTATAGATTACTTTTTCTTCCCACCCAGAGAGTAGCAAGTCCCTCATTTCCCTTTAGACAAAGCTTTTTATTGGCTATGGTTATCACCCCGCTAGGGAAAAAGGGGTGGTTTTCAAAGGCAGACTTTAACCAAGAATATCTGGACTCCACTGTAAAGTCACAACATCAGTGAGGTACAGGATTTCACACAGCAGCTCTTCTCTGCCTCAGCACACCTACACACTGCTACAGCAGGAGAGGAGCCTAGGACTGCAGAACAGAGGAATGTGCAGGTCTGTCTCTGTCCTCCAAGGATGCTTTTCTTTCCTTGGGCATGCTTTTATTAGGCTGGAGTTAGTAATGATCCCTGAGAAACTGTAGGAATCACAGTCTAAATATTCATTATAACACACCTGTAAACATCCTATGCACTTGTGTTCCACATTATTCTTAAAAACCATTTAAATATAAGCATATCTATCTCTCTCTATATCTATAAAGAGATATATAAATAAATAGATGTTTATTCATTGCCATATAAAATGATTCCAGCATTTGGTTCATTTACTACAGATGTATGTGGTAAAATGCCAGAGTTCTCTGCTATGCTCTCTCTGTCAGCATGAAGCAGCTAATACCTCAGGCCAGGTACAGCTGAACCTATTTGAAGCTGTATTCTTTTCCATTCAAGTATTAGTAGTCTCTTCCACAACAAAACTGTCCTCAGTTCTCCAAGAATTAGCCCTTTCCAAAATAATGCAGCTTGTTTAGCTGTCATCTCTACCTAGCCTCTATTCCAAAAGGATGCAAACTTCAGACATTCCAACTACCAAATACATGAATTTAATGCAACTCATAGGCCAATCAGTCAGGATCCTGGAAGTACACTAAAATATCAAGGCAGAGAAACCTCTTTCCAAAGGACAGCTCCTGAAATGGTGTTTTGTGACATCAAAATCAGCAACCCTAACTTTGAAGGGGTGGGCCTCTATATGCTCAAAAAAAGAGTTTAGAGAGCAAATCACAAAGAGTATGGTGATTACAAAAAGCATGAAAAACCCAATAGTAATGACACTTTATGAATGGCTATTACTTGCTTATTTTAGAAGAGTGATTTGCTATAATTTATCATTTAAAATAATAGCTAATTTAACAGCTGTTCTTTTATCACTTCTGTATTGAAATAGCATTTTACAGCAATATTATGCCTTCCTATGTTTGAGACTAACAGACTATAACAACTCCCCCCCTGTATTTCAAGACCCTGCCTTAAGCACAGTAATATATTAAAGTTCGAATGCTCAGGACGACGTATGTGAAAACCAGTGCTTGTATTTCATTAGCTGTACCACAACCAACTTAATTACATGTCTAGAACATACACATTTAAATGCAACTGTATGTGTGACATAGTTTTGGAAACTCTGGCTTAAATTAACAGTGTGTTTGTTGTACTTTCATTTTTCTTGCCACTGATTTACAAAGTACTATCACAAACCTTTGATTTCATTGTTTAATAGCAGTATGTTACTTTGTTAACAGGGTCTGAAATATTTATGCAGGCAAGGATTCAGCACCTTTCAAAACACATTTTGTGAGCTGGAATACTTCTGAATTAAAGCCATTTCTTCCTCTTTACAAGAGTCAGATCACATAACTAGATGATAATAATCACATTCAAATTATAACTCAGAAGTTATTAGGTTAAGAGCTAGAGAAGAAACATCCACAATCAAAGCAAAGCTTTTAAACTTATTTTTATCTAGTGATTGGCTACAAAAGGATGCACTAGCAGTCACAAAACTCGGTGTTACAGACCTACCTGTCTGTAGCTCACATTTGAAGCAGCCTTTTCCTTTTTTAAGACATGAGCCTGAATTAACGAAGTCAACGGAGAAGGGTATTTGCTCCAACAAGAATATGCCTGCATCTCTATATCGCTCCCACAGAAACTGTATGTCCCACAGCCCCAGCATGACAGTTCTTTGCTGTAGGCCCAATTTTTCCTCCAAGTCTATCTTTCCAAACCTGGCTCTAGAAAGAAAGACTTTTCTTTTTGTCACAGAGACATACTGGTGTCAATAAATATTTAGGGCATCACTTTCATTCTTAATAAAATTAAAACTCTACAGCTTGAAAGTGAAGCAGGATGTCAACAAACACTTATTTTTCATCTTCTGTCTCCATACTTAGTTATTTCAAAGGCATATTTAGGTACTTCCTCCATTTCAGAAGATTCCCTTTGAAAATGCATTTGAATGAATGTTACCCTTTCCTACAGAGATTTGGCTAAACATTTTTGTTACAGCAATTTTGTTTAGCATGGTAATGCAATCAGTATCCCAGGAGGCTCATCTTTCACATGATGCCTGCCTGCAGTTCTACCTGCAAAGTTATATTATGGCAGTCTTCACAGATAACAAAGTACAGAAACTGTAACACATAACGAAGCACAATCATCTGTCAGAGGCTGTCTAAAAAAAAAAAAAAAACCAAAAAAAACCCCAAAAAACCAAACCAAAAACAACCAACCAAAAATCCCCCCCAGTTTTCAATATAAATATTCATTGCAACCACCATGCTATGACAGCGCTTCATTTCAGAAACCAGTGGGCATAAGCTGTATTGCTCATTCACTTAAAACAAATAGTTAGGAGATTCCATGAGCAATTTCTATTTCCTGGACAAAGGGAAGAGCATTATTGTTTTTCAGAGGAAAGGTGAAACAGCAGTGATCAAGCTGTGAACTGAATAAATATAAAGTCTATGAAGTGATTTACTATTCTTACTGCAGCCAGCTAGCAACAAAGTCAATCTCTTTTGTTGAGGCAGTGATTAGTGAGCGCAGTTGACCTGTGATACTTACTGCTTTTAATCCAATGGTTTGCACATTATGTTAAAGGCTGAATTTGCAGAACAATATATTTATTCCTTTTGATACCTTTCCAGTTTTTAAAAAAAAAAAAAATCTCTATTTTTAAAAATTGCTTAAGTAAAGGGCTATATGTAATTAAAAAGTAACTGAAAATAATTACCAGCAAAATCATAATATGGGTCACATTTGCGTGTGTTTTAGTATATATGGCACTGATAAAGTACCATGAGTCTAAATAAGAGAGTCTTGCTAAAATGGACTTGTAAACAGGGTTTTTTTCAGATTTTTTTCATATCCTTGAAATAATTTGGATATTAGACACCTATTCATTCTAATAGCCAGGCATTCATTTCCGTTCTGTATCTTTCACATGAAGCTCTTTTTACAGTTCAGCTCTTCTACTTAAAGATTAAAGATAACTGACAGGTTTCAGAGGAAATGGGAATCTACAGGCTTCACATTTACTATCACATCATTTCAAGTTCTGGGGCTGATTATCATCATTATGTGTTACACTTAGTAGTGTCCCACATGTGACAGGTGCCTTCTGAGCACCATTAAAGGCATCATCTCTTAAATTAGGCTTATGAAGAACAGCCAAAAAAAAGCAACAGATAGATGCTGGAGAGGCAGGAGGAAAACAGACAAATGCCACTATCAGCTAGCAGTGGATATTTCCCCCAATAAGAAAGCTTTAACGGCAGCTATATTGTATCTTTACGTGTATGGTTTTAAGGTTCTTTTTCTCCACATGCAAATATGAAGATATATAGACATCATCAACAAATACAATCACAACAGGATCCGAGTAAGAATCAAGTGTCTTGAGTAGTCCCTTTATGAAAGTAAACCATTGGAGGAGTCTGGGATATCTCACAACAGTTTCCTCCCCACAGGATACCTTGGCTTCTCACAGTTTTTGCACGTGGATGAAGGCACTGCAGTTCGGTTAAGGACACAGAAAGCACTACCAATAGAATTCATTGATTCTCCTCTTTCTGCCCCAACCAGAGAAGCAGAGGGGTGTGCAGAAAATCTCAGGCTGCAACACCAGCCAAATTACCTGTATATGCACACTCATATCCTGCCTCATCACACTTATGCTAAGTTCAAGGCTACCACATAAGCTGCACTGGTGTAGCACGATTGTAGCAGATGGGTCAGACCTCTCAAATGACACCAGGCAATCACAGGGTAATCATCAGGATAAACTACCAGGACCTGACCAGAACTGAGAACCTTGAAACTCATTTTTGTTAGACTTCCTCTATATGTATTTGCAATCAGGCTGGGAAACTCAGGCTAGAATCCCAAGCTACCTTTCTCAATGAAATAAAACACAGTTTAGCAGCAATTGTACAGAAGATGATGGAACTGAAGAAGAAAATGGAGGGTAAAATATATATAGATTTTCTAAAACTCTACTGACACTTGTGGTTTGCTCTAAGCAAAAGCCTTCACCTTGACTTACCTCCATACATATTCAAATTTTCTCCTGAAAACATTTGAACTACCTGCTAGGTAAATTCAGTATGCAAACTACATCTTTGCTTCATTCTGTTCTTCGTAATTCAAACTTCTTCAGGAGAAGCTCATACTAAAAATAAGGGAGCAAAACTTAAATATACCTGGTCAACCTGTTATCCTAATCATCTCAGTATGAAGACATTACACTGAAATAATTAATAATATTTTCAGTCCTTTAAATCTTTATTCACAACAGCTCAGTTAGATATAATTTTTAGTTCACTAGTTTCCAACAAGTTTGTACATTGCTGTGGCTTCAAGAATGCTGAAAGCTATTTACTTATTTGCTACACAAAGAAACAGAAGTATGTGACCTTTGCAAGGCAGTTAAAGTGTAACACGCTGGCCTAGGAAACAAAACTTGGGGAAAAAAAAAAAAAAAAAGAGGTTTGTCATATTTCACCTAGCCCATCATTGAAGGGCTAGAGGACAAAGTGCAAAAGAAAATCTTGGCAGCTAAAGCAAATTACAAAGGGAGAGCAGCAGCATGGTTTTAGACATACCTCACAACTATATCATCACAGGACCTTCTGCACAGGGGCAGTCTAATACCTGTACACAAGGAGGGCTTTGTAGAATGGAAGCATTCTGCACAGTTCCATTGCTTCCCAACTTCTGATGCCAAGAATTGCTTTTCCTTGACTTCCTCTGTAAGGGGATGCTCATTTGTTATATTCAGTAAGGGGACAAATAAAGCCTTTTGATTGGTTATATATGTTTTAAACAAGTAAATGAAAAGTGTACTTTCTGAAACCTCTAATAAAATATGTAATTTCACTCATCAATTTTCAGACATTACTTCTTAATAATTTTGGAATTCTTTATTTAAAAATCCTATTTGTAATGGAAATTACTGAATAAGTTATTAATAGAATTAATAAAAAAATACATCCCTGTCTAAAGCTTGGAATTTTTTCACGGTTTTTGATACTGGACTACAAACCTGGTCACTGTTCTGTGACTCCAGTTGTTATTTATCAAGACAATTATCAGGACTAATTGGTCGATATCATTCCTTAAAATGTTCTGTGGTAACTCCTACTACTCTCACAGTTAAAGTGTACTAAAACCTATCTGAAAGAAAGGAGAAAGAACAAATTGACTGCCACAATGTAGAAAACACATTAAAAAAATGAAAATAACTTTACTAACCAATTGCAATTTGGAAGTAGACAAACGGTGAAAGAGCAGCAGACTGTATATGTTATGGGTGTTCTAATTATGTATTTCATCTGGGACTCCATCAACGGTTTCCCTTTTGAAGAATATTCTTTTTCTGTCCTATGAAATCACAATGAATGACTAAGGAACTGTAGGAAGCCAAGTGGTTTCTAAAAACCTTGAATCATCTGTACTTTATCAGCTAGAATTTCATTACAAGGCTGATTCTGTGAATTTCTGAGTTTTTTTCAGGACACTTATGACAAAATCTGTAAAGGACTTTGGTGTCTATACCCAAGACACAAGTCTGAAAAACCTCATT
This sequence comes from Aquila spilogaster, assembly GCA_024606505.1. Taxonomy (NCBI): domain Eukaryota; kingdom Metazoa; phylum Chordata; class Aves; order Accipitriformes; family Accipitridae; genus Aquila; species Aquila spilogaster. The sequence goes on along the minus strand of JANHGO010000069.1, from coordinate 64,749,552 downwards.
TGCTGTCAGTTCACTTAGAAAATGCTAAGTTTCACAGGTGTTAAAATTCTCTTGTTGCCTATGGCTCTGTATCTGCAAATATGCAGCTGATTCTTAGTTTTGGAGGCCCAAGTGATCCAGGTCTTTCAACTCATTACTCCTTGTATTTGGGAAAGCAAGAGACATTTTCTATGCTGGGCTCATGCCCAGAGCTAAATTTTTTTGAAAATACTTTGCTTCAATATGTCACAGTATAAATACATTTTCAAACAATTATTGAATTAAGAGCTTTGGCGTGGGAACACCCAAATTAAATTATGCTTAAGGATGTACCTTTTGTTGTTCCTAAGAAAATGGAAGTTTGGCTACATGAAAAACCTTTGAAAGATCTTATTTGTATAAGATCATTGGAGATATATTAGTTTCTGGAAACGAAATAATCTGAAGATATATACACTGGGCATGTCTTGGGGAGATTCTGGAAGGGGCCTGTGTAAAACGGGGTGCCAGATCTACAGCTAGGGTAGTGCTGACTGCTAGTGCCCAGAGAAGCAGCAGGGTTTAAGTGTGCATGAGGTGAGGAGAGGAAAAGGAGTAGGATAAGGCAATCTTTGTTTCAGGATCTGTTACCTTTTGAGCGCTTAATTTTGCAATCTTGATGTTTTTTTGCTGTCTAAAAATGTTTTTAACAGAACAGAACTGAACAAACGTCATGAAACATCCACTACTCCAGAATGAGTATTCTTGGTTTAGATACCCTATTTTCTGGTGAAAATTATTTATGTTTAGTCAACACAAATGATAATCAGTTCTGGTAAGTCTATACTGTGGGAGTCTGAGATGACTGCTTTCAAAAAAAATTGTATTTAAAGAACTAGATATTTTTCCTCTTAAAGAAGAGGAATCCAGTGTTAAGAAACCCTAACTCATCAAGAAGTGCAAAAGAGAACCAGAGAAATGTTTTGAGGACTGGAGAGAAGGTCTTAGGCCTCCAGTATTCCAAGAGCTCTATCTGTTAAGTTTATACAAAAAAAGATTGAGAAGTGACCATAACTGAGAGAATACTTGTTACAAAGAGGTTCTTTAATACCATGAAGAAAGGGATAACAAGAACTAATTGCTAGAAGCTGAAACAAGGCAAATTAAAGTTAAGAATACAGCTCCCTTTTTCTTAAGTTAACCATCAGAAACTGTAAGGAGGAGTGGTGCATTCACTAGCAAATTGGATTGGGTATGGTTTAGCAATTTGTTTCAGTTAAAGATACCTATTAAAACTCATATTGCTGTAACTAAGTGGAATGCAGTGATTTATGATATACAAGGCGATCAGATCTGGTTATCTAGGTGGAATGAAACCTTCTACCTTTAATGAAACTGGTACAAGCTGTAGGCTGTGGATGCTATAGGTCTCAGGATTTGGCTTTCACTACCTGACAAGCGCATGTGAGCCCCTTAATGTTGGAAGTGGTATTGCCTGGTACACTTTCCTCATACATTTTAAAAAAACATCTGTGCAGGAAATGTTTCCCAAAGGACATATTCAGAACTTGTTTTAGGGGGCATCAGCTCTTACTCAGGCTTTGACCATTAATATATATGATTCCATTATCCTTTCTCGTTAAGTAGTCCTTGAAGCTTTTTTGCTACTGCAAATAATACATGGCAGATGGGACAACCCTATCAGGTCCTTTTGGGAGGAGATAAGCTCTTTCAGATATTTCCTGATTAGTTTAAGTATCCTTTGAGGGACATTAGTAATCTAATTCCAGCATTTTAAATAGGGGAACAGGAAAAGGCTAGCATTACTGAAATAAAAGGTATGCTAGCATCTACTAACTGCTAACACCATGTCTCTTGCTATTCCACTTCTTTTTTGAAAATGAACATTATTTTAAGAGAGTAACATATTCAAATGTAGGTGATAATATTTTTTGCCCACTGACATTAATTTCACTAAAATATGTAAATATGTACTTAATAAATCAGCTTGTTTATACAATTCAAAGTCCTACACTGAAAATTTTAATCAAGTTTATCTATCAAGAATACATAAATTAAGAAGTTTGAGACACTTGCATGAATGGTAAAGTTATTTAAAGTTATTTCTACAAGTTTTGTCTCTAATCCTTACATTTTTTCCATGCAAATCAACAGGAAGCACACGCAGACTAGCCATTCCTCCCTTTACATGGATTGAATTGTATATGTAATATCTGCAACATAGAAGCTCTTATACTGATGTGAAATTGGGGCCTAATTGAAGAAGATCTGCTCATCTAACTAGCTGTCCTATCCCTAGGGAGCTATTAGAAGCCTAAAAGTGACAAACATTGTAATACTCTTCAAAATATTTATTAATTAAATAAGGGATTATATTATTGAGTCATCAGGAAGTTGTAACTCATGTACATAGCAACACTATTAACTACTTTTTTATGTAATAGCCATGTCCATAGCTTACTGTTTTGATCCCTCAGTTTCTACCTACTTTGTTTCCCTATAACAACTGTACAGTCTGAAAAATGAAAGAAGTTTGGCATTACCTGTGAAGTTGTTATGCCTCCAGGGTTAAGTTCAGCTCTGTGAAGAGAGGCCTAAAATTCCACTTGGGTGTTGCACAAGGGTGAATTTCATCCTTGTGACTAAAGTTGCTTCTCAGCTTCTGCAACTGGGTATTGTGCTGAAGAGTGACCAATGAACTCAGTTGGACCAAGGAAGGGGAGAGTGCTGGAGGAAACCATTAGTGTGTCTTGCAAGCCTCCCTCAGCAGCAATTCACAGAGAAGATACGTTGTTCGGGCACATAAGTGTGGCTCTTCAGATGCAACAGGTGTTGTTTTTATCACTGGGAGTCCCTGACTCCATTTCAAGTATGCCAGACAAAAGCAAGCTCTGCTGTTAAATGCTTCTCTGACACTGCTATTCCCAGACACTTTGTGGTTTGATCTCTTACAGAGCAGACCCAGATCCAAACACAGCAATTTCCCCCATGGACTGCAACCAATACGACAGACCCGTTCCTCTATGCAAACTGCAGCTTCGCTAGCCAGGCAGCAGTTCCCTTTGTGATCTCTCACCCCAAAACAGTTCGGCAGCATAAGGATTTTCCAGTTGTACTCATTTTCCTTTTGTGTTGCTTTGAATGAAGTCATAAAACCCAAACACTCTTTGTACTGCCAGCAGAAACCATGAACATATTTTGATGCAAAACCAGAACATTTTAGAGCCCTACAACAAATTAGTTGTGGTGGGTTGACCTTGTCCAGCTGCCAGCCACCCAGCCAGCCAGCCGCTCTCTCATTCCCCACCTCAACAGGACAGTGAAGAAAATAAGATGGAAAAGCTCATGGTTTGAGATAAAGACAGGGAGATCACTTAGCAATTACCATCACAGGCAGAACACATGACTTGGGGAAAATTAATTTAATTTATAGCTAATTAAAATGGAGATGGATGGTAAGAAACAAAGAAAAAGACTAAAACACCTTCCCCCCACCTGCTTTTTCTCTCACCCAGGTGCTAGCAGGGCTGTTCCTCACACTTTTTTCCTCACACCTCACCACCTGTGTGGGGTTCTGCCTGCTCTTAAATAGGTTTCCACAGAGGCACCACCAGCTTCTCTGATGGGCGC
>JANHGO010000069.1:64675897-64745843 GCA_024606505.1 Aquila spilogaster | reverse complement strand
CTAAAATGGACTTGTAAACTGTTATTTCATATTATATATGTATACATATATTTCATATATGTAAACAGTTATTTTTCATATCTGTCAAGTAATTTGGATATTAGACATTTATTTTACTATCTTGGCATTCAAATCCTTTCTTCAGCTCTCACATGAAACTCTTCTTATAATTCTGCTCCTTACTTAAAGATTAAAGATAACTGACAGGCTTTAGACTGGGACTCTACAGGATTCCCATTTACCATCACATTATTTGAGGCTTTGGGGCTGGTTGTCACTATACATTGCGTCCCCCACATCTGACAGCAACCTTCAGAACATCATTAAAGGCATCATCTTAAATTAGCTTTCTAAATAAGAGACTAAAAAAGCAACAGATTGACGCAGGAAAGGCAGGAGGACAACAGTCAAATACCACAGTCATGTACCAGTGGTTAAATCCCCTGCAAATAAAGTTTTAACAGTAGTTATATTGTATCTTCACATGCATAGTTTTGAGGCTCCTTTTCTTTGCATACACATCTTCACAAAGATATATAGACATTGCCAGATACACTCACAGCAGGTTTCAAGGAAGAACCAAGAGGAATCACCTTAGGAAGACACCCGCTGGAAGAGTCCAGAACATCTCCTGTGGTCATTTTCTCCCCACACGCAAACCCCTACCATTTCTGTTTCAGTTTTTCTCCTGAAAGCCTGTGAACTCCATGCTAGGTAAATTCAGCATGCAGTTACATCTCCACCCTAGTCTATACTTCTTAATTGAAGCTTCTAAAAATAAAGGACCACGACTGACTGACATCAGGTCAACCGGTCATTCTGATCATACCAGTAATAGGACATTACACTGATATCATTAATAACATTTTCAGTCCTTTAAATCTTACTCATGGCAGGGCAGTCAAATACAATTTTTAGCTCACCAGTTTCCAGAACGTAAGTACACTGTTGTGGTTTCAGTAATGCAGAGAGCTATTTACTTATGCAAATCTTGAGATTTGCAACACAAAGAAACAGATGCATGTGACATTTGTCAGGCAGTGAAAATGAAGTGTCACAAGCTGGCCTGGGAAACAAAACTTGGGGTTGGAATAAAATGAAAATCCTGCGGTACAAGCCTGGTCATCATCTTGCAGATTCAAAAGAAAACTATTTCAATACTGTTCTACAGCTGTAGTTGTTTGGGGATCAGGACTAACTGCTCAATATCATTCCTTAAAAAGTTCTGCGTAACTTCTAACACCGTGTACTGAAAATCCACATGGAAAAGAAAGGGGGAAAAAAGTTAACTGCTACAGAATGTAGAAAATGCATGTTTAAAAAAATGAAAATTACTTTAGTAACCAATTGTATTTTGGAAGTAGACAAATGGTGAAAGAGCAGCAGACTGTATATGTTACGTGTGTTCTAATTATGCGTTTCATCTGGGATTCCATCAATGGTTCCTCCTGCGAAGAATATTCTCTTCTGTTCTGTGAAATTAACATGAATGACTAAGGAGCTGTGAGAAGCCAAGAGGTTTGTAAAGCCTGGAATCACCCCTACTTTATCAGCTTCTATTTTATCATTGAGCTGATTCTGAATTTCTGAGATTTTTCAGGTTATTTGTGACAAAATCTGTCAAGGACTTTGTTGCCTGCATCCAAAACACGAAGTCTGAAAATCCTCATTTAGTTGTCAGTACACTTGGAACGTGCCTGAACTTCAGAGGTCTTAAAATTCCCATTGCCTGCAGTTGAATAGCTGCAAATGGATGGTTGATTCTTACCTTAGGAGGGTCAAGGGGTTTATGTCATTGACCCATTACTTCTTGTATTCTGAAAAGTGGGAAAAATTTTCTATGCTGTGCTCATGCCCAGAGGTAAAGTTTTCTGAAAACACTTTACTTCAATATGTCACAAGATAAATACATTTTCAAGCAATTACTGAATTAAGAGCTTTGGTGCGGGGAACATAAGGCTTAAGCTGTGTTTAAACATAGACCTTTTGCTGTTTCTAAGAAAATGAAAGTTTGGCTATCTGAAAAAAAAATGTTATTTGTGTAAGATCAGTGGAGATATGCTTTTGTTTTTTAAAATCGAAATAATCTAATGCTATATACACTGAGAATTGTCTTTAAAGGCCTTCTTTGAGACACATGGGTGTGAATGAAACTGGGGGCCAGGTTTGCAGCTATGGAGTAATGCTAACAGCTGGTGACAAGAGAAGCAGCAGGATTTAAGTATGCATAAGGTGAAAAGAGGAAGAGGAGGAAGAGGAGGAAGGTAAAGCAATGTTTAAGCATTGGTTACCTTTGTGATCTTGATTTTATAATCAAGATGTACTTTTCCTGTCTAAAAACGCTTTTAAAAGAACAAAACTAAAGAAAAAAAAAACCACAAAAGACATGCCCTATAAAAATGAGTATTCTTGGTTTAGATGCACTGTTCCCCGGTGAAAGTTAATTATAATTAGTCAACACAAATGATCATCAGTCCTGGCAAAGTCTATTCTGTGGGAGTCTGAAGCGAGGGCTTCCAAACAGTATGTATTTAAAGAATTAGTTACTTCTCTCCAAGAGGAGGAATCCACTGTTAAGCCGTAACTCATTCAGAAATGCAAAAATGAACCAGATAAATGCTTTGAGAGCAGGAGAGAATGTCTTAAGCCTCAAATGTTCTAAGGGCTCTACCTGTAATGCTTTTACAAAAGAAAAATAAAAAGTGACCAGAACTGAGGAGAGACTATGTGTTACAAAGAGGTTCTTTAATATCATAGAAAAAGGGAAGCTAGAAGCTGAAAGAAGACAAATTGAAGAACACAGCTCCCTTTTTCTTAATCATTAGGGACTGTGAAGAGGACTGATGCGTTCACTAGCAAATTGGACTGGGTATGGTTCAGTAATATGTTTTAGTTAAGGAAACCTATTAAAACCCATGCTGCTGTAACCAATTGGAATTCAGGGATTTACGATATACAGGGAGATAGATAACTAGATCTATCTTGAATCAAACCCCCTACCTTTAATGAAACTGGTACAAGCTATAGGCTGTGGATAATATGGGTGTCAGCATTTGGCCTTCACTACCTAACTAGCATGTTGGAAATAATTTTGCCTCTATTACCTTCTTATGCCATCTCTCTTACTCCTTCACTTCTTTTTCTGTAAATTAACCTTATTTTAAAAGAACAACATAATCAAATGAATTTTTTTTGCCCACTGACATCAGTTTTGCTGAAGTATTTAAATATACACTTAATAAATTAGTTTGTTTATATGACTCAAGGTCCTACACTACAAATTTTAATCAAGTTTGTTTATCTATCAAGAATACATAAATTAAGAAATTCAAGATGTTACCATGAATGGAAAAATCAAGTATTTCTGCATGCCTTCTTTCTAATCCTTACATTTTTCATGCAAATCCACAGGACCATGTGCCAAGTAGGCACTCCCCCACTCCCCCTTTACACAAATGGAATGACTATGTATATCTGTACACTAACAGTAAGGTGAAATTTGAGCATAATTGAGGAGATCTGCTCATCTAACTGTCCCATGCCTAGAGAGCTTTTACAAGCCTCTAGTAAGTGATATACAATACTATCATACTCACATTCTTCCAAACATTTATTAAATATGGGATTACGTTATTGAGTCATCAGGAACTTCAATTTCATCTACATAGCAAGACTTTTAACTACTTTTTAAATGTAATAGCTGTAACAGTAGTTGGCTGTTTTCATTCCCCAGTTCCTAACTGATTTGTTTCCCTGTTACTACATAGCCTGAAATCCAAGTGCTTTGGCATAATCTGCAAAACTGTTATTTCTCCAGGGTTAAGTTCAGCTCTGTGAAGAGAGGCCTCAAATTTCACTTGGGTGTTGCACAGGGGTGAATTTCTCAGCTTCCGCAGCTGGATGTTACAGTCAAGTGTGACCAATTAACCCGATTGGACCAAGAAGGGGAAAGTGCTGGCAGAAGCCATTAGCGTGTATCACAACCTCCCTCAGCACCAATTCACAGAGAAGATATGTTGCTAGTGCACATAAACGTTGTTCTTCAAGTGCAACAGCTTTTGCTTTTATCTATGGGAGATCCTGACTCCTGAACCAGCTCTGCTGCTGAACACTTGTCTGATGGTGCAGCTCCCAGTTCTGATCTCCAACAGAGCAGACCTGGATCCAAAACCAACACCTGCCCCTGTGGGCTGTAACAACAGAACAGACCTGTTCCTCTACGCGCAGGGCAGCTGCACTGGGCAGGCAGCAGCTTTCTCTGCGCTCCCTCACCCCAAACCAGTCATCGACACAAGGGTTTGGCCATCATACTCATTCCCACTTGTATTACTTCAAAGCTGTAATAACCACGCACCATTTGTAGCACCAGCAGAAACCATGGGCATATTTTGATGAAAATTCTGAATGTTCTGGAGATTGACCTTCAAGAGCTGGCAGTGGGCTGACCCAGCCAGCTGCTCTCACTCCTCTACAAAACAGTGCAGGAGAGGGTGAGCTCACGGGGAGAGGGAGATCACACAACAGATACAAGCACAAGCAGAAAAGACTTCATGAGAAGACATGACCAGAAGTTGGATGGTAAGAAACAGACACAAATGCCTTCCTCCTACCTGCTGCTCCTCCAAGCTGGGTGCTGCAGGGCCACTCTCTCACACCATTCCTCACCCCTCGCTGCCACACTGGCTTCTGCCCTTTCTCCCACACACTTCCACATATGGAGCTCCAGCCTCACTGATGAGCCCACCTGTGCCTGAGGCGAGGCCGTGCGGAACCTGCCAGGCCCACTCCAACCGCTCCGGCACAGGTGGAATCAGTTTCTCCTCACACACCTGGGCCCACTCTGCCCCACCACCTGCCCCAGAACTCGGCCCGCAGGTACCTCAGGCATTAATTGCTGTAGCAGAATTAGTCCTCCTCTCCTCAAAACTAGCTCTCTTTTCCCTGCTTTACTTCAGCTGCAGATTTCCAGTGTGCCAAATAACCCAAGTTACATGCAGAGCATTGCTACCTCTCACAGAAGTTACAAGTGACGACAACTAACTGCATCCTAACTAACTTCTGACTAACTGCCCCCACACGCTCTGCTCTCGGTGATTACCAGGCAGTGCAGCTGTCCATGCAGGGCAGGAGCACCTCCTCTCATAGCACAGCACACGCTTTAGAGGCTGCAGTTTCCTGGGAGCCAGCAGGTCAGGGACCTTCACTGCACCTGAGGTACCTGAGGAGAACAAACCCTGCCCTGAACGTGGTGATTCTATCAGTAGATACAGAATCTGCATTGGTCGAATGAAGAAATCTCTCCATCTTTGTTTTGGCCACTGACAGCTGTCAAAACCAGTGGTACATACAACAGAACTCGCTGTTCTTTGTCCACAGAGGAGACCTTAGGGCAGCTGTGATGGAGGGAGCAGATAGAGGAGCTGTCACAGGGCCAGGGAAGCATCACTAATCCCTGTCTCAGTCTACCCGCAACCCTGGCATCACAGGTACTGCAAAGCCGGAAGAGCAGCACGAAATCAGGATTTTGAGCAGGAAACATGTCCGCCAGCATTGTGATCTCTCATTTCCACAGGCTAACAAGTGCCGTATGATTGCAGTGATGAATTAACTGTGAGGACCTGTACTAGCTCATGCATTTGTGCCAGCAGAGGTCACAGCTTCAGAGCAGAAGCTGCAGCGACAGTTCAGTTCCCAGCACTACAGTGTGCACTAGCTGCCAGAAGTGACCTGAGACCAAGACTCTGGAGGAGCAGAGTGTGAGGAGAGAAATCATATTCAGGAAGAAGAAAATTTCAGGAGGATCTCTCTCTGAAAATCCATCTGTCCCTCACCTTCTATGATGAAGATTTCTCAGCCACACTGACGCACGTACACAGAGCAGATGCAGGTTTTTCATTAGACAATAAACCTGTCCTTGTAACTTTGACTCCTGAGGAACAATTGGAGAGTCCTAGTATTCTGTGTGATGCCTCCTCTTAAGCAGATAAATGTACTGTCCAGCCACTATCGATGTAAGTTTCTCCCAAGAACCAGAGATGCATACAGCATCTGCTTTGAACTGGTAGAGCCATTTTGAAACAACGATGCTTGTGGCCTTGATAATGAGATTAGGGCTACAAGCTCTTCAGAAGAAGTAGGCAGGGAAGGAGGTATGGGGAAGTAGTCCTCTACATTAAGAGGTAGATTGAATGTGAAGAGCTGTCTCTGAGAAACAGCTACAGTGAGGTTGAGGGCTTGTGAGTGAAAATCAGGGACTGAACCAATGAAGGACATCTGGTGGTAAGGGTCTACTACAGGCCACTTGATCAAGGGGAGCCTGTTGGAGAGGCCTTGCTTCAAATGCAGGAAATGTCAAGCTCGCAGGCTCCCATGCTGACAGGAGATTTCAACCACCTGGACATCTGCTGGGAAAGCAGCATGGGGAGCTGCAAGCAGCCCAGGAGACTCCTGGAATCCATTGAGGATAACTTCCTGGTCCGGGTATTAGACAGAACAACCAGAGGAGAAGTGTTACTGGACCTGGTGCTGACCAGTGCAGAGGAGATTATTAAAGAGCTATTATTAAGGATTTGTGGCACTCTGGGCTGTAGTGACTATACCCTGCTATAGTTTGTGATCTTGAGGAGGGTGGTCTGGCAAAAAGCAAAGACAGGCTGAGGAAGATGGGCTTGTTCAGCCTGGAGGAGAGAAGGCTCATGAGAGACCTTACTGCAGTCTTACAATACTTAAGGGAAGATTATAAATGGAATGGAAATGAACTTTTTACGTGGGTAGATAGTGATAGGATGAGGGGGAATAGTTTTAAACTAAAAGAAGGGAGATTTAGATTAGATGTCAGAGGGAAATTTTTGACTGAGAGGGTGATGAGGTCCTGGCACAGGCTGCCACAGATGTTGTGGATGTCCCATCCCTGGAGACTCAAAGCCGGGTTGGATAGGCCCTGAGCAACCTGATTTGGTGCTGGATTTAGTGGCTGGCAATCCTACTCATGGCAGGGGAGTTGGAACTAGATGATCTTTGAGGTCCCTTCCAAATGAAGCCATTCTGTGATTCTATAACTTACAGAGCAAAACAAGAATATGTTAAATATATGAAATGAATTGCAATTAAGGGAAAGAAGTTGTATGGTAGAACAATGGAGTTTTCCTGAATAGAAAGCCTGAACCTGAAGACAGCTGCCAGCACAGAGAAGGCACGCATGGTCTTCCACATTCTTTGTATGATGCAGAAAGTCTATAAGGCTGAATGCATCCCTCAGGGATACTGCTTGCCAGTAACTGACAGGAAAACCACACAACATACTCCCACTATTAGAGCTACATGAATATAACCAGCTGCTTCAAGTAAAAACACAGTGCTAAACTGACATCTCCTGCATCTATGTTCCATGTTTGGTAATAAGTATCTTTATTATAAATATCCAAATCCTATGGAGTATCTGTCAGTGAATATATTGAACTTTACAGTGAATAAGCTTGTGTTATTTTTTCTGATCTTATTTACTGTCTAATTTGCAAATCTTTCAGTCATCAGTACAAATTAACAGAACTCTCTTGCATAGGCATTAGGATTTCAAGTTTATTATGAAGAAGTCTGTTAACCTGTGCTTCAGCTTTGCATCAGTTCTCACTTTAGGATAAACAAAACTCAGAAAAATTCATTGTTTGCCCTTCATTAGCAGAAAAATCAGTTTTCTGGAAATAAATGTTGACTATGTAAAGTTATGAGTCTTTCCTCTTCCTACAAACTTCAAAAACAATCTTTCTTCTACCACAAAATCTAAAGTATAATCAGCAAATAATTATATTCTAGCTGAGTTGTAAATTAAATCAGAATTGCTAAACATGAATTGCTATCTCAGAATGGATCATTACAGTACTAAAAACATTCAAGATGCACAGGCTCCCTCCTGAGTTGAGTACTGCGATGCAGGACTCTGTGTGCTCTGCCACTAACAAAAGAAAACGTGGAAATTCAGTTGGAAGCGACAATTTCATCACCTTTTCAATAAAGGCCCCACACAGAGTACCTTCTTCAAATCATCATATGATCATTAACCTCAAAATGATTCCCAAACTTCTCACATTTCGGGAAAAGCAAATAAACAAAAACAAAAAACAACAAGAAACACCCCTCACCCGCCCCCTTCTAGTCCCTGCCCCCCCTCATTTCCACTATTTCAATAAACTTGCTGTCATTTTTAGTGGTATCAAAATTACAGCCTGCTTTTCCATCTCCTTGGAACAGCAGCTTACTGATGTTATTGTTTCGGTATGCCCACTTCTCATTCACTTATTTCTCTCTGCTTTTTGCATTTCCTTCTCTTTATCAAGCAGCCTTTACACTTTTCTCGTGCAAACAGAACAATACTTCAGTCCTATGCATTCTTCAGTACACTATTCCCTTTGTGTCAATCCATCTTTCTGTTTTGGATACAAGCTCCCAAGGAGAAGAAAACCATTCCCCTCTCTATCCCAGATTTGCTCCCAGTTTTCACGTTGACAGAATTTATCAGCCTCTTTGAATATATTTTCCTTCTATTTCATGAGTTAAGCATCAAACCACTTAGCTCAGTGGGATGCAGTGTGTCCATTTTTACCACATTGCCAGAAGAATCCACGAAAGATTCCTGTTCATTTCCAAACCATTTTGGTATAAATGCCTCATTTCATTATGGATAAAAAAAAAAATCCAATTAACTTAAAAAGTGTATTTATATACATATCAATTTGTTAAACTTCATTTTTGACCATTTTATGTGCTAGAATTGAACGATCCGTTTTATTTACACAATTCAAAATGCTCTTCCTGTGGTCTGTTGTAAAAGCTAAACAGACAAGCTATGCGTGTTTATACAGAATAGTAAACAAGAGCTACTTTGGAACACAGCTGTACGTCCGTGGTTTCCTCATTTTCCTAATGGCAGTTGTACAACACATCAGTGTGAGAGTTACTAGCAGTTACTAGCTGCTGACAGCACTAAAAAGTCTGATTACTAGTGCTGCTACCATCTGAAAAAGATGGGCAGATTTGCTCTTCTCAATGAAGCGAGGAGTAGGAAAAATGAGACTATTGCAAACCTGGCTCTTCATGCAGTCTGAGGAATGAAGCAGGACGTGGCATAATCAGAACAACTGTAGAGAACGTCACATACTGAGCATAACCAGCCAATGTAGGAATAACAACCTGACCTAGTCTTTCCATTCGATACAGAAAAAACCAGCAGTGATCAGCAGTGCAAGCTGATCTCTACATTAAAACTGAGCTGAACTCCAGCGCATAAAAGGGGAGAGAGAAGCATGATCAGGGATCAGCAACGTGCAAGAAGGAAGGCAGAGCAAAGTGAAAAATTCATGGCTAGGACTACCACAGAAAACATGTCACTGGCAGATGTTTGTTTTAAAAGTTTTCCACTACCGACTGTGCATCAAGACAGCAGCTCTTTCGGCATACTACAAACTGAATTTGAGGAATGGGGCAGCCCCAAGGGGTGGCCACTAAAAGAAGAGCTTCTGCAGACTACACCTTGAAATGCCAGTTGCTTACCTCTCTGCAGTGACTGCGTGGCCCGACATTACCCCTGGGTGGTCATTCCCCTGCCAGCCTCCCTTCAACAGGTGATGGGGAAACAGGCTTGGAGCTTGATGCTTTTGGTCCACCATCGTATATGGACCAATACAGAGTTTCAACTTTCATCAGCCCTCCAAGATTAATAAATTCAAATGTTCGTAAGTTAGAAGCAGTTATGAGACCACCAGTATATCACAAATCATTACTTTTCATTAGTTGCTCCACTATTGGGCTTAAAATCTGGTATGACCTTTCAAAAAGGCACCAACTCCTGACCTCAGTCTATCAAGAGCAGGAAAACCTCAGTTCCTCCTTTGGGTTTGCTCAAGGTTAATCAGCACCACTGTTCAGCTGTTGTTTGATTTCTCATTTGAATGTATTATGTTTCAGTTTCCAACTGATGATTCTTGTTATGATTTTACCTCCTGGATGACATAACTACACAGAATAAAAAGAAGTCCCTCTCATGAAGAGGAAACACTATAACCATGTAATTTCTCTTTTCAGCACCCTCCTTGATTTATCCGTATCACTTAAAATGTTGGGCTTCAGAACTGGATAGAGCATGAAATGGCAGCTGCACAGATTGTTCAGATATAAATAAATAGCATTTAATATTTTTGCTTGCTTACTACGTGACTTCAAACTACTGATTTTCTTTATATAGTAAAAGTATATTATCTTGCATCCTTCCCAGAACAGAAAATTAATAGTAAGCACACACTTCACTCTTCATTTTGTCATTTTGTTGATGACCTTGCCATCAATCTACTAACAGGTCAAAACTACTTCCAGGATGTGACTTGTTCCTAACTCATACATTTTTGTAACTCTATCCACTACATGTTTTCTCCTGATAGATCTATCTTTCCATTTCATTTTTCTCTGTTTCATGGCTTCTTCATATGGATTACTATCACATTTTTTTTCCTCTCTCCCCATTGTCACATGCTTGTTATTAACTTCTTATCAATTCTGGGCCTCAGTTCAGAGCTGAGTCAGAGTAGCCTTTAGTCCAAAGCTTCCCTCATTCTTGAAAGAGCATCTGGGGCTCTCTGGCCACTAAATGCATTCTTCCCTAATAAGTCTCAGTTTAATTTTCTATTTTTGTCTGTTTACCCCATCCCTACTTCTCTGCAATTTCATAATAATAAATTCCTAGCAAACAGACTTGTATTGAAGAGAAGTTTTCCTATAACCAAGAGTACCTCTCGTAGTAACATATTAAGAGAAGCTGCTTGTCTCGTGATTAACACTTCTAATTAGAAAAATACAAGTTTGACATTTTTGACACACCACCATGCCTCAGTTAAAGGGTCACAAAAATATAGGGAATCACATTGCATGAATGAATATTTTAGTATCTGGAATCCTACTCAGTTTTGTGCCAAGAAACGCATACATATTGCAAAGTTAAAGATCTACGAACCCCACATATACAAGAACAGTGCAAAGATGACACTCAACATTCATGAAACCACAAGTACATTGTCCAAGGAACTTTGGAAAAGCTGACTGTATTCCAAATGTACAAGTACGCTCACCCAGGCACACATTTTCCTATACATATGGACTTCAACGCTGAAAGCCTTTCAGAATTGTAATTCAAATTTAATAAAGTATAATCTTTAATCCTTTGCATGCATTATAGCAGTATGCTCTGACTATCATTACGTCTAAGATCTAGAACCATTAAATTTGTTCAAACTTTAAATGTCAGCAGCCAATGTTACATTGAATTGAGCTACTGTATTTCAATTTGAACACATATTATGTTCTAATTCAGTGTTTTAAAATAAATCCTTTACTTTCTAACTTTTCTTCTTTCTATCAGAGTAGTTTAGCATGTTGTTTCCTCCATAGCTATCCAATTCACACATCAGCAGGCGGTACACAATTTTTCCTTATTTTTCCCCCTCTGTTACTGCATAGCACATTGTGTGTTTAGATAGGACCATCGTATTTAAGAAGCAGAAGCAGAGTGGTACTGCAGGACAATGCCAGCTTCTACAGCATGTATTTCAGAGCTTTTAATGACTCTTGCCTGTATATCATTTAGTAACTGTTTTCTATTTGCAGACACTATAGCTATGAGCTAGTGAAAGATTTAGCATGTGTTCCATATTAATACATTCAAAGAGCAATTGCCAGTATCAGTCAGCTCCAGCAATACTAACCAGTTCATGAGTAAGTGTATAATGTGAATGGTAGAGAAAGAAATTAACACTTGCATGATCCTGTAGGATAGGCACAAGTACATGCTTTTGAGCATTATTCCAGTAGCTACCAGGCAGACGTCTACAGATTTTCTTTGCTACTTTGACCACTGCAAATGCTTACCTTTGTCAATATAGTTATGATTTCTTTTTTTTTTTTTTTTCTGAACTTGTCTCTTCTACCTTTTTAACCAACAGGAAGAAGTACAGAAAAAATGCATACGTACACAGAGAGGATGATTAACGAGTTTTGAGTAAAGAGCAGAATTTCACCAAAAAAGTCCAGAACACTGAACACATTATATATAAACAAAACAGCAGAGAAAAAAACCCCAACCCAAACCAAAAAGCTAACACACGCACACAAAAATCCAACTCTTAAACCAAAAACACCCACACGGCCACCAAAATAGAAATATGGACCACCTCCTCCAACCCCCACAGAATTACCAAAACAAACCCAAAGAGCTCTAAAAGGATTCAAGAAGATCAGAGAGCTATTGTCAACAATCACTGGAGTCAGAATAAAATGTACAGAGTCAATCTTGTATTTCTGTATTCTTTAAATACGTAAGTTTATCGTACTCCAGCAAACTACACAAAAAGAAGAATAATAGCTTTACACAGCTCAGATGAAGAGTTTGGTTTTTGAGATTAACAATTTTGTTTCCTACGGTAGCAATTATAGGAGACACTAGGAGTTGGCTAGAAAGCAAAGTGCAATCTATAAACACTTATTCATAGAACCACTGGGTGGACACTGTATTGGAGCCAACTTCTATGTTCAACATCTCCGTTGTGAAACAAGTTTGCCATTTCTGTCTGTCTCTTTTTTTAAGAAAGGACAAGTTAATTTTTAACAGAGATACAGGAGTTTGCAACCAATTGTGCTCAAGATCAAAATGAATTAATGCTACTGAAATAAAGGTAACAGAACAGTAAAGAGCAACAAATTGGTAATATAAAACGAAGATCTGAATTAGGCATACAAAAAGAGCATGCATTAGGCAAGGAAAGCCTCTCTCTTATTCCTAATTTTCTCCTACCTATTCTTTGAACCGTAGAGAATCGATCAGCTGCTAAATACACGATTAACTCTTTTTTAAAAAAGATTGCTATCTTTTGTGTTTGTCTTGAAGCTAATGTTATCTACTCTTCTAGAAAATGATAATGGATATCCATTTCAAACCATGTCAATTCTTTATCTCTGCTGCACTTTGTTGTTATCCTACTCAGATACATCTCGCATTTCACGTGGGCAGACACTATCTAGGGACCTGGCGTCACTTCTGAAACAACAGGATCATTGCATCTTTGACCTCTTCACTTATATAAAAAAAATCAGTTTGCAACCTGAACATGTTCAGCCTTATCAGCTCATGTTTCTATACTCAAAACTTATTTATTATGCTTATGAATCAAATAGGAATCTCAGTGATAAATATTAGCAACATTAGTAACAGTAAGAGACATCAGCTAAGTTTCAACACGAATACTTGGGCACCCCTCTTGTAGGCAAATTGCTGCCCTGAAGCTGGGCTAACCAACCACAGCAGATCTGCAAAGCTCTGGGTGGTTAACATAGCACAAACCTTCCCCTGGTTGAGGAGCAAAGGCAAAAATAAGCCCAAAGCAACTAACGCAGCCTACAGACAGTGCCAGTGGTGCTGGCATTGGTCTAATATGGATCAGTCCATAGACAATGATGTTAAAATGCACTTCTGGGAACAGTGATGTATCTGTGCACCTCACATCAGCCTGAGTGACTGCTCAGCCTAATCCTGACAGTTTCCCAGGACAGCCTGGATGCTGCTCATAAAACTGGAAGGAAAAGCAGGGATTCTTCCACTATTTTCTTCAGACTAGCAGTCAGCACAATCATGCCAGATGGAGGAAGCCCATCCTAAAGTCCCTTTCTTCCTAATTCGAGAGAGACCGTAGAAACAAGCTGAGCCCTCATGTTAGGGCAATACTGAGGAACGGAGCTTTTTTCTCCAGCTGCTCTATGAAAAGCACTTCATACAAAACGTTTAAATAGACTCAGAACAAGAGGCTGAAGTCCAGATGCTATGAGAAATGACTGCTTCTACACTATCAGGCCATCCTTTCTCTTCTACACAGAATAAAAGATAGCACCAGTGTCTCCTCTCCCTCTATAAATGATGTCTATTGCTTGTTCCTACTCTGTCAGAGATGCCCTATGTTAACCAGAATGTTTAGATTGCAATCAGTATTCAGAAATGGTTGCTATTGAGCAACTCCCTACAGAGTCAAAGCCTCAAGAAAAAGACAGACATAAATACCACAGAACACTATAATTAACAGATCCAAGTTGGTTAGAAAAGGAGTTCACAAAAATTCCTTCTTGGCAGCAACTTAATTCCCTCAAAATTTTCTGTTCAGGACCACATTAGATGAAGAGCCCTGTGACTGTAAAGGGGATGCAGGAAGGATTGAATTGTGTTATTTACAGCTTGTTACACATTTCCAAAATTTCTGACAATGATACTTCAACTGATCTGGAAACAGCAATTTGCAAAATCATGACCACAGGTATAATAGCATTGTGCCTCTACAGAAGCAAAAAAGGAGGGGAGAAGACTGAAATGAGTATATAATATACAGAAACTGAACCTGGCAAGGTCAGTGCAAGACACATGTGTCCTGATGTGATGGGAAGTACCACTCTTTATTGCAGCGAGGTTGGAAACACTGACAACTACAAAAACTTTTGATGGCAAAGTCAAGGGACCACAACATCCTCTATGCTCCATGTATAAATAGATCTTTCCACAACACTTTCACTTGTGATATCACTGCTGCAACATGCATTTAACTCCGCAGCACTCTTAACATTTTTAATACATCTGAATTGTCCAATTTGTTTGCTGAAAAATATGTCATTTCTAGGTTTAAAAAGCATAAAGGCAGAGTTGTACAAAAACCATGGCATGCAGTAGATGCTCTGGAAATTGTAGAGCACCCTATGTACGGCTGAATTTACTCAGTTGCCAAAGGAAAAAAACCTTTTAAACACAACATCAACACTCAGCCCTTGAACAGTAACGTCTGTTCTCCGAGAGTTAATTACAAGTAACAGCAGAGGATAAAAATAAATAAGTTAATCACAGCTATATGATGCTAAAGCCTTTCTTGATAAACACTTGAAACAGAAATGGTGGTGCTGTTAATGATGGTTTAGATGGCTGTCTTAAAGAAGCTACTTTGGAGTTCATGTTTTTATTATGTGATTAGTCACACATTTTTCCCTGTTAATATTACTTCTGTAAGCTAGTAAAATAGTTCTTTGGTGTATTCATTTAACTCGACTAATACAGAAACTGGAAAAAATGAGTACAAGGAACATAAATTGGGTATTAAGTGACTCCTTGGTTATTTCACCGAGCAGTTTCAACTTATAGATCCTCTCCTCACAAATGTTCATGCGACGCCAATGGTCATATTGGTGAGAACTTCTCTCAGGACCATTTCACCACAGTACTGAGCACTTGCTCAGTATATCCTCACCTTGCAAATTTTTCCTTGCTGTAGGAACATGAAACTAGAAGGCTGTAAATGTCTGTTTTAATGAGAGCATCAGGGCTGCTCATTTGGATGGACTACTTGAGTTATACTTTTAAGGCAGGTCCATGTGCCCTTTTTCCTCTTCATTCTATGCTACGTGTTTCCATGGTTCTCTTCTTGGAGCTGTTATGGGCAACTAAAAGATGAAACTTCTGCTTCTTCTTACATGCAACATCAGGATGGCATATCCTATTCCTTGATCAATACCCCAAAGCAAGGAAGAGCTGAACCTGCATCACTTGAAAGAAATCTTTCCCCATTTAGGCTTAACTTCTGCAGCTACCTAAGGATCTGGCTAACCCAGTCCATACTATTTACATTCAATTTGCTTAAAAAATGAACAGAATTTCTGAGCTAAGGAAATCTGTTTTTCTGCAGATATTTTTCTTCAACTTTTATCTGTCTAGTAAGGTGCAACTGCTAACTAATCTCTCCCACACTAGGGCACAGACCTTATGAAACTGAGATCTTCATATTTTGAGCAGGATTTCCTTACACAGCTTTTCAAGCAGCATCACAGCATCTCTCTTTAGCAGTTTGAAGAACTGACTTAGCCTGAAGATCTCGAGCTCTTTGCTTAATTTCATTGGAATAGACTCATTGGTTCAGGAGTTACTAGGGTAAAAGGAGACACAGTCCAATGCAGGCAGTGTGTTGTCACACGGCACATCTCTTCAAAAGGCCACTGCAGAAAGCCATGGGTAAGCAACAGAAGCTAATGCTATGCTGTATCTAGGGCAAACACAAAACTGCTTGCAGCACTGGACTACTCCATTACAGAAACCTAAATTCTATAGTGAGATCTTCCACATGTTCAGAGTTGCGCTGGGACCAAGTCACTTTGGTATCTTTGTGCCCCATCTAGCTTTATGACTCATTTACCTTTTGTGTGATTATGAGTGAGGATCATCATTTATGACAGCTTTTCACAGTATCTAGGACATCTGGACACCAATCCCTGTAGGACTTCTGTGAGCTGTTTTAATATAAGTAGCTATGTAACAATCTAACACTTGTCTATTTTAATTATGGCTAATAGTTAATGTGGAATAAATAATTTTTTCACACTGCAAACTATCATCTTGCATGAAAATCCCATGTAATAATCTGTCTACAATAAATATCTTTCATACAGAGTATCTTAACATTGCAGAGCGTTCAGCTGGAAAATGACTGTGCTGTTAAATTACACTCTCACCTATTTCACACAGACTTCTCCAGTACACAAGTCCTCAGTGTTAGAACACGGAGGACTATAATGACATTTAATATAAAGAGAATGTGTAAAACACAAAGTGTTTTTTCATAGCTGCATTATAACTGAAACCCTTCTAGTGTGATGCATATGTAACAGATTCTGACCCATGTGTACTAAATATTTAAGACCCTCCTGTCTCTAACAAGAAAAAGCTTAATAATGAAAACTGCCCATTTTTAAAGAACAACAAAAAAAAGAAGAGATATTTCTAATATTTATTGCTTTAAGATAGAGGCAAAATCCAAAAAAGTGTTCTAATATGTTAACTTTTACGCTTGCATTAAAATGCAGTCTGTGATCACTGCAATAATCAGCAAGATTCAGTCTGAATGTCATATCAAGATAATTGCCATCTTTTAGTATTAAAGAAAAACCTACCTTTTCAACTTCAATTGAAAAGAATTTAAAATCACGACAGCAGTTTTAGGTTTTGCTCACTAAGTAGTGTGGGTGAAACATCACGGAACATTAAAACATATGGCAAGGAAATTTGCTAAGAAGATATTACATCTATTACAAATGATTATTGTCTTTCCTTAGCAAGCCCTTAATATATTATAAATGTGTCAAACAATTTTGAAAGAAATTACACAAAATTCCTCATAACTCTAAAAGATTCTATCTATTTTGGGAGTAACAGTGGCTTGCTTAAATCAGCTGGACGTTTTGCATTATGTCGCACCACCGAAGCACCATGATGCAGAGAGGAACACTGGCTCTGCCAAAGTTCTCTGCAGCCTTCCCATCAGGCTGAACGACACCCCACGAGCTGCTGCTGGCAGCAAACGCAGCAGTGCAGGGAGGCTGGAGATAAGCTACTGGGGGCTCCTGCAGAAAGTGGGGCTCATTTTGTCCAGTGGAAGTAGTTGTGAGCCAAATGTTGTCAGCCATATAAGAATAACCAGAAGATCGCTTCAACTTTATCTAATTGAACTGTTTAATGGATGTCACAGCTGTCAACAACAAACAAGGAAACATGTTCCTCCTTCTCTGAAAACAGGACACATTAAACAACAGAGAAACGTGATAGAGCCCAGCATCAGCTTTCCACTTACTAAAAATGAAGATGAGGAGGCACTGAAGAACACCAGATAAACACCTGATGATAACTTCTAATCTTCCTCCATTCAAAGCAGATGTCTGGTAAGGTCAGCCAGCACTGTACAGGCACAGGTGCTGGAAGGACATGATCTTACAAGAACTTTCTTTAAAAGCAGCAATAACAACAACCTTGGTGTCTGGAGCATCAACGAACTCCAAGTAAAGGGCCACCTAAAACAACTTCTGAAGCAAATTAACACAGAAAATACAAGACAAGGAGCTGCTGCTTTTTACCACACTGAGTTATGGCATTTTACGCTCTCTCTACACAGACAGTCTCTACACAGACAGTGGAAGCAGTCAGAAAACCAGTGGAGGGCAACAGCAGGACCAGCAGCCTGTGTGCAGGCAAAGCTACAGAGCATGAGGTTCAAACACATGTACTGCTTAAGGGTGGTGAGTGGCACCCAGCAGGCAAGAAAGCCTATAAACGGGAGCTAATTCCCTGAGAGCTCTCATGTCTTGAGCCAACACATCCTAGCCCAGGCTGCTGAACTCAGCTTCACCAATATATGAGTACAAAGGGTATTTTTATCTGGATTGTCCCATTATTTAAGTATTCTTTCATTATGCATGTTCTATGGTTTTGTTATATGATACTGTTAGGTTATATTGTATAGGTATATTGTACATCTCAGTATTAGGTACATCTCAACTGCAGTGCACCTTTACAGTCATTTCTGTGTAAATACGAGGCACAAGTTACATTCATAAACATGAAGTATAGTAGTTAGCTGTTTCTTTGTATATTGAATACATCTACCCATAAAAGTTTTGTTCCCGATGTGAAAATGCTACCTATTTAATTCAAATGGGTATTTCAAGGCTTTAATTAAAAGTTTGATAATATTTCACGTTTTTATAGAGCTCTTTATATTGGAATTAAATAATGATTTAAAAAAAAAAATGATTGATACGGTTCTTTCCTCCATCATCATATAACTAGCATTTAACTAATACCCAAGACTTTAGCTACTATATTATGATATCAACTACTGTCAGTGACAAGTTTCTCTTGGGCTGACAAGGTGCTAATGAAAATACAACAGACCACGTATCTTTGTGATATCTTCATGATTAACAAAATGTAGAAAGGGGAGAGTAAATACATTTGTTCACCTCCAAAAAAATGCTCCCTTTGCTGTCTTTAAAAACTATCAGATACAGAAAATCACCAAACAAGATGGGAGCAAATGACTCCTGAAAGTCAGACTTTCTTTTACATAAAAATTCCATGAAATTAAAACAAACAAACAAACAAAAACCCAACTCTGAGTGGTAGTTACACACTTTAAAATATACATTTTTGGGAATTATTTCATAAATACATTTGATCATTTTGATTCTCTGCTCTTAAGTACATCATCCAACAGCAGCGTGGGATGCTCCTTTTCCCTGAATTTGTGCTGAGGACCTGATTCTGAGGGCACCCCAAACTCCCTATTAATCGCACACTCTGAAACAACACTGTTTTTCAGGGCTACTCATGGTTGTCAAAACTGCTCAAGTATTAATGATATGATGTGGCTCCTTAATTCTCTCCGATTTTCTTTTGTTGTCTCCTGCCTTCTATCTCTAAGATGCTAGTGCCTGATGAATACAAGGACCATAAAGAAAGGATAGCTTCTTGCCAGGAATGCTATTCTCTTTATCTTTTGCAGTTTTATTTTTGTACTTTAGAATGAAATATTCCTACTGTGCAGCCAGATGTTCTATAATCCTATTTTTATACAGCCCAGAGGAAGCAAATTCCAGGTGAAGTCTCTTCCAAGATGACTTGAATGATCAGTAAATTCAGACTTTATAATCTGAAAAGAGTTTAAAGCAGAAGTGAAATGTGCTTTTGCTAAAACAAAACTGTTCCATCTAATATCACACATATATAAATACTCTAATATTCCCTCGCAAAAAACGAAGGCATATGTTTGTTACCACACTGGTACGGGAAACAAGTGACATCTGTTAAATGCTCTGCTGCAGTATGAAAAGGCAAAGCATATTAAACTGAAACCTGCATATAGATAGCTTTCTATATATAAGCACCACATTAAGAGCAACAGAACTCTACGAAGAGCCAACAAAGAACAACTCTACTACAATCAGTGGGGCTTTGCTCTACAAAAAAAGATTCAAAATCCTGCTCATGGAGCTGGTTTAGTTACATTATCAAGTAACAAAAATCACCTCGAAGTTACACAGCAGAATTTTCCATCATGAGTTATAGTTACAATGAGCACAGTACCCTTGTCCACACACACCGTGTTACAACCAAGCTCTTTTCCCTAGGAGCAAAGCTGTCACCTGCCCTGGTGGCAGCACTGTCCGATATAGTATCTGTACTCAAGATCATGCAACAAGACAACCTGGTGTTAGATGCACTTGAAAAGTCATTTTAGTTGCTAGTCTTGATAACTGCACATAGAAGCCACCACTCTTCAAAATGGTATCAAAAACTAGCAGGAGGCCAGCCACAATGCACACTGCCCTTTCTGATGTCAAAGAAGTGGTTTCACTCTGTAAACAGTTGGTTCCACTATTTACTCTTGAATGATAGGGTTAAATTTCCCACAAGGAAAATCAATACAAAGACCCACAAGGCAGAAGTACCACTGCAGTTCGAACACTAAATAGCTGCTGTATGGCAGTAGGGTTTCTAATGACTGAAAAGAGATGTGTTTTTGACAGAAATCTTTTCCTACCGTGGTAGAGACTGAAAGGAAAACAAGATATACGTTGAAGAGGAGAGTAGATTATTACATGTTTTTAAAGAAGAGAAAAGAATTAACATAATAGAAGTAGGTCAGAAAGATTCAGGCATATTTGAAGATGATGAATTGCACTGGCTACATTCAGCTCAAGCTTATACCACCTTCTCTTTTCATCTCTTCCTGAAAGGAAGCGCACACAAAACACCCAAACATTGCCAACAAGAAATCAGTCCATCCCAGTGGGTGGGAAAATCTAGCAGTACACATCTGAATTAGCAGCGGTTCAAGAGGTTTGTGAATTCTAAAAGAACATGTGTCCCTGTTTTGATCTAATACTATTACCTTATCTGTCTTGTAACCTAAGGCCATCCCGCGTATTTGACTCTTCATCTTCTCCCAGAATATGTTTTCAAGGACTGTACAGTAATTAGACTCCGTCTTAACTGCTGACTTGCAGTTTTTAACTTCCAGCTCTGCAGTTTTGTTTCCTGAAATCTCAAGATCCTGGAGATAAGCGACTGAATGAGCACCTCTGCCTTCTTTAAAACAAAAATAAAATCCTAATCCCATTGCAAACAGTGAAACAGGAAGTTACCAGCTCTTGTATGCGTGAGATAGAAGCCTGAAAATTTCAGAGCAGAACTTTGAAAGCCCAAACGCAAACAATTCCTATCAGGAGGGAAAAAATAAAAACAAACAAAAAACCCAGCAAAACTGAGGCAATTTGGACAACAATTGTCCATGTATATGCTTTTGAATATGTAGAATTGCACAGAGGAGAACTCTTCAACTTCATTCTCTAGAAATATCACAGAGCACTAACCTATAGTCGTGGCTGCGTTTGCCCACACACTCCACTATCTCTCCCTTCCAAAAACTAAAGATGCTGACAACCACAATCACTTTTATGCTATTCTCCCTGTTATATCCATTTTGTTTATGCCTATAAATTGCCTTTAGTCTTCACCAGATGGCAGAATCTTCCAAATGAAGAATATCTTACGCTAGATACTGGCACAGTTCTTAGCATATAGTAAGACTCAGATCTGGCTGGAGAACGCATGAGCTGCTACTATAACTGTCAGCCCTCACGAAAGCATTGGAAGGTGCCATTCTGGTTCTTATCAATTACTCATGACCAGCATTTCTGGGGAAAAAAAATTATCAGTTAACACCCGCATCTCAGCTTAAAAATGAAACATTAATTTCAGATCAAAATAATACGAGATTTAAAACATTTAAATACTAATGGCCATTTAATGACCCCTGGGCCCAAAGAGACACTGAAGAGCTTTATAAAATTTTCAGATTGCTTTTAAGCCCACTGTATTTATTCTCTGTTTTCTTATCATTTTCCATCTCCTGGTCACGTTTCATGTGCCCTCTCAAGAACTGATGCAGTCATGACAGGGAGAATCTTCCTTTCTAAATGCTCACTCAGATCTATGATTATTATAGGATTTCAGAAGCTGAGCCTTAGGGAGAAAAACCCACTATCATAAGCACTGACCACACTGTGGTTCTGAGGTTTAATGCAGTGGAAGCAGTTTAAAATGCTCACCTGGAATATATGTATATGCCATTCTCTTTCATTCTTTTGAGTCATGCTGGCAGAAATTCCATTATGACAGCAAAATAAGCAGATATGTTTATTAAAACATGATGAAAAGAATTAAACAGATGTGACTCATATAAGTACTCCATGTCACTGCACCAAACAGCATAACTTCACTTCTAAGCTGGCTTGATCTTAAACTGCTGCCCCATGTCGTGTCAAACAGCTGGCAGCTCTCATCAGAAACAACATTTCAATGAATCTTTTATTTCACGTACCCAAGATTGCACTTGTCATGTTTTGTAAACAAATCAAACTTTTCCTTATAAAATAATGATCAGTTGAGCTTCTGCTCACTCTTGAATAAAGGGATTTCTGATCAAGTACAGGAGCTTGATTTCTCCATTGCATATTGTCCATTTCTGCTAAGAGAATGGGATACCCATTATCATTACTCCTGCTGATGCAAATCACACATTTCTGTAACATTTACTTTCTTTTGGCTTAAGGATGCGGGAACAACACAGTGGCATATATAAACAATGTATAAACACATCCAGTGAGAGCAAATATGCAAATTGCAATTATTGATTACAATTTCACTGCTGCTTGCATATATATGTATTTGAGACCTGTTGAAAATCTGCATCACTCTGCTTAGTCACCTTCTAAAGAACAGTTCCAAAGACTGTCTAAAATACGATACTTTGAAATAGGTAACCAGCCAAATATGCCCCCGTTATGAGAGCTGGGGAACAGACTAAATCAGGATAACTCATGCAAATACTGTTTTCACAGTAAGACTCAGATAATGAGAGGAAATTCCACACAAGTTCCAGTCTTCCCATTACTGATAGTGCAATGGATACAGCATGAAACTAAGCACCTGAGTATCATTCCACTTGTTATACAACTGGACTGGTTGCTCAAATGTTCCACCAAAGCGGTATATGAAGTTGAATTTTCATCAAAACAAAATTTGTTCTGAGAAGAGCCTACTTGGAGCCAGTTTTCCCCTCAACTTGTAGAGAAACAAGAAACCCTGAAGACATCAGCATGAGAATTAATGTCTGTTTTCTCTGTAGAGCCTTCCTGCTATCCAGAACGGAAGAAAATTGCAGAACGCATCTACAATACACATGGAGTTGTGGTTTATAAGGAGAACCTCACAGCTACACAATGAACATCTTGGGTTGTTTAATTTCAGGTGTTCTAGTCGGGTCCCATAGTATAAAGCCTGTTCCCCAGCTGCATCCCCTAGTCTCATGCAGAAGAGATTCAGCTTGCACGTCACAGTTGCTCTGTCAGTCACCAAATGAAAACACATGGAGAACCACAGGCAGATTCACTTCAAAAGTATGCTTTTGGCACAAACTGAAATGCGTATGTAGAGGCATCCTGAGATACCTAAACTACTGCACCAGTACAGCACCACAACAAAACTTAGGATCAAAAATCAGTCATCAGAAAAAGTCAGCACACAGTGAAATACTGCCCTGTAAAGTGTTCATGAGAATGAGTATATATTTTAAACTTGTGAATTTTTTATTCTCAAATAGTATTGCACTATCTAGAAATGTCAGCAGTAGGCATACTTCAAGCCACTGACTTATAATCTGCATAACAGAAGTCTTTGAACCGCTTTATACAGAGGTCCTCACTTACAGCCATGTGAAGATTAACTTAAGCTTTAAATATTCAATGATTTCCTTCATTTTCACCATAGTTTGCTTAATTGCAGAAATGGTGTAAATTTTTATAAGCAAAAAACACACAGTTAACTGCTTGTTGCTTATGGATTGAGCTGCCTATGATAAATAGATCACAGATAAAGTCATACTTCTTTAACTGATTAGAATAAAGTATAAAAATAGATATGTCAAGTCGTGCTTTCACTGCATATTTGTCAGTCTCGATTCTAATTTCAATATGACAATTTCACAGAGCTAGATACTGTTCAATGTGGGAAAACGATCACTGACAGATAGAGTGATTTTCCTTTTGTTCCAGGAGAACAAGGGAGGGGAAAAAGAAGATTGCAGTAAATCTTGAAATTGATGGAAATTGCAAGGGAGACTTAATTCTGTATAAATATTAATACTATAAGCCTCTAGATTTTGTCCTCTCCTAACATCCACCTTATCAAAAGCTTACTTTTTATCACCTCATGAATATTTGAGGTCATTTCTGTATAAAAGAAGAGAATACGGAACACCAGTTGGCAGGACAAGGTAGATGGGTACTGTTCATGGGAAAAGCTAAACCTTTGCCATCTTTAATCAGATCCAACTTCGCTTTAATTCCTGCTATTTCTTAGCTTAAATAGGTTTTAAGGGATGTGCAGAATCTCGATGATAAACTCAGAATGAATTCAGAACCTGTTCTGTGAGCATTTTTATTCCAAGGAGATGAACAACTGGACAAGCACATTTTAGGCAGATTAAACGGTTAAATAAACCTACTCGGTTTCCCTTCTCTATACTGATGCTGCCAGCCTTAGAGGTTGGCTCAATGTGGATTTTAAGCCCTTTAGAAAAACCGCACAAGTTGTTCTTTTAAACAGAATGGCAAGCAGCCATTTCTAACTATGACGACTATCTGCCTTTATCTCAGATGACAACCATATAAGACATCTTCTGAGTAAGTAACATGAAGTTCTAACAGCTCACACTTAAGCAGGAAATAACATCTTTAGGGTAAACCTTTTCATTTCCTTTTGCTAAAAATTAAGAAAAAAGGTGAAAACATCTGTATAAAATATAATTTTTGTGTATGTGTGCAAAATATAATGGCACGTTAGATATTTTCATTAACAATATCACAATAGGGACAAATCATATGACAGAGGTCACAGAGTGCTGTGAGTCTTGTTCTTTACATATAGTTGGACAAAACCTGTGATTTTCCTCATATGTGATTTTTCTATTCAGTCAGTTACAAAACTACTGAAATAGCTTGGACTATTTAATTCCAAAAGAAGCTCCTGCTGCTAAAACGAGCTCCCAGACGCAGCTATATTTCTCAAAAATACCCTTTTTGTCACTGTGTTCATATGTCCGTCTAGATTCAAGCTTTATCAACATTACTTATGATGCACACAGGTACCTATATCTGTTGAAGACAAAACAAAAAAAGTGCGAAGAGTTGTTCACATTACATTACAATTTTAGAGAATGTAAAATAAATGAGCAGTAGAGCAGAGCAATATTTTTTCTGAGTCCGATGAACCAAAAGATTGAATACTGGCAAATGCCACACTGCTTTTCCGTTCTGCTGTACAATCTCATTTCCTGCTTCATGCCAATCACTACACCGACACTGCACTGAATGTCATTGGGAGCTCCCGTTAATAAACTCCAAAGTAAATGGTTTGTTTAAAGCAATACCTATTGTGCAATAGCTCGCAAAGTTTTACAAAATGTAATTAAAGATAATGACTTTTTTTCTTTTTTGTGGTCAGAAGTCACTAAATATAGAGAGACGAAAGATTTTCCCTGTTGTGTACTCCCAGATTTTCCAAAAGGAATCCCTCAAGAAAACGGAAATAAAAGCTTATTTAAAAATAGGAGCACAAAGAACTGTGGAAGAACTCCAAGAGAGTGAAAACTGTCTTAGAAACTGTAAACAAAGAGCGGTTATCAGTAGGAAATACTTGGAAATCCCATGGAAACAGACCAAATAATATTTTATGAATTGGCTCCTGTAAGCCACATTTTGTAGACTTTCAGATAGACTTTGAACACATGTTCTCAAGATCTGCTATGCGTAATAGTCAGCTTAACCTTTCTCGTTATGCTAATTGCCTAAATTAAGAGAAGTAAATCTGAATGTAGTGTTTTAGAGTTGAACTCTCACAGTGCCGCAGCTTTGGCTTTGCAGGTCTTACAGTCGCCACCCCTGGATCCAACTTATGTGCTTAGCTCAGTTCTCAAACTTCACAGGAGTTCGTAGGAACCAAGCAGACACTTCCTCCCTCACACCCTGAAGACACTGAAAGACTTTTTTTTTCTTTTTAAGAAGAAACACAAAACTGCTTTTCACAGTTACTCTGAAGTACGGAAAATGACTGCGTCACCCCAGTTCCGGCTGAACAGCCCCAGCGCGAGCCTGGGGAACACTGCTTCGTGCCAAGGCACCGGCCTCTGCCTGGGCAGCAGTGGGTGCGCGTGGAGCCTGCCCAGCCTACCAGGAACTGCTGGTGGCTGCACTATGAAAAATGAATTGGGTTCAAAGAGCAAAACCCTGTGTTGTGGCCAATGCCAGGCACTGAACAGCAGATACGTTGCCCATTCTTGCACTTTGGTTTGCCTCTGAGGAACGTGGCTCTACCTGCTAACATACTGCATTGTGCACGTTGACTTTGGATGGCACACTGCAAACTTCTCAGTAACGGTGAAAGTCTCCATTTTAAACCAAAGAGCTGTCATTTTAGATTCCCGTTAATCGTATCCCTCTCAGTTATATAAATACTTCATTATACAATATCATCTGTAAACGCATTAATATGCCATTTAATTTCCTTTTTAAGTAATTAGCAAAGATACTAAAAACAGATGTTGGGAAAAAATCTATAGGTCACTATGGAAAG
The DNA here is from genome assembly GCA_024606505.1 of Aquila spilogaster. Classification (NCBI taxonomy): domain Eukaryota; kingdom Metazoa; phylum Chordata; class Aves; order Accipitriformes; family Accipitridae; genus Aquila; species Aquila spilogaster. The sequence continues at coordinate 64,719,262 of JANHGO010000069.1, read as the reverse complement.
CAAAGTGGACAAGGTACATATTTATCTTAATCGAAAAGTTGCTAGCACCTCTACAATCACATTGTAGTCTGAAGTTCTGACCCATCCTTAGGGAAAAAGAAGATAGTTCCAGATTAAGTGACATAAGATACAAGCAGTTCCATAAAGAAAAGCCTTAAAGTTTTCAATCTTGTTGAAAATTTATAGCTTTGATCCTGATATGATAAAAAACAAAACAAGGATAACAGCTTTTCAAAACATGTTTTGGTGTTACGTCAGAATATTGTTGCTCACTCATGTTTTCTAATACTACACTTTATATTTCTTTCCAGAAATACTGACAGTGAATTTCATCGGGATGAAGGAGCTGGACTTCGCTGCTGGAGATACACAATACATGTATACTGTAAGAATTCTGAAGTGACCTCCAGCTGAGGCTGTCTACAACAATAGATAGGCTACAGCACACTTAGAGAGCATTAACACGGTGATTGCGTAGAAATACTGAACAGCTGAAAAGAAGTTTTTACTTATAAAAATAAGTTACTTTTAAAAATTATGTCATTTCTACAAGTTCTTGGAATTTACTTGTACTTGGGGTTACCACATGCCACACAGCCCAGCCTAATAAACACTGAACTGAATGGGATGACTTCAGCTGACTTACATTTTCTTTCTGCTGACTGCATCTTTGGTGACAGAATGGTTTGAGCGGCCTCCTTTGAAGAATTAGACTTGTTTTTAAAAGATCCTAGACAAGACGAAGGCAAGATGTAAAGAACAGCTGCTGTCCTGGTTGCTTAGGCACTTCAAATTTGCAGAGGAGGATTATGGTCTGAAGAAAAAGTCTGCCATGTTTTTAACATTACTCATTTTGCCTTATCTTATTATTAAGCTGGAAATTAAACTTCCCTGTGTGCTTTGATTGCAACGTGCATTATATGAACTCGCCCTTTTCAATTGCTGTTTTTCACTAAAAGAAAAAAACTGGGCTGCTTAAAAGAGCTGCTGCCTACATCGTGCGCTCAACTGCAGTGCTATCACAGAAACCTCTTTAGGAAAATCTCTCCATCAAACTAAACACAGCAGTCCAAAGTAATGTTTTGAAAAGTCCATATTTTGGTTATTTCAGTGAAATGACTTAAAGAAAAAAAAAAGAGAAATAACAGGAACACAATGGAAACCTTCGCAGTTTTCAAAAATACCTTCCAGAATACATGAAATGTTTGTGAGTTGCTTCCTACTACGTGGCTTCACAGTAAAAGCAAGTTTGTTTTCATAACTAGCAACTTCACAGACTGTTAACTTAAACAATTTCAAGAACTACTGCAGAGACGCATTTTGCCCAAAGCTCCAGTCCTGGTGAAACAGAATCATATCTATTCAAAAACACACACGTTTCTTACTGTCACTGACCTAGAACGAATTTAAAGACTCCTTTGTTTTATCTACCAAAGATGGAGCTTCAATGACTACATTTGTTTGTTAAAAGCACAGTGTATCCCCAGCTCCAAAAAACCTCACTTTTAAAAATAAGTACACTGTGGGAATTTACCATCCCAGTAACTCCCAGAACACTGAAAATGCAAGACCTGGAAATTCTTCCAGGTACAGCCAAAACTGCAGGATGAGAACAAAGATCCTCCTCCCACCCACATACAGAAGCAGTGTCTAAAGCGGCTTGTTTGTTTCTCTGAGGGTCTCACCAGTACTGTGAGCCTTCCTTGCTACTAGCAATCCTTGCTGCACTATATTTTCTACAGCTGGTATTTCACAGAGCAGGTTGGTGCTGCTTACTCCCTGCCCATAGCCCCATGACAAGGCACGGTTTTCCCTCCTGCACAGCTATGGCTGTCAGCCAACATTATGAATTTAAGCAGCACTCACGCACAGTGTCACACACTGAATAATATCTATTTTTATATCTATATATAACACCAATTAAAGTAATAACATGCTACTACTTAGGTCACCATGACAGCCACAGCAGCATTTGATCATTTTAATACAAATTACATCTTATATAAAATTCGGTGTTCGTAAAATCTCTTGTCAGAAACTTGTAATAGAAAATTCTAAGGTTAAGAATCAATTTGTCCATTCCAGTGTTATTCCTTTTCTCTGACTGGATCTAAGCTGGGTTTGCTATCAAGGAAAGGATGCAAATATTTCCTGATTAAAAATAACAGAATCCTCCTGTTCATAGAATGATTTGGATTGGCAAGGACCTTTAAAGATCATCTAGTCCAAACCTCCTGATATGGGCTGAGAGCCTCCTCAGCTCAGGCTGCCCAGGGCCCACCCAACCTGGCCTTGAGCCCTTCCAGGGATGGGGCACCCACAGCTCTGGGCAGCCTGTGCCTCACCGCCCTCCGAGTGAAGAATTTCCTCATAATGTCTAATCTAATTCTCCCCTCTTTTAGTTGAAAACCATTCTCCCTTGTCACTATCTGTCCATATAAGAAGTGTCCTCCTGCTTTTAAGCTCCCTATAAGTACTGGAAGGCTGCAACGAAGTCTCCCCATAGCCTTCTCTTCTGTAAGCTAAACAAGCCAAGCTCCCTCAGCCTTTCTTCATAGAAGAGGTGCTCCAGCCCTTCGATCATCTTCGTGGTGCTCCTCTGGACCAGCTCCAAAAACTCTACTTCTTTCCTGTGCTGGGGGTCTCAGCCTGGACCCAGTACTCCAGACAGGGACACATGAGGGCAAAGCAGAGGGGGACAATCACCTCACCTCCCTGCCCCGCTGCTAACCCCTCCGCTGATGCAGCCCAGGATACAGTTGGCCTTCCAGGTTGCAAGAGCATGCTGACGGACCATGTCAAGTTTTTCATCTACCAGGACCCCCAACTCCTTCTCCAAAGGGCTGCTCTCAAGGAGTTATTCTCCCGGTCTGTACTCATAGTTGGCGTTGCCCCAACCCACGCGCAGCACCTTGCACTTAGCCTCATTGAACTTCATGAGATTCACATGGGCCATAAAGCTCACAATTTTTCCTCATGGGTCTCACAGCCACAAGTATCATTTGGCTTTTCATCTAATTTTTCTTAGATAGCAAAAAACCTCACAACACAATGTCTTGGCTGCTTAAAGAGGTCTCTTAGGTAGGTCATTATGGCTGGTATGTCAATATTGTATTTTAAAGAAACTTCTAATTAGCTCACTAGAATATCTATTATCAAGTCAGGTTCAGCAAGTAAATGAAACATTTTCCTAAAATTATTTGTGAATACCTGGCACAGTCATGTGAGTTCACTAAATAACTGTGTTAGGTATAAAATTAAAGTGTGATAAAATACACAAATGCTGATAGAGAAAATGGAGTCTTCACCAGCAAAAATCCTCAGCTGTCAGATCTGATTTTGAAGCAGAGCTCCTCAGTTAAGGCTCTTAAAGGAAGTAGTTTTAGAGGAAAACTGCTCTCTCTGTTATTACAAATAACAAAAGATAGGCACAGACTGGAGTGAATTTATAGTTGTGTATCACTCTTGGGACTCTGCTTCTGCTCATAAACAACTCAGATACACTCTCATGGTTTGTGCTGTTAGCAGAGCCCCTAGAGGGACTTAAAACTCCGTACTCATGCAGCAACTATCCATTATGCTATATATTTTAGATGATGAAATTATCACCCAGGAGGTACATTCTCAAAACATTACATGGGGTTTTAGCTCTGTGACTCCCCTTGATTTGAATGGGACATGTGGTTAAACCCTTTGCAAACCTTTGAGAATTCAGCTTAAGATGCTTATCTTGGTGGCAATATCACAACCATTAAGCTCTAATGCTCCTCCCCAAAGCATCATTGTTCAGTTATATGCTCGATTCTGCTATCTCAGTCCTCCTGAAGAAAGCTCTTTACCTCCTCATTCATTAAATTATTCAATTAAGTGCAATAGGACTACATGCATAAAATGATGCCATTCAGTGAAAGAATGGTGACAGCTTTAATGAACACATCCATAGAGTCACTAGAATTGTCATCGTAAAGATTATCAGCTTCCGTACTTACACAGTACATGTCAATTCTACAGAAGATATGTTTTGAATTAAATTTCGCATCTCGGTTTACAAAGGGCTATTGTTTGCCAGCTCATGGAAATAAAAGGATTGAAACTGGTATTCAACCGTGGCACGATTGCCCCATTTTTCTAGGAGCAGTCTTATGCCAAGAAAACCGTCTTTAAGGTGCTCAGATATCAGGACCAGTTTAAGGATAACGGTAAACAACAAGGTGATGGACTTCTTTAATCTCATGACATCGTGGTACTAACAGAATCACAAGACAAACATCACAAGAGCAGACAGAAAAGCATTACCCTTTTAGATAGATACAAAACCAGTTGCAACTCTACTGATCCCAATAAAAAAACAAACACAGATCAACAACATTATCAATAAGAGCCCCACCTATCTCTAAAATCTGAAGCCATGGAATTAGAGTTATTGACAGCAGTTCTAGAAAGGAAAGAAAACATTCTTTTTTGTCAGTGCTAACAGAAAGGGAACACTTCTTCCTTATTAAAAATTTGATTATCTGTTTCATTCTCTCTAAATACTGCTTTTCTTAACGAACTGCCATCTTTACTGCTTTCCTAGTTATGAGCGGATTTGCAATGTAAAGCAATGTGTGACATCTGTCAATGCCTAGAGCTGCTCTCTGACTTCTGATTCCCTTCTGACTGCCTCTGAAATAATTTCAGCATCAATGGAGAGCAGAATGTCTTCTTGCCCAAAGTGTGGATAGGAGACAAGTTAATGAGAGAGACAGAGAGGTTGTAAGAAAGACTGCCACTGACAGAAATAATGCTGTCTCCAAACAGCATGAACCCCTTTCTCAGTGATGAAATGTTTTAGGTTTCTTTAGAGAACACCTAGCCCTCTATACATTCTCTCTTGTGCTTCTTTTCTGCCAACTCTTTTCTGACACAACAGCCATGCCCTGAGTGGTGATGTTAGCCCAAATTCCTCCTCTGTCACTCTGATCCCTGTAGTCCCAATGATGGGAGAGGTAGGGCTGTGCATGTAGAAAAAGCAGCACTGGAAAAATCTGCAAGAGCTAAAATAAACTTTAGCAGGAAGCCACATCTCAGTTCAGCACTATGACCACTCCCCTGTTCCTGATAACTTTCTCATCACATCAGATGCTCCTAAACTCCAAAGGAACACTAACTCTACCAGAACAGGCCAGTTCCTATTGGCTTGGAAGGCCATTGCTTGTTTTCCCTTATCTTCACGAGATCTACTCATTTAACACACTTGCACTGTCTGGCAGACAAGGCTTTTGGCCTGCTGGACAACACGCTTCCCTTATTGTCTCCTCCATCACATAGCTATGGCAGGACATGGACTGCAAAGGTGGGGGCAACATGCATGCCCATCAAGCAAAGAACAAGGATGTTCTAATAATAACCATTTCAAAACACGCTGAATACACTTTGACATACTCATTGAGCTCTCTTCAATATAGAACCAAAAACAATTGACTTAGCTACACCTGCACACAGAGGATTCAGTGAATTCTCCAGCAACAAAATTATGTTATTAATTAAGAAATTCCATCAAACTTCACAAGCCTCACAGTCTTCACAATTTTTGTTTCAAACTAAACAGTGTCTTTCCTCTTCAGACAGCAAAATGCAGTATTTTCTATTAAGCCAGATAAATTTACTTCGCTCAAAATCAAAATAGCATTTATGATTAAATTCTCTGAAGTAATACACTGACAGTGGCTGCTGACTTCAAATTGTAAGTGTGATCATATAGAAATTTAGTTCCAGCTATTTTTCTGCCCAGCAGCTAAGAAATTAGTGGCAATTGCATTTGAAAATCCATTCCCTTTAATGGTTTTTTCACAAAGTAGTGCCTCTCAGATGCTGTACTGCTTATAGAGGCTTTTCATAATGGCAAATGGGCAGCTGCACTTGCTTGGATTCCTAATGTTCAAAGTAATTTAATGCCAAATACCATTCCTGAAAGCCTTCAAAATTTCCTACAAATCCAAATTCAATTACGCAAGTAGAGTCTAATCAGTGACTGCACAAGTAGTATCTGGGACACTGTTTAGAGCCATAGATGCATCACTTTTAAGTATTTTTCTCCATGAGGGATGCTAAAACATAGAAGACTTGCAGCAGATAATCTTCCTCCTTGCAAATCTGCCCCTCGTCTACATTTATTTGCCAGCTACAGACACTGAATAAAATGGAGGCTGAAATGCGTGTACAAGAATGGAAAAGTACAAGGAGATTTGGACACCGTGGGGACTTCAGGACCCTATAAAGGCATGGAAGACTATTTAGATTTTAGTAATGAAAAGTATAAATATAGTTTACGAAGCCTAGTGATGCAACAGATGAACAATAATAAAGATAAGTATTATATACATGAAAGAGAAAGGAATGGAAGAAAAGGCTGTCTTCTGTGGAGTAATGGTTCGGGGAAGAACACGCACAAAGAGGCCACAAACACACATCTGTTTATACCTTCAGCTGCAGCATTTGCTGCCTCCAGCTACTTCTGTGCCCTTCTCTGGTGGTTAGCAACTCTCGATCTGCTGTTGGATATGCCTATCCATCAAGTGCCTGCACCCCTTTTATGTGAAGGATAATGAACTTAGAAGAGTCTAACAAAGAATATTGCATTATCCAAACCAGTAAGGTAACTGGAGGCAGGAGACAAAGAAATCAGCCATCAGACACAACTTGCCATTTGTCATCATCCACAAGCATCAGTGACACACGATTATAAAAGAAAATTACTGGAAGACATAAGGGTTTTACTCAGACATCTGAGAATTATATTAAAGTTGCATTTGCAACAATACACTTACAGAAAATTAATGTTCTCTCTGTCGCTGGAGGGAAAGCATAGGAGAAGCTGCAGGCACTTCAGACAGAGTCATCTATCACTCAGTATCAGGACCTGGTTTGGAGGCTAGTTCTGGGCTCCCTCCGTTCCCAATAAAAAGTCAGGAAACCTTATCCATTTAAGACAAAGGCTGTCACAAACTTGGCATCAGCTCTTCTTTACACAAGGATCAAAAAACGGTTCTGATTTTTTCCATGAAAAACAAACACCCATTATTCTTGTCCAAGGAAACAAAAATAAATGATTGAACTACAAGAAGGGTAAGCTTCTCCGTGCAAAGGTACATAATGCAGTCATTACATACAACCTGTTTAAAAATCCTGTTCCCTCTAATAATTTTAGAGGCTTTTATTGAACACATTTTTACATCGTGGCCTTCCGGCAATTGCAACTTATCTGATATTGCAAATTTAAGCCTGGAATAGGCATTAGCGTTCTAAGATGTGCAGGAAATGAAAATGTGGTATGCTTATTCAGAAGAAGATGCTCCATGCTTCCTCTGATTTTGTAGACATGCAATACTCCAAATCAGCCTCATTTTGGAGACTAATAATTTGCTCATTTTCCAAACTCATTAATTAAAACTTGACTGAATAGCAGGTGGGGTTGTGGCCTGTGGATTTGCATTGGCTGGAGCTCTGCTATACAATGCTTCAGAAATTATCATTCTAAAATACTGCGCTTCTCAATGCAGCAGGTATCAAGCCTCTTCACTGTTCGGTTTCAGGTATGCTGATCTGATGAAGTGACTCTCCTGACTACCAAAGACTCTACTTAGGGAAGACTAACCGCATCCAAATAAAATCTTCAGAAATCTGGTATTTTCCAAACTCTTTAGCTACAGAAGAACCCTAACCACACTTAATTTTGCAAGCCTCAAAGAGCCCAACATTTATTCTTCTGCAATAACATCTATTTCCATCCCTTCTCCTGCAGTCTGATGACCTATACACTTCGTTAAACTGCTTAAGAAAACACAAACTCGGTCTAGATCACAAGTTCTTAAACTACTTGCACTAAAGAAGGTACAGCCTCACTGCCGTCTGCTCCCTAACTCATAAAATCAAAAATTTATAATCACTGAAAACAGAGAGAGAGTGGAAGCAACTTTCTCCTGGATGCCACATTCAATGGCCTTCACCTGCTAAGAATTCTGTTATCTCCATCTATCTCACCTTCCCCATGGAGTTTACCAACCTGAATTTGTCACAGTGAGAGCCCTGCTTTTTCTCCCAGCACAGATCTTCCTCCTGCTCTGGAAATTCTTGGTTTGTGCTCCCTTCGAGTGCTTTCTTGATTACAGGCCAGGGCTAACACTTCAAACTGTTTGAGCAGCTATGGCCCATACCCAAAACATGAGTGATAAAATGCTTTACATGGCTGTCTGTCTGAGGAGTGTAAACTGAGAGCAACACAAAAACACGTGGATGTGTTTTTAAAGGCGAGGAGGTGAAGGTACTTGGCACAAAGCAGCAGGCAATTTGCAGGATCAGGATCTTACCTATCTCTTTGAAAGAGGATAAATATGGCTACAGTGTTGAATAATTTACATGTCATTTCTTAACAGAGCTTCACACAGCCATCCTTACTCAACATAGCATTAAGCATAACTTCTATCTTCAGAAATTGAAAGAAGTACTGTTATACGTGGGTCTGCAAGTTCTTCCACAGTGTGAGCAATATTTAGACTCTACAGGAAGGAGGGTTTTTTTGGTTTTGTTTTTAAAGCAAGGACACTCTGGGAGAAATGGTGGAGAAATTCTATTTATTTGGAAGCAATTCCTGCAAATTGGGTGTTGGGAAGTGTGACTCCTGGAAGACAAGAGTGCCTGTGTAGTGACTGCAGCTGCCTCCTTTTCCATGGCTTGAGCATTTGCATGTAATAAAATAAGTTATAAAAATTCTGCATCATTGATTTCTCTTCTGGTAGGGCGTCAAGCTGTGATATTATCAGGATGCTGACAGACTTACAGAAAGATTACAATCACTGTTAACAGAAAAGGCAACAACATGAATCTGTAACAGCTTTCTGGGGAAAAAGGGAAATTTCAGCTTTTGAGACAAAGGAGCTGAGAAAAGGAAAAAGTAAATTAGACAGAAAAATGGATCACCTCTTTACATTCCTACCTTACTTGTCTTACTCTTCTAAGCCTTGCCTTCCTTTTCAGTCACCTTCCCTCGCCCTCACCTCCAACGTTTCATTTTAAAAACCTCAAACCAGAAGCGTTTTCATAAAATGTCCTTATTGAAATCTTTTCTAAGCAATTCCTATAGGCTCTGGCTCCATGTGTTGCTTAAATCAGCATTCTTGGAAACAACAACTCTTGGCACTTGATTGACAGCAAGTATTGCTTATTGTTTCCAGGAAGGCTAATTCAGCAGAAAAGGGATCTCACTGTACAGGAATGAACATGAGAAACAAAAACATTATAAAGGATCATTTAAACAGTTGTGCATCCGTATCCTTCCACTCCCTCTTCTCTCTCAATATGCAATGCTAAGAGAAAAATCTCTAATACAGGTAGTTGGCCACAGAAAGACAGAACAAAAAGTGAAAGCAAAAGAAGTTGCTTCACTTTCTTCTTCCAAAGGCTCAGCCATTGCTAATGAGCTTAAATGGCCACATGCAGAATGAGTCTACTCACTGCCACCACTTTTTCCAGCCCTGTGGTGCCATATGCAGATATACATTTAGAAAGCTTTAGATTACACAGAAGAGAGAAAAAAACCCAAACCCATAAACAACAACTAATTAGAGAAATATAAGCTTGTTCTTTTACTGCAAATGGGCAAGACTCTTCCAGCCCAAATGTGCCAGGCGTGGAAATGAAAGGAGGGCAAGCTGCTATTTTTGGTGCCAGCTCTCAATACTATACTTGTTTGAATACATCAAGATCATATGGAGACCATATATGAACTAGGAACAGCAACATCTATGTTTTTCCACACTGCACATGGTGTCTATGCATGGAGGTTGGTACATTCAGTGAAGGGCCGAGATCTCTTCTTGCCAACGGAAAATACGACTCAAACTGATCTTGTTGTTTAACAGAACCAGACCTGGGGAACAACATGACAGGTTCTGCACTCTGACATTATTTCCAGCCAGATGAATCACACACTGCTAAACGAGCTCACACTCAGGAGTTGTTTTTCAAAAACGAGAGGTTAGTTGTTAGGAAACAGAGACAGTGTTAACATTTCTTCCAATAAATATAAAATTTCTAAAATTTCTACCTAGAACTAAATGCACCAGTAGAGCATACACTTGTCTCCAGAGCGCTTTGAAGCTACTTAAACTATATATATTCTGCACAAAGTGGTGGCAGGAGGAGACTTCCTTGGTAATTTCAAAAAATGACACCTTTTCTATTACACGTTACCAGGCCCTATGATTTTATGTTGACACATTTCTTCTAGAATTTTCTTTACTAAAACTTATCTCCCACAAAAGCACTGGTAACACTGAAGCCCTCAGTGAGAGACCTCAAAACCCTCACTGCAAAATGTGAGCTCCGTTGTGAGCTTCTTGGATTGTTTTGATAATCCCTACAATGAAGAATGCATGCTTGAACTTATATGTTTACATTTGGAAAAAAAAAATGTCTGCAGTCAAAGTAATGTATTTTTCATTACAATGAATTCAGTCACAGATGTACATCTTTTGTACACTGGAGGGAAAGAGTTGCAAACAATGTTTGCTACGCTAAATAAAACAATATTTTGTCAGTCCACAATGCTACTTCCTACAGTGGTTCCAGTAAATATAAGAGAAATCCCACAGTGGAAGAAAACGTCCTAAGAGAAATTGCTTTCTATCTACCTGCAGTCAGCAGCTGACTTCTCAGTCATTCAGCTTTAGGGTATATTTCTTATAAATGTTTTATCCTGTATTTTGTAAACACGGGTGTTCTCATTTTAAAAGGAAATGTCTAATCCTTTCTTGAATCCTGCTAAGCTTTTTGCTACAGTGATATCCTACAGCAGTGAATATCAATACAGCAGCCCTTATCTTCTTTACGGTATCATTTTAGAATGGCTGATCAGAACCTAATACCACACTTAAAACAGTGGCAAATAATTGATTCAAAACAAATTACAATATTTTCAGATTTATTGTCTCAAATCCCATTCTCTAGGCTTATCCAACTTTATGAACTTTTCCTGACAACCATGTTCTAATTCAAAGGGATACCTACTTAACCTTTCCACAAACATACCTAGGCCTTTTCACAGAGTGATTATAGTCAATTACATATCTGTAATCTCTATAAGTAGTTGAAATTATGTTAATATGCATTACTTTCCATTAGTCAATAACACATTTCACCTTCCATTACGTTGACCACTAGCTAGCCTTTAAGCCATGCAGTCTTTTTCAGTCTTAACTTTACTAAATAAATGCATGATTTGAAAATTCACTATTTTTCATCTATTTTTTTCCACAATACAAGACACACTGACCCACAGCTGGCAAATAACACACATAAGCAGCAAAGCAATTGGAAAGCAATTTGGTTGCTAAGTTTCTCAGGTCACATTTGACTTGAAAAATCTTACACACTATATCAGAGGACCTACTCCTTTCCCAAACCAATTTAGTATTCATGAAGAGTCCTTCTATAGACAAAAGTCATTTTTTTTGGCTTTTGTCTCTCACAAGATGTGTGTCCAGACAAAATGCACATCTAAGCTCACATCTCAATTACTTTGCAGATTTTTCTTTATTAATAGAGAGTAATATGGTTATAGAATTAACAATATCATCCTTGTCTGATGTGGGCATATCTAGCTAGACATATATCTAGAAACTCAGTCAAGAGCACAGCCTCACCACATAAAGGCATCTTCCTCCACGTGGAAAGTGACCTGATCCAATAACTTTGGGTTACAGTCTGTAGGAATGGGATTTGAAGCAATGCTGAAATGCAGGTGAAAGGTTTCAGTTGCTTGGTCAGCAGCTGAAGTATTTTTGTAGTTCTATAAATTCACTTAAGCGCCTGTTCAAAAATCTGCCCTGTAAGAAAGGTTTAATATTTGATGATAAGCATCATGAGAAAAACTAGATGCAATACCCTTTTTACTATTAAAGGCAATGAGAAAAAACTGAGGCATTATATGCTTGAAAGAAAGTTATATTTTAAGAAAGCATGAGCCAATCTTTCATTTTTTATGAGCCATTCCCCAGTACTAGCAGTAACGTACAGTAAGGCCTTTGAGGAGGGCATTTTGCTTAATAGAACAGCTTGGCACATCCTGTTTCATCTAAAGAAAGTACTTAACTGTTTTATAGAGCTGGATTACATATCATCATAACCTCAACATTTTGAAAGTAAAATATGTTATGGTAGATGATTCAATTACTTTCCCCTTCATTACAATCAGTTCTGTAAAAACCATCTTACCAATGAGAAGCCACCAGATTTTCTGCTCTACCACTTTTCACTCACTAGTCTAGAGTGAGAGGCAAAAGCAAAGCTCCTGAAAGATTACAGAATCAGTTTAAGATATACGTTAACCTGCTCTATGATAATATCAGGATATACACTAATATATTTTTCGTGAGACTTCTGAAGGGTGAAGATTAATCAGCTTTTAAAGATGATCCTTTTCTTTTAGTGTTGTACCATAGTAAGCACTGTACCTCAGCAATATTGCAAGAATTATAGTTTGGAAGCCTAGAAAAAAAATCACTCAAAACATGTTTCACACGGGAAGTGTTTCGTCTTCGACTGGTGTGTTTTGGAATGGGCTTATAACTAGAATCTTCAGGCATATTGTCATCATCACACGGACTTCTTAGAACTGATTCAAGCTCTCTGAATCACACTCATTACTATGCTATCTCAGGATATCCACTTACCACGCATGCGTGTTCTCTGCGTAATTAGCCAGCGTTCCAATATGCATATGAAGAACAAAGTTGACACTAAGTGGGAATGACTACAAAGCTCCAAACAGACCTAAATCAATTTACAGCCATATCTTGTCCCATCACTCATTTGCAGCTGCATCTGACAGAAAGAAGAGTGAAATGGTGCTGCTTCTCCTCCCTCCACCCACGTGCCTGACCAGTCCCAAGCTCCACCTGTGAGGTATCAAAAAGATGTAGAAAACCTTCAGTGCTTTTCTTTTGTATTTTCTTTGAATTCTCTTGTAAAAAACATTCATGTGTTGATATATATCACTGTATCGATCTGCCTATTATTCTATTCACCATTTTTAGATGCCACTCAGTACTTTCCCATTTCTACCTTTTCAACTAGTGGAAGCAGTTGCACACACTGGTGGTGATCGTAAGCTCATGTGATTGCAATAAACACCTATAACAAGCTAGAGTAATAAAGGATTGATTGACTACCCTAGCTCTTCATAGACTGAAAACTAGTCAAGTACAATTCTGAACACATCTTCAGGCACAGACTCAAGCAGAAACTCATTAGAACTTCTCTACTCATCATAAGAATTCTGATTAAGCTGGAAAACATAAAGTGCTTCAGGCCAAACAAGCAAGTGTGTCATTGTATATAGATCTCTTTTATGTAATTCTTGTAAATCATCTTCCAGAAGATGGCTTTAAATACTGAAGTGTAATTAGTATAATTACTGCTTTGCAAGTAGCAGGAAGTTGTATCCAGTAGGGACAAGCGAGCCAGTTTGAAGGGATGGGGGAGGAATATGAAAGGAAACACATCATCCCAAACTCCGGCTCTGAAAAGATTCAGAATTAATTTCAGACTATTTAAAGAATTTGCTTCATCGTGGAAATATTCATTTTAGTGACAATATTCCTACAGGGCTTACAAATCCTTTTAAAAATATGTTTGGTTCCCTGGGAGCCTTCTTAGACATCTTAAAAACTGAAGCATTCATTCAAGTGAGATAACAGAAAAGAGCTGCAATTCAGTGCAACTCTGCAACACGAGCAGTGCCGAGAAATCGCTGGAAACAGGGCATCATCACAAAGCAGTTAACTCGCTTCTTAAATTAAAAAGATTGATTTATAGTAAATGCCAAATAACACAAAGACATAATACACCTGCATAGCCTGACATGATACACAGCACAACCTTTGCAAGAAATTCAGACTTCAGGAAGTTTAAAATAAAGCCAAAAGGAATAAACAAACCAACCAACCCCAACAACTACACAACAAGACCAGCCTCTTCATTCCCCCTGCTATGCACAGAGCATTGTGCTAGAAAAGCTAACATGGCTACGGAAGCACCTAGTACCTCCTGCCCAGGACCTGCTCAACAGCTTGCATCCTTTCTGAGGTTTGAGCCTACAAGATGCATCTGCTGGGAGCATTTTCCCTACAGTTCTATAAATTATTCTACTGAATTTGAAGTACAAGATAATAAATGGAGGTAGGAGTATGTGGACTACACCTCAGGCAAACATGAGTGTGCTTAAATCCTGCTAGCCTGGGGGATTTGACAATGCTTGGATATATTCTGCAGCCCCATTTATCCACCAGGATATCAGAATCTTTTGAGATTCTTTAATAGCAGCATCAGTGCTAATTTTATGCTAATCTCTTACTGTGCACATCCACAATCATTAAGACCTTAGGAGATTGGATATTACATGCAATAGCTGATCATTTGTTAAATAGAGAGTTAATGGAAAATATCTGATAAATTTAAACATTAACTTCGTATTTGCTTTCTGTACAGCTGTACACAATAAGAAGCTCTCTGGCTAGTGCTAATATACTCAATTTTTTGCGTAAGTGCTTTTGTTAACTAATACATCACAAGATAAAAGTAGACCTTTTTAGAGAACACAAGGTTATTCAAATGAGAGCTCATATATTTTTTTCCAGTTCTATATTACAAGACCAAAACTGCCACATAATCTGAAAGAGCAAAATAATTTCCTGTCTTTAATTTACCTGAACCTCATTAAATCTGTTTAACTAGTTTCATTTCCCCAGATTAATCCCCATCTCCTGAGATATTTTCAAAGTTGTTACCCATAACAAAGCACTCCTGCTTATAAAACTGAAGAACCTGTTGTTTCTTGGCTGCGCTGATCAACCTCACTCCTATTGCCAAAGATACGTGTCCCAGAGCAATCATAACTGCACTGAATAAAAATCTGACTGTGCATAATTTGTTCCTTAATTTGGGTAAATGCAGCCTACAGAGGTTACATACTCACCTGTTAGTGATGGTTAGGTTTATGAAAGTAGCCTTTAAATTTCCACAATACCACTACATGAGGGCTGCTCCGAAAGTAATGCATCCTATTTTATGATGTTGGCCCACGAAGTCAGAGGTCGATGTTGGTGGTGTGGCAGTAGAGGCTGAACCTTCTCACCAACATTTCCTTACATTTTGTTGCCATACAATAGATGGCAGCAGAGGGGCAGTCTGACAGATTGGTGTCTGACACAGAAGTGCGGATCAAGCAAAGGTGTGTCATTGAATTCCTCTAGGCAGAAAAAATGGCACCCATTGACATTCATCAATGGCTGCTTAACTTTTATGGAGACCAAACAGTGGATGTGAGCACAGTAAGGCGGCGGGTGGTGAGTTTCAGCAATGGTTACAGCAACATGAAAGACAAGCCATGCTCCAAAGGACACGCACAGCTGTCTCACCATGAAATGAAGAGCATCTCAATCAGCTCATCCACATGAATAAGCAGATCACAACCAGGGAACTGTGTACAGAGCCGAACATTGTCTTCAATGTGTTAGAAACAGTGGTGGAAACGTTGGAATGCTCTGAAAGTAAATAAAATAATCACATTGAAAAATAGAAAAAAATATTGTTTTGCAACTTCTGTAATTCAGATATATACTGGGGACCCTGAGGGACCACTTTCATTTAGCTTTGTCCCTCATGGTTCAAGGCACAGGGCTCTCCCTTTCACTGCTGACTGCTCAACCAATTCTGCCCCTGAATCAAATCCAAAGGTATTTATGAACATTATTTAGCTGGAAAACTTAATGTAGGATACATTGCAGCAAATCTCTCTGTGCAAAAAGAGCACAAACTAGTACAAGTTTCCAACCACCACCAAGTTTTACTTCTATGTTTACATGCCATAGAGTTAGTGTGGAAAGCTAGGACATGGCACCTAGTCCTCTCCCCAGGTCCCAGACACCTCTTGCACACACACACCACAGAGAACTCAATGGCGAGGACCTCACACATCTCACCTGCAGATTGTGGGAGGCTCTGAAAGGGTTACATCTCCCCCATAATGGAGCTCCTGTCTTGCAGGACTCGTCGTGCTCACACCTTACCTGTTGCCAGGTACCTTGTGTCAGCCAGGACAGCTTCAATTAAGGAACTGCCACAAGGCTACTGGGAGTGTGGCTGTCTTCCCCTCAAGGCCTCACACAGAGGTGTGGTGTGACAGTCAGCAGTGCTCTAACGTGTAAAAGCCACTTTACATTTGTGTGGGCTGAGGTATTTTGGAGAATATAAAAATAAAAGTTTCTCCTAATATCAGCTTGAGATGATTACTCAAAACTTGTGAAGCGTGATTACAAGATTGCAGCATCTCCCATGTCTTGCTATACATTAGATCCCAGTACTATTTAAGGACAAAAAAGAAAATACTTCCTTTGCATTCTCAGCTTCCTCCCCTTCCCTCGTTGTTCAGCTTGTCCACAGTTCACTAGATTCACATATATTCCTGAAAAAAGTGAAGGTGCTAAAAAACTGTAAGGATAATTGTCTGCCACAGGTATATAGGTTACATTTGATGAGTGTTTGTAGAGATATTTACTGCACTATTTACTCTTCTCTTAAACAAAAGGGAGTATTTTCTCTTGTAAGTCTTGTGTGTTGGTAAAATGCTACCAAAGCAATATATTGTTCTGTTCTAAAAGGGCATACTCATTAAAATATTGTATGCAGATCTGGATTTCATACCTTGCTGTAAACCACGTAGGGACACATAAATTGTTTTTCAATTAACATTTTCTCTCAGATTACTTTTTATTTCACCCTCTCAGGTTTCAATGAGTTTGTTATGGATTATGTGGCTATGCAGCTACTAAGCCTTCTATGCTATAAAAAGGAAAAGTCTTATTAGGTTCCTTCTTGGTTTTAGCGTACAGCCAAAAGCATACATGTATTTAATTTTCCATTCAGACAGTGTTTCTCCCTGAAAGTGGAAGATCCCACCCAGATCTGACAAAAGATTTTACTTATAATGCCTAATGTATAAAGTAAACTATTGCAAATCAAACTTGATTAGTTTGGTTAGGTAAGGCAGATATTGAGTATCAAGTTCTGTCAGAGGATAGAATTATTATTCTGTCAGAGGACAGAACATATTAGCAATCAGCTGTGAAGCCACAAGAGCTAAAATAATTAAAAGAGAATCTAATGACAGAGGAGAACTTGTCTTTATTTATTTATTTTGCAACCTGTAATGTCAGAGCTGTTAATATTAGTATTGATATTTTTGTATGGGGATTTGTTCCTGTAAACTTAACGCATTCAAAATCTACTAACATTGATTAGGAGTCTAGGATGCACAATCAAGATGTATTTTGACCTGCTTGGAGTGCTGTGATGGGAAGGAGATCAGGATTGTTTGATGCTTTTATGTACAGGCTTTGTAAACTCAGGATATTTTAGTTACCTACATAAATTGTGCGCAAAAAAACAGAAACCAACTAGCTGACAAACATTATTTCTTAAGGAGTTACCACACCCCTCATTCTCAAATGACAGTTTCCATGGAAGAGCGTGGCTGGAGTTCAGTAGACCTTGCTATACTTCAGCTACCATTTCAATGGGGAACACTGAATATTTATGTAAATGCACATAGAATCACCACAGTTGGAAGAGATCTCTAAGACCATCCAGTCCAACTGCCCACCTACCACCGATATTTCCCCACTAAACCATGTCCCTTAGTACAACATCTAAATGTTCCTTGAACACCTCCAGGGTTGGTGACTTAACCACCTTCCTTGGCAGTCCGTTCCAGCACCTGACCGCTCTTCTGGAGAAGAAATTTTTCCTAATATCCAACCTGAAGCTCCCCGGCGTAACTTGAGACCATTCCCTCTAGTTCTATCACTAGCTACGCAGGAGAAGAGGCCAACATCTACCTCATCACAACCTCCTTCCAGGTAGTTGTAGAGAGTGATAAGGTCTCCCCTGAGCATCCTCTTCTCCAGACTAAACAATCCCAGATCCCTCAACTGCTCCTCATAAAACCTGAGAGTTTTATGCTGCTCCAGACTCCTCACCAGCTGTGGTGCCCTTCTCTGGACACACTCCAGGGCCTCGATGTCTTTCTAGTAGTGAGGGGCCATATTTCATATGTGAATATGCCACAGGCAACTTTTCCCCACTATTTCTAGAGTCAAGTAAGAAAACTATGTTAATGTAAGGACAGCACTGCAGACTTAAAGCATCAAAAGCTCACACGGTTCAACACCAGAAGAAATATTTGCTTTCCATACTGCTACTGTACTGTACTCCCTACCTTCCATTTTTGCTATTACTTCTCATTTAGTTTATTACTATTGATGTAATAAAGGAGTTATAGATGTGGTACAAAACAGAGCAGGACCCCAGTTGAAATCCAGGTTTACACACCCACACAGCAGTTTTAACGTTGAAAACTTGAAGGATAGTTACACGTAGAAAAATAGTTGTTTAAAACAGCCAAATGTGGTTCCACATCTACTCTCCCTCAAAAATGTTCTGCTGTAACCAGCTAACAAGGCAAAGTTTCTCTGCCCCTCATTGCTTCTCAACTTCCTTCTCCCATCCGCTAATTGCTAGGTCTCAAAATGAAGCTAAACCAGGGAAAGCAAATCAGTTTATTCTGCAGACCCATGGGGCCCTCAATTACACTGAGCAGCCACTTCATACCCAAATGACACAATTAAAACTAGATGATCTAGTGGTCTTTTCCAACCTTAATGATTCTATGATTCTAAAGGGGTCAACCAAAAAGAAGAGGCTGAGAGGTGATCCTGGAAAGGCAAAGCAGCTGCCAACAACAAGCTACTCTGGGGCATACAAGAGATAAGTATTACCCCATTTTACATGCCCAGAAGCACCTGGCATGATAACAGCCATAAATACCATTCTCTGTCCTGCCCCCTGAAGCAGAGGAGTAAAAATGCTATTCTTGCTGAATAGAAATGCACAGAAATGAATAGAACACAGATTCCTTCAGTGTAAAACACCATTTTTACACCACATTGAAACAGCGTACCAACAGATACAGCTGAAACAATTTTCAGACCTTTGCATTTATAGTACCACATAAGCCAACTATCAATATTGTCATGAGGTAGTTTCATCCTATTGAACCCTGAAAGCCAGAAATGACTGGCATGCATGCAAGGACACTACTTTCCTCTGTTTTCAAATGAATGATTCAATCTTTCTGAACACCCATAATCCTGGGCTGATAGTATTTTTTTGTTGCTTGTGCACCCATAGCTCGGTTACAGAGAGCTGATAGATGAGTAAGGAAAAAGAGCCCAGTTGCAAGTCTGCTTGGCTATTACCCTTTATTGGAACTAAGATTCACCTCTCTTTCTATGATAATTGGCATATATAGTGAGAAAAACAAATCCTGTTTCCTCCAAAAAACCATTTTCCTTTAATCTGTCTCACATCAGACAATTTCCAGATGATTGTTTCTTCACTGCCTGAATTTCTAGTTGGATTTCTACTGGGCATTCTGTAAGTTCTCTCACTTTTACCAGGTCATACATAATATTTGGTATGAAGGCTGCATACACATTGAGACATTATGCTATTAATGCAGCTCTATCTTCAAATGTTTTGGTAAAAATCGAGTACTTCATCACCCTCTCTTCTCCTCACCAGCACACTCCCTCTACTTCTTGGTTTCTTACTGCCTCCCTTTCCTGACACCTGCTTCTATCTCACAGATGCCCTTTCTGAATTATATGCTGTCACTATGTAATGTTCACTCAGTCCTAAAATCCCATTTTTGTTTTAGTTAGTCCTCAGAATTATTGGCTTCAGGAGCTGGAGGCCATTATTCAATGAGCCTGCCTTTATATTTGCCCCTTGTGTTTTAAGTGTCAAGAACAAAATAGCTAAGTGTGTAGAATAGCAAATTGGGTTACAAAGTTTTGAGCTTGCCCTGTGATAAATCTTTTAGGGGATGAGGGGAAGACAAGTTATATATTAACTTTTTTATTATTATTATTTATTGAATACTACACCTATTGGAATAGGTAGCATGTCAATTTAATACTG
The DNA here is from genome assembly GCA_024606505.1 of Aquila spilogaster. NCBI lineage: Eukaryota > Metazoa > Chordata > Aves > Accipitriformes > Accipitridae > Aquila > Aquila spilogaster. The sequence continues at coordinate 64,699,186 of JANHGO010000069.1, read as the reverse complement.
CTTTGTCAATCACAGAAATTGAACAAAAGCTCTTTAAATCTTAACTTCTTCATTAAGATGATAGGCAGAAATGACTAATTTGTCCTAAAAAGCAATTCACCAGAAAAAATCCTGCAATGCTTGTACAGTAATGCTAGATATTATAATAAATATTCTCATCATTACTCTGAAAACCAATACCTGGAATTGACAACTAGACAATACTTGGCCTTCCTTGCTACGTTAGGACAAATAGACCACAGCCTTGGAAAGAAAAATAAAGCACAGACAAAAGGCCCATAATACAAGAAACTGTTGCAAGCGACAAGGCAGGACAAGACGAGGTCTTTAGAAGTGAGAAGAGAGGAGGATGAAAGGGAAGCACAATGCTACCGTTCAGGCAGGTGTGACTGAGGGGCTGCCTGTATCTTCCCACAGCTCTGCAGCCCTCCCGCTCCATCCCTGCTGGACTGAGGCAGACACCAGCAACCATAGGCATCCACACGAAGTTTAACTGAACTGCTGTATGATTTCCAGCAGCGTTGAAAGCAAAGCTACTGTCAGCAAATAAAGCTGAGGAAATGTTGAAATAAATGAGAGTTTTTTTTTTTTTTTTAAAGAAATGACATCAAAAACGAATGGCACGTTCCCTGTGCATAAAAACTACGGTTTCTAGTCTTGCTAACCGCTTTGAGAAAACAATCCGAAAGATTTCTGGAAAGGAGAAAGAAGGGAAGTTGGATGATTGGATGAGGCTCCCTAGAGGCTGAATAAAAGTTTTCTGACATACATCAGTTAAAAAAAAAAAACAGTAGTATTTTTTTTGGTGCTGCCAATGCAGCCATTCGTGTTTAAAATCCTGGTGAAGGACCCAAGCGGTGACATTTCAACAACATAACTATTATTTGGAATTCCATTATTTTAGTTTTGAAGGCTCAGCAGCAGTAGTTCGGTCGGTGCAGTTCCCTTCTCATTATCACTCCTCAGTATGGTGCACTCTCCATGTCACACAATAAGGGACACTGTGCTACCTCTCAGTGCCTTAATTACCACCGCAGCCACATCCAGCCCAGACAGCAGACCTCATTTCCTAAACCTGCATTGAATTGGGTCACAAACTGGCCTCCAGGACACTTCCTACTACAGTTTGTGATAAGCAAATATGATCAAAAGTTTCCAAAGATGTTAAATGTAATCACTGTTTCTGAGTCTCATCTGATTGAAATAAAAGATGGAGAACTGCCACAGGCTGCTTTAGAGAGGAAAAAAAGCGCACAAAAAACATCCCACAACAACAAAAAACCCAACAGGCACAGTTTATTTCATTTTTGCCTTACCCCACAGCTGCCCAGTAAATTTAATAAGTCTTTGTTTTATGAAGAATCATAAAAACGGCCCAAAAGCAATTTTATACAGCCAATAGGTACTAAATAAATATACCTTCACTATAATACACGGCTCCGTTTTTGGTCCCATAAAGCGGCTCCAATTTTGCACTTCATATTGTCTGTTTTTTGGTGCGTGTTAACATGCAACACGTACCCACATTAGAAAGGCTCTGACAGAAGTACCAAATTAACATTCAAAGCATTTCCCACTTATCTCTCTCTCACACATACATTTGTGCAATGACTTCCAGTTTATGCACAATACTGACTTCTGGTCTAAACATTTTCTCCTCTCTTTTCTTCCAGATCTCTTTCTCTGAAATTCTGATTTTCTCCAGGCTGTACTCTTAACTACAACTTTCTCTTCTCCCCATATACAGGCAATGCCTGCCTTACCAACCTACAGGTCCAGTTCATCCACAACATCTGCTTTCTCCACTATTATGGGCTGCTGTGGGCACTCCTGGCAGGAAAGTACTGACCAAGTTGACATCTTTTTCTATAAATGTTTTTCCCCTCCAGCTCTGACGTCTTCCTAGCTAAACTGCTCTACTTCTCTGACCTGGCAAAATACTATGTTTGTAGTCCTAGACTTCTTTATGTTATTTTGGTCTTTTTTCTTTTGAAAATGTTTCTCCTTTGTTTGTATCTCTAATGAGTTCTGCAGAGAATATATGCAAAATATAATCTGATTTTTCAAGGTGTGTTTTTCATCACTCTTCGTACTTTATCCTCCATTTGTTTCAGTAACTCTTTCTCAGCACGTTACCTCCTCAGGCTCACTACCATCCCAGATCACTTTTCCCCCACTAACTCACACCTATACTGCTCTTTTCTCTTATATTAAACACAGCTCTCCCTGGAAGTAAAAAAAAAAAGCAAAAAAAACCCAAAACATACTTCCTAGTAAAAAGTCCTGGAATAGTCAATATTTCAGCCTTCTGTTTCACTCCCAGGCCTGGCTTAAAGCCACTGATCACATACTTCTCAATCTTACCTTTCCTCTAACCTGTGTCTCTATTCTCTCTTCCAGTATGTTTTCCATAAGAACCTCACGCTTCAGCCTCTGCATCTCTTTCTCATTCCATATCTCGTCTCTGAACAGCTACCTCTGCTGACAGGGAAGAAGTTACCATACCTGCTCCAATGAGTCACAAACTAATCTACCCTGGTCAGATCTTCTCAGCCAACAAGATGGAAAATCCATTCTCTTATGGAATCAAATGACAAAATCTGATTTTTATTACCACTCAAAACCTTCTAAACCATGTCAAAAAAAGACAAAAAAGGCTGGCATCTTTACTTTAAACATCATTTTTCATACACATTTCCATCCACCAATCTAAAATTTGGGCTTGCACAATCATTTTGCATCATTCTTCTTCCTAGAGATCTATTCTCTCTCTAAATTTATTCATTAATAACAATGCAGCAAAAGTTAATTTCCTTATTTTCACTTTGCTTGTGCAATCCTACTCCTCACATTCACTAACTACTTTTCCATCACTCGTTGTACCCAACCATATATGAAAGTGCACTTTGGAAAACAGATACTGTTTGCAAAAGTTCAGGGCATTCCTGTGAGGAAAAAATATGTGGAATTTATCTAAAAATGATCTGAAACCACATCAAGGGGTTTATTAGCTTTACAATGTGCACAGGACCCCACAGTCTCTCCAATTGTTGTGTGTGTGGGAAGAGACTCCTCCTCCTGGCAAGATTTGAGTAAGGCCTTATGATATCCAGTTCAGACTACTTGGAGAACTCCACTAAGTTACCTGCCTCTTCCATTTCACTGCAAGTTATTGCAATTCTCTGATATTTTTAATAAAAAAGTCACATTAAAAGTAATAATGGATGTACTGAAGAGGTCATTTTTAAAAGTGTCTGCAGCTGTACACATTCCACTTTTTAAGTATTTAATACAATGACAGCCAAAAACCAAAAGAAAAGAATGCCTTGGAGTTACACCTTTGAAAATTAAAATCAGGCAGTATTATGGCATCTCTTATGTTATACTAAAGTCAATCACAATGTACTCAACAGTTTAAATGTGAGTTTATTTATTAGTAAACAACAGATAATAAAAACAGTAAAAAGAATTATATGGACGAATGTACTTCCTACTTACGTATGAATGAATTCAGTCTAATAGTATTAGTTCATTTCTGGTAGTTATAAAATCTCTCACCACTCTGCTTCAGTTTTTTAGTTCAGCTTTAGCTTCAGACAGCAATTAAGTCTTCTTCAGTATGCAACTAAGCCAGCCCTAATTAAAGTCAATGGGAGTTCTTCCTCATACTTAATGGCTGTTGGTTGAGGCCCCAAAGTAATTGTATAAAGAGCATAATACGTCACTTACTGATAAATTGACTCTGCCTTTGAAAGAAATATTGGGAATGCACTGCAAATGGTTATGGAGAAGCCACTGAAGATGATATTGGGAAAGCACTAAGAAATACTGATTGGCATTACCATACATGACGACACATTAAACACTCAGTTTTTCCCCACAACAGCAGGTCCCCAAATCTTTATGAAGGCCCTGCCTACTATGAATAATCAATCACAAAATAAGTTTTTAGGATCCAGTTTTTCTTAAGATGTGAGTTACAGCTGTCTCCAGCTTCTTCCTTTAAATGGTTTTAAATGATCAGACTACCATCTCACCTGAATATAGTTCAGCATAAATGAAGGAATGAACTAGGTTGTAAAAACAAAATCTCAATTCCCATTTTCTCAGAGAAATAAGGCCGTTAGAGAGGCTCACTTCAACATAGAGAAACAGTAGAATTAAAAATAAATAGATAAAATCATCTACAAAAGTTTTTCTGTTATGAGAAGAAATGGTCATTAAAGAACCAAAGCTTTCCTGGAGTCAAAGAACAGGGAAGGGAAGTATTCATCTGGTATGGTACAACCATGGAATGAACGATACTGTGTGCAAGACACAAACTAGCAGGAATACCAGCATCTGAGTCTCACAGTGAGCACAGCAGCAACTAACAGCTGTTTCAGGAGATAAAATAGGGGGAACATTGACACAGCCACACACCAATGAGATACTGATAAAATAAACAAGGCAAAAAAGCAGAACACCGGCAAGCTACTGCCTGCCCAAGCAAGCTGTCAAAAGTGACTGCACCAACTACACTGCAAACTCAGCACTTGAATTCAGTTGAAATGCTTCTGTCTGTATGCTGTGCATTTTACTTGATTGGTAGGTGCTCAGAGAGACTTGAGACTTTAGCATCCTGTTCCCTCCTAATGGAAGAAGAGGAAGACATTTGTTTTTCTTCCAAGTTTTGAGGAATCACCTTCATAAAAATATCACAGTTAAATATAATTCATTCATTCGAACACTTCCCACTGAACTCAGTCGCACCTTTTGATGATGGCTATTTCTCCATCTTTGCCCTGAGACAATTTGCTTCAAGTTCTCAACCATACCTGTTATCCTACTGCACCAGCTCCTGAGTGCTAGCGACGTGTTTCTCAATTGCTTGAGTAACTAAGGCCAACAGAATGTTACATGCTTTACACAGTCATTCCATTTCTATCTTCTTAGACTTCAGGATTTCCAAATTCTCATGTCTCTTTTGATTTAAGTACTACTACTCCTCATCTTACAAGAGTTTAAAGTTATAAACACAAGTACCTTTTTAAATCTGACCTTCGTTTAGTTCATTTATCCATCTAACAATCAAAATAGCTCCCGATTAAGCAAGGTCTTATTTTGACTAATGTAATGGGTCTTCTGCTGTGGTTGATGAGGCCACGGCAAAATGACCCTTAAGTAGCCTGCAAAGCCTAGAACTTTCTTTTTAATTATGACATCCTTCCAGCAACCCCAAGAAGTAAGAAATATTAACAGTAGTCTACTCACTTTAGAACGTTGGGAACTTTGAAGTGTATGCTTCCAAATCAAAGTCATCACAACATGCAAAGCAAAACAAGGAAAGCATCCACTTCTCCCATCCACACAGACACTGTAACAGCACAGTTGAGGGAAGAGCTGAACTTTCCATTGGGAGACACAAACTCCAAACATACTTTCTCACAGAAAAAAACCTACACAAAACTGTGCCAAAATTCCAGCTATTGAGATGGCTGGGAAGTTCACTGCTCTTCAACAATGGCCCCAGAACTGGCATTGGTTAACACAGAAGGAGGTTTGGCCACAAATCCAGGGAAGAGATGAACACCCTGGCTGCCTACCAGAGTCCAGTGCATCAGTCAGGAGGTGCCTGCTGGCTCACGGTTAGCAAGACTCACGTGCTTAAGTAACAGCCAAATAATTAAGAGGAGTTAATATCTCTGTAAAGGTTATATCAGGCAACTGGGCACTCTCCAAATATCTGTTCCCTAGGGCAGAGTATGAACATTTGTAGCTTGCAGCAAATTAACTGGCTATTAATTCAGTTAAAAATAATACCAAAAACAGAAAGAAATTCCATTATCTGTGGACACTCTGCATCTGCTACTGAATCTCTACACAGCCAGGTCATGAGGCTGGTACATATGGCCCCTTTCCTCAAAAGCAGTACCTGTTTACAGCCCTATACAAAACAATGTAAAATTTCTGAAAGGTACAGCAGAAGACAAGGATTATATGCCATCTCTTCCTGACCGTAGCATAACCAGGACAGAGTTGTTTCATATTTTCCCCCCTCACCGTCCCAGCCACTTGCCCATACAAGTCCTTCACAGTCTAGTGAGGTCTGCAGCAGAACTTGAAGGATCTGCGGCTCCAAAGCAACCCCAGCTACACATGGCTCTGTCACTCCAGTGCTTACATCCTGGGGCAGTTTCCCTTCACTTAAAATCCAGATCAAAACAGTTGCTAAGAAGTGTGCTTACTATGCACAGAGATTGAAAGGCACCACATAAAATTACACAGCATTATGCAGACAGCTTGAGAAAAAGTCATCATCATCTCAGTCTGGTGCTGCTGAATGAATGTTATTCATGTGACATTTTGGACAAGATCGTAGGGATAACTTTAGTTTAATGACTAATTAGCAAACTTCTGCAGAAATAACACGGCAACGTATTAGACAAAGTGTCACATCGCAGGCGTGCTGGGTTTCTCCCGACACTTTCCTTTCACTCACTGTCTCTCTTTGAGCTGGCAGAGGGGGGACACTGCATATGTTACAAAAGCTCATTACTTTTAGAGACAACAAACAAAATATGAGAGTAATAAAAATTTACAGCAAAAAAATTAAAGCTTAGAGGACACAGCCTATGCAATAATCAATCCTCTCGGACCCAGGAGTCATCTTCATACCCAGTTCTCCCAGTAGCATAAACCTGAACTGGTCAATGCACATGCCTTCTTCCAGTAACCTTCTCAGCTTCACTTTAATGAATCGATTTCGGAACAAGGACAACACAGTTATCACTATTTCATCCGAGGCTTTTCTTTTGCTTTAAAAGCAGCAGGTGAGCAAATTACAATAATTGGTTTGGCATCCAAAGAAAAGTGAGGACAACCACATCCTGCATACAGATAATATCCTCATTAGTTTAAGCTGGAATCTAGTCACTCTTTTTCTTTAATAAAAGTTGTTTGCTAGATGTTGTGTCCCTGACCGTTCATACTCTGTCTATCAAATGCAAGCAGTAGTAAAAGGCCCATGCAGAGCCTTTTTGAGTTTTTCATCAGCTAGCACACTGGGGTTTGTCAGTGAAGAAATTAACAGTTTGACCATTACCAGGCTCGTGTTTTGCAGGACAAATTGCCATGACAGGACTTAAAGGACTAGCAGTACAGCAGGTTGGAAAAAAAGCAGTCTCTCTCATTTTTGAGTCACGGATGCTTCAGATAATGTAACTAATGATTTACAGTAGTGACACTATCAATCCCCACAGCTGAGTACCTGGGTATCAATTCCAGGGAACTGGGGACAAGATAACATTCCCCTCCTTCCTTGTCCCCAGTAAATAATTCACAAACAACTCAACGACCTGGGAAGCACCCTCTGTAGTTCAAATAGTTACCAAGCTTTTTGCTAGGTATGATGTTTATCATTTATTTAATACACATTGCCAGAGCCTGAGGAAGAAAAGTTTAAAAATAATGTCAATAGACAAAGGATACTCAGAGTCATCTACCAATCTTCTTGTTCTCCCTGAGGCAAAAGCCAATGTGAATTCATTCAGGGCCATTCTATTATTCATGCAAGGAATTGTCTGTCATAAACACAGAATGAAAAGGAGTTACTCCCTGCGCGAGGTCTGAAGGATCATGTCTAATAACTAGAGGTTTAATTTCAAGATTTCAGAAATTCTCATTTAAAAGCACCTGAAGCAAAGTCTAAACAGGGAACGATAAGAGAAATAATTGGTGTAACAATTTGGGTACTATGTAATATTTCTGATAGGAAGCACAATACATCTTGTATTAAAGATTAGGACAATGAGTGCAAGCCAGCCCCAATAACAGAGCAGTACAATAGCTAGTAGAGATAATGTTAACGTTAACTCTGAATTTCCTGATTTCTGTCAGCCACTTCCACTTTTTGATGTATTCATTTATTTAGCTACCCTGACATTAAAAGGAAGCGTTAAGGAAGATGCTGAAGTTATTAGTTTAAGAGACTGAAGTGACCATCCTCTTTCAGCTTCTCTACTTTTTTTTTGTTACTCTCCTTTACAGGTTTCAATGTAGAATTCCTCCTCCATCTCTTCCAAACTGTATTTCTTCCCATTAGCACCTTATTTTCTCTCCATCCACTGTAAACTTTTACTGTTTTCTTACATCTCCTTTGTTCCCCTATACTACATTTCTCCCCTTAAAAAAAAACATTGCTATATATTCTTTCCTTGCATTTCCCTGCCATATCAAATTTATTCACATCTACCAAGCACTCATGCAGCCTCTTCCATCGTGTAGCACAGCTTTGGTGTGGCAGGGGAGATCAAGTGACAAATTCCATGTTTACAAAATTGCTCTAAGAAGCAATAAAGAAGAGCTGGACTAGGATTTTTTCCTCATTACACTGTGAAGAGATAGCTGCAGGTAGAAAACAGCAACACAAACCCCAATTATGTGCAGATTTTAAGTCACCTCGCACCTTGTTTCAGTTAAAGCGGGTTTAGATGAACAGAGAAGGATCAGGGAAGCAGCTACAGGTTCCTTTATCTACCTGTACTCTTTCCTAGCAGATCCAGTCCCAGCAATTTATGAGTTCTTCTGTCTTTATGCAATACCCATCCTTTCTGTCTACTGCCAAACAACAGAACTTCTCTGCAAAGACTATACAAAAAAAAAGGCATATCAACATATCACTACAGCACCTCAGATGTATTTTTATATATTTGTGAATAATGCCTTCAATGGTACATTTAAAAGCAGTTTGAGCAACAGTAGAACAAAAGCAGTAATGCTTCAGCAGTTTTTTTCCTTCCATTGCACATAAGAAAGCAGCAAGATGGTATACTTTCCTCTGTTTTAGTTTACCCTAACTTGCTAAACATTTTCAGCACAGTGCACCTGAAAGATCATCAATAACAGAAGTTTCATAAGCAAAAGAAGCACTTCATAATAAATGCTTTCTTTTCTGATGTAAGAGTATAGTGCTCCCAGTCCGCCTTTTTTTTCTTTTCTTTTCTTTTTTTTTTTTTGAAGTAGGAACCCACGTATGTCCTCTGGTATTCTGAATACAGCACATCTTCCTTCCCTATAATAAAGGGTAGAGTATTTTCATTTTGATCGCCTGGAGTGAGAATGGAAATGTCTAAGGAATTAATGGGTTTATTCAATCAGTCATAAATTTGGACCTTTTCAAAGGCTTGTTCTGGTTGCACAGTCATGCTTTAAAATTATCTTTCATTATTAATATAGCTCCTATTAGCAGCTCTGCTTAGCAAAGTATTCCTTTTTATTTGCACCTAATGTGGAAAACTGGCAAATGTTTTGACAAGACCAACCAAGTCATTTTGTCTCTTGAATGTAACTATTTGCTCCTGCAATAGTAGCCCAAAGATTATACCCACGATGACTGACAGTGGGAGGACAACTGACAGGTAAGAGAGAGGTATATAAAAAAAAAAGAGATTAGTTCAATGGAAAAATCCCTAAGATACTATGATTTAAGCTTCGCAGCTATAGTTTATAATTTCAATCCATAAATAAAACATGCGAGTTGCACAAGTCCTTTAGACTGCAGTCAATGCAATACATTAACGGGATTAAAAGCAGATTAAAAAAAAAAAAAAGCCTGTAGAAAACATAAAGCAATTGGAAAAAACACCAAACTGAATCACCTTCAGCTCCAAGTTCAGTAGTAGCTTAAGGTATGCACTTCTTTCCCTGGGGACTATTTTCCTACCTCCCTGGTACCATAGAGAATCAGTGTGAAAAATGACCCAGCCAAAGTCAGTTTTGCCATTCTCCTTAACAAAGGTAATACCTCAGCTCTGATTTTTATGGTAGGTCAGAACAAACCAGCATACAACTTATTTAGCAAGTACACAGTTACTCATGGCACATGAAATGTTTTGTCAGTTAAGATCTACTGTTTCCTGAAATTCACGTTTGGTGAAGATTTCCTTAGAATGGGATACATTTGGTCACAGACTTCTGACATGATCTGAATGTTACCAAGTTACTGGGAGAACCAAGAGGATAAGAGAGATGAAGACATGCCAGGGCCTCCCTCCTTTCTACTTGAACAGATGAGCACACGCCTTGAAACAGCAACATTATGTTTCTGCACACATTTTTTTGTCCTGCTTTTTCCCTCTGGGTTTTCTGCAGTTTCACAGGGTTTTCTCAGACAGAGGCAAACTTTTCTGAGACCAACAGATGATTTCTTACAGTCAGAGAGAGATATAATAGGGTTTGCCAGGGATAGATTCTGCTACCTTATTCCACAGACACCACAAGTCCGTAAGTGGATGAGGCTCCAAAATGATTTATCACCTGGAGGAAAGCTGTTGGTGGAACATTACTGTGCGTGAGGCTGAAGAGAAAGAAGCAATGTGTACATGAAGTTCTTGCAGTATGAGCAGTTTTTCACTTGTCAAAAATCAATTTCTTGTGCCATTCTGCTTTCTGTTCATCTGGCTTTGTTAGCTCCTTTTAGAGTTAATACTAATCCTTGATATGACAGATCACAGAGGACGTGTCAGTGTGGTTGTACATGCTTACATCAACAAGCACTTCGGTGTGCTGTCTTCAGGCATTATCTACATGTTTACTGTATAGTTTCCTCCTTGCATGAAGCACAAATGCTACACGGTGCTTTGCACAGATGACCCTGTGCCTAATAATACATCTGTAGCCTTTTTGCATTCAGCTCCCTACCTCATCTATTAACGCAATTCCTTACTAGCTTGCACTAAACGTAACCTCTAAGCACAGGAGCTAGAACTGTTATATAATGCACACTCAATTCCAGTGGAGAAAATGTTAAAAGGCACCTATTGATTACATAAAAAGTGCATGAGTAGAGTTTTAGTATTTTGGTCTAGGGTCTAAATTCTTTTATCAGTTCTTTAGCAGATCAATAAGTATTAGGGAAGCCTGATAAAAAATTCAAGACTTGCACATGCAAAAACTATTCCTACATTTCTAAGTAGTCCATGGTGTTGCCTTTCGATCTTTGTATTTTCACCCACAGTTATCGGGGTATGGGTTACACTGGCCCTGCAGAACACAAGCCATTCCTGTGGTAAGAGAAAGGTCAGTGCACTAGATTAGAGGAGGACAATGTTCATTTCCCCTTCTCCAGCTACAGCTACTTCTTCATCCCTTAACACTCATTCTCGCTGTACGGAAGCACTGGGAGTTTATCCAGTGCTTAAAGTAAGGCCTTCGTATTTTCTCTACAAAACTGTAGACTGTATATATATATATACACAAAAAGGACAGTTCTTACAGATCTTCTAGCAACATGGAAGATTCACACTCAATGGCTGAAAGTACTTTTGTCCATCATCCGCTTCAATATTGCAATGACAAACTCAAGAGAACACCTTTAGCATGTTATTTATAACTATTATTCCCATTAATCTTGTTTGCATACATGCTCAAACACGTACTTAACATAAAGGAATATCTGAATATCAGTATGTCTGTCAAAATATGAATAACCAGCCATTAATAATATTACATTTACAGCAGGAATAGTATATGGTATCTTGCACCATAAAAATCAATCTCAAAAAGAACAGCATCATGCCATAAGAATTATTTCTTTAACTCTCGTGACTCTTGAAGAAGGTACCAAGTTTTTCATTCTCATGATAAATAACCCTTTTTCCTCTTACATTTCTTCTTTTTTTAAATGCTTCAGAAACTCCCACCACTCTAGCACTTAACAATATGTGAATTCCTCATAAACTCCCTTAGTATCAGTAATATCATCAGCTGTGGGGTAAGTGAATTAGAGCTGGCTGCAGAAAAGCAAGTAAATAGCACTGCAAGCTATGGTTAATTACATTCACTAAGTTTCAGCCCTTTATGTTCAACTCCCTGAAAAAAATATCCAATTTTGAAAGTGCACAACAATTTAATAGCCTTCAACTAAGTTTAAAGAATTAATTTGACATGTGTTGGTATATATGCCACAGTAGTATTTTTGTAATTATTTTGAACTCACTGCACACATAAGAGATACAAAAAAGCTCTTTTGTTTTACTGAAAGGTGGATTTCAAGGTTGACGTAAGACTGATGTGACTGCTTACTCTTTCAAAGAGTTCTAGCACCATGGATTTGGCTGCCTTGAGTGAGCTCTCAGACTGTAACAAAGTTCTGACAGTGATCATCTGGAAAGAAGTGTGTTTCAAGTTCTACAAGCATTCATTATTTTATTTCTGCAGCTCTGAGAAGATTTGAAAGATCTAAACACACCGAAGGAGTAGGGCTAATAGATACTACATTCTTGTTCTGGAGAGAATAAAGGAAAAAAAACCTCAGACCCATTGCTGAATTGAGTCAGTGGAGGAAAGCAAAAGCGATCACCAGAGCCAGTATCTAACCAGGTTTCTTGGTTTCCTACCCAAGCCCTCAGTAAGCATGCCTCTAGGTCCTTCCCTGGTCATGAAGGTCCAGATTCTGCTTACCAAGGCAGGAAGAAGATATGGTAAAAACTGTAACAATAATTGACTCAAACAAAAGTCATGAACTCCAGAAAGAAAAATAAGGACTGCTCTTGGAGCACAGCTGAACAACACAAGCAAGCTCCAACAATTAGCTGTTATCTACAAAGTTATTCACCCCTTATCCCTGGCCTGACCCATGCAGTGAGCCATTTCAGAGCATTATACTATATATATATTTTTTTTTTTTGCATGTGCCAGTTTTCCAGACATTTGAGCCCAGGAGGCATCTCACAATAGGTTTAAGAGCAGAAGATAAGGGAAGGCAGGCCAGCAGAATTCCTCCAGTGACCATCTTACCTGCAGGCATTGGGCTGCGTGTGGGTGGATCTGCCAGTGACACCCCCAGGGATCAATAACTGGCTCCTTCCTCCTGTACTGGAGGTTACGAGATCTAGGCTTAAATCAGAAGTGGGAGGGGGCAATGAAGATCTGACAGGCAGCACAACTTGCTACAGATGGTTTTCAAAAACATTTTTTTAAAAGCAGGCTCAGTGCATTTGCTAGAACCATCTCCTGCGTAGGCTTGCTCACACATATGGCTTGAACCTGGAATGCAAACGTGCAGGGAAAAAGCTGTGGGCATCTGTCAGGAGGACAAGGGGTTACAAATCCTTGCTCAACACAGAAAGAGCCAAATAAAAAGGAAGACAAAGTATTACTATAAACAAACATTGAAAATACAATAATGCAATTACACAAGTCAGCACTAGAAAACACAAAGGAAGTCCTGAGTTGGGCAATAAAAATGATTAGAGATACAGAAGAAGGATCTGAAGATGAGGAATATTTAGGTTTCATAAGAGATGAGTGCAGAAGATTGGATATAATAGAGATATGTAGAGCAGTAAATTGTACAGTGGCTATGTCAGACCGTTCTATCTTCCACTTCTGACAGAGTAAATAGGTCCAATTGGAAGGCAAAAATGCAGTTGAAGAAAGACAGCATTTTTGCATGGTTCGTGCCTAACTTGGGGTGTTTGCTACAAGAGAAACTTTCAGCCAAGATCTTTATCTGACTTGGAGAGAATTAGGTATTTAAATAAATAAACAGCAGTACAGTATCTGTTGTCTAGTTGATTTAAATAAACAAACTTAAGGATAACAACAAAATCTTTACACTTTGGTCAGCTGCTTACTGACAAAGGTAAGGAAGACATTTTATTCTAATTATTTTGGATTCATTAATGAGATACTGTAAATTTGTAAGATGTCTCTGTTTGCCATTAAATTTGATGTAAAAATTTGGTCTTGTGTTATTCACTTACGAGCGTGACGGTTTTGCAGGCTATTTTATTTTCCCCCCCAACTCTCTCACCAGTATTTGCTATGAGATGCCAGAGCCTGGGAGTACAAATGTAGAACTAGAAATAACTTCTGGATTTGTGGGATTGCAGGCAGCTCACCACAGACATCATCAAGGCTATTCCACAAGGAGACCCTCTCTCTTTTTCTACCACAAAAACACTCTACGGGCAACTCAATCACAGAATGAAAACTGAGACCTTTAGTGCTAAAAACCAAAGTGTCAGAAATAACACTATGAGGAAAAAAAACAAAGGCATTATCTGTATTTCATGTTTATGTGCAGAGAAGAAATTAGAAAAAATATTCCAAATAGCATTCGGAAACAGACAGTACCCAACAATAAACATAACAAAGAGCTCCCAGTTGTCCCGATCATTCTAACAAAAATGAATCCCTTCCCAAGTCCATACCTAGGAAGGTATTACTCCACAAAAACTAACATTTTACAGTCATCGCTTCTGGCCTTACAGTAATTTTTGTCATTGTTCTCCAGTTTATCAAAGCACAGAGAGGTATCAAAATCTGGTGGGATCAATATGGGCTTTTTCTTTTCTTTCTTTCTTTTTTGCAATAAGATCAAGCTAAAAAACAACAACTCACGTCATTTTTGCACAGAAGTCATCATGACGAATGCTTACAAAGGTTATTCCCATCTGCCCACATTCCAGAGCAAGATTAAACTTTGCCCAGAAAAGAAGAAAAAACAATGAACCTGCGTAGCTTTCCTTTATGACAAAATATAATTATAAAATCATTACAGTCGAAGGAGGGACGTAATTCACTGATATTCCTTTAGAGGTAACATCTTGTGTGCCCTGAAAAAAACAACAAAATCTACTTCCCTGCTAAAATTTTAATAAGCTCCAGGGTTTTCTGTGAAATATTTAAGAATAGCTGGTAAGAAAACAATTGAAAAAGAACAGATGTTAAGATCTATGAATATATACATTCCCATATTTTAAAATACAAATGTCTTCTGCTAACTGTGATTGCATTTTAGACAAAAGAAGAAACAGATCTGCTCGTCCTGTTGTTCGTTCCTCATGTACTTTGTAATAATGTACTGTTCAACTTGATGTTCCTGGCTGAAATTGTCAAACTCTGCTGTAACTTGTTTTCTGTCTTTCTAAAGAAAAATAAAGAAGTCAAAAAACACAACAAAATCTCAGCTTTCACTGCATTATGGTTTCCACTATATCTGATTTTAAAAGAACTTATTTCTGTTTTTGGTCAGAATGAATTATGGATACCACATAAAGAAGAAGTCACCTGGATAATGACTACAGTTGTGTATGTACGTGGATGTTTTTGATAGTTCTGGGAGCTATGACCATGCTGTACACTTGGCTTGACATAAATGAACCAAACACCTTCAGAATGCAGAACATAAATGCACTTCCTTGCGATCTACCAGAGAGGTCCAATTTCTGTCAAAATTCTGTGGAAATTGAGGAGCAACTCCTTGACGATTTTTATTTATTCAAATTACCATTTCCAAACAGCAATGAAACACCCCAGGTCTAATCAAATATAGTACGGTATGGTAATAAAAGATTACTGTAACATTCACATAGTTAAAATAACACACCCTTCGGCCTCATTCTCTGCAACACCTCTGACATCAGGAGTATATTTCAAAGGGATTAATACCTGTTGTGCCTTATTGTTTAACTACACATTGACTGTGGAGAATGTGAATTCATAATATAATGCTGGAAGACTCAATTTCTTTTTGATCATAGAGCTCAATGGGTAACTACCGCTTCCAGAACACCATTATTTAGTATTTATCGAATCTAAATACCTACATCAACCTGGTTACTGAATGCCTCAAAATGAGAAATGCTACCATTATTTATAAACTAACAGTATGTCCAGGGCACAGTCTTTGAAGTGGCAGATAGGTTAAAAAATAAATAATAAGGAACCTATCATAAGAGAGAACATGAATTTTAGTACTCCCAGTCCCCACACATTTTCCTGTGATAAAAGCTGGAGGATAACAGCATCATATGGATGCTGGCCTGGGTGCACAAAGGCACTCTAACAGCAAAGCAAGTACACCTAGAGATTTGCAAAGCAAGATGATCTAGAGCATTGCAGCTTAGAATTGTGAAAACAAGGTTTCCACCTCACTAGTTATACAATTGTTAATTTGTGTAGAGGTTGTGCTACAAGCAATTTTTAATTCAATTTAAACTTACACAAAAGGGAATTTATCTCGTATCACCAACTTCCACCACCAGAGTACTCCAGGTGCTGTGTCAAACACATACAAACACACCTGTACGCTTGTTTAAATCATCTTTATCTTATTTAATTCATTACAATAGAGCAATAAGGAGCAATGCAGATACCTAAACAGACAACTAGTACCGTTTCAGATGTCTGAGAGCATCCCACCGCAGCTTTCAAGTGCTGCTACAGAAGGCATTAAATCATGTGTCACACCTGCTAGACCTGACAGATGTCTCAAGTATACAAAGCATCTAAAATGGCACTACATGTCTATGTTTAGGCTTTGACTCTTTCCCTTGGTGCCTAGAGAAAGTGCAAATGAAGAGCAGAATTGGTGTCCCGGAGTCTGTCATTTATCTCAAACACAAGCACTACAGAAGCAATAGAAGTGTGAAATCTTTACATTGTCTCACTAATGTACATTTCCACTCTATTCTGAGCAGATCAATCTGTGGCATAGTATACAGTATGCTGTGTATTATTACGAGAAAAACCTTCGGCAACGAGGAAAGCTGGTACAGATTTTTATGTGGGTAAATAGCATTTCAGTTCCAAAATCAAACAGGATTTACAAGAGACAGAAGGATGAAATGGCCCCCTTCATCCACAACTCAAGTTGAAGCTGTCTGTTGCTCATTCTGCTTACAATTTATTTGTGGCACAGCATGGGGGAAAAAAAAATCCCCTACGTTTATTAAATATTGGCACACTCTGCAATATAAGTCCAGCTTGACACCTCTATCTGGACAATCCAGAGAGAAGAATCAAAGCCAAGGTCATGACAATGTCTGAAAAATTCACTGTCTTGAATGTACTTCCATCTCAGCCAAATGAGCTGTAGTGACTAGCTATTTACTACAATACCGTGAGCTGATCTTGTTGCCATATTCAGAATTCAAGCATGAAGAATCACAGAATATCCCAAGCTGGAAGGGGCCCACAAGGACACAAAATCTGTCTCCTGGCACTATGGGGCCTCCTCTTCTCAGTGTTGAACAAACCAAGTGACGTCAGCAGCTCCTCCTGCACCTTGTCCTCCAGACCCTTCACCACCTTCGTAGGTTTAAACCATTACAGAAGGAACAAAACAAAACCAACAACGGGCAAAATCAACACAACAGACAACAAAAAGACTTCAAACAACAACAAAACGCAAACCTCTAGTTAATCATAACCCTGCCTTTATTTCATAGACTTAAACTGTGCCTCATTCACATATTTACTTCTGTAGCCATATATAATAGCAATTCACCATACAAGTTTTGAATAATACCTTTACACAAAATTAAAACTATCACGCTTTTATACTAGTCAATGAAAACATCCAAAGGAAATCTACAGAAAGGGAAATCTTTTTGAATGACATCAGAAATCATTGCTTACCTCATACACTCTTGGTCACAAGATTTTTCTTTAAGACAGGATAACAACTTGTACTCCAAATTGTTTATGAACAATTGATATTACTCCACAAATTTTGGCAAACATTAATTAGCTTTGTGGTGAAAAACTGAAAAAAATAATAAATTCAGCCCCTACAAGTAAGTTGTACAGATCCATTTTCCTTTCTGGTTTTACAGTTATTTTCAGGTATAAAAATGCTTTGCATAATACCAATATTCATCTAAGAGCTTGGCCTATGTATTTACTACTACAAACACCAGTAAACACTCCATTTATTCCAAAAAAAACACAAATGTAGACATTGAATAACTTGAGAAAAACAGAATATTTCTGCTATGGAGGGACAAATCTCAAGGCACTGGGGAACATGCAATAGTTCAAGTTATTTTGAACCCAATGCTAAGTCTCAACCATGAAGACATGACACAACCAATCTGCCTCCAGCATCCTACTGCTCCAGTCCAGCTGAGAGGTGACACAAAGCAGCCAGAGAGCCACTGGCTCAGTTCTATTGCTACCATGTTCATCATACTTCAAATCCATGCCACAGAACCAGCAGTTGTAGAGCCTCTTCACTTGCACAGGCACTGCATTTTAAGGGCAGCAGGAGCAAATCTATGCTGTGTATTGGAATGGAGGAAAACTATTCATTTTCATTAAGGAACTTGAACGACTGTAAGCTCATCGGTTAGGAAGGGAAATCCACCCACTCTCCTGCCATAATAGGTCACTTTCCTTTTTTATGAGGCAGATAAGAAAAATCAAGCAGGTTAAAAGAATATCCAGAGAAAAACAAACAAGAAACAACCCAACTCTGGTTACTCAGAACATAGGACTTCAAAACACCTCTAAGCAATTTTCTTAATTGTCTACATAATCACATGTTCAGCTGTTGAAGTTGGAAGGGAAAGTGCCTTTTCCCTTCAGACCACCTGCTTGAACTTAACTAAGCTGATTATTGTTATTGTGTTTATACTGCAGCAGCACCTAAGATGAAAGATGCATATAATCCTTTAAGGCCGGTAATCTGTTTAATAGTCATTTCACAGCTTATTTGAAACAAGCTGATGTTAAAGCAATAAATGAAATCTCTTGAACACTCTTTGCATAAACAACAAAAGCAGACTGACAGAGCTTTCAAACTAAATTAAGATTTTTCTTTGGACCTGTCCCTCTCTCCAGGAGTGTATGTCCAAGACACACATACCCTGACACACCATGACTTTTTTTGTGTGTGATCCTTTCGGATCAAAAAATCATACAGTAATTGGAGAAAAATGGAGAAACCCCCCCATCCCAATTTTATTAATGCAGCACAATGTGTGCACAAATGCGATTTCTAATCATGTTTTCAAGAGACACCGTTACAAATGTTCTCTGGTGTAGGTAATAGTGATTTATGCAGCCTTGTAGATTTGTGATGAAGATGGTTCAGCAACTTTCTGCTTCTCATTTTAGCCATACACAACTCCTTCATCCACACCGACACAGACAAAAAGTACAAGACACTAAATAAAGCTACGATTCCTTTTATTACTGTGCATTATACCAACATTCAAGTTCCATTTTCTCTACCTTCTCCTTCTCCATGGAAGTTTTAGAAATCCTCAGCAAAATGACTTTCCACAAATCCTTCACATTTCCAATACAATTCTGTTAAGGGTGGGGGGAAAGGAAAAAAACAAATGCCCAAGAAACCCAACCACATACCTGTTTTCTAAACAGAAAATGGAGATTTCAGGGCTGGTTTGTGGCTCTTATTTGTTTCTTGAAAGAAGCAATGTTTTCAACTAAGAAGCAGTTTAGATGGACTTTCAGCCTAGTAGGACTGCTGCAGTCATGACATCAAGATTATAATTTTCAACTTGATGGAAATTCTGATTTAAAGTGTGCCTGCTTTTCAACAGTACCAATACAAACCCACGGCCTGAGGTAGAAACCACAGCCCACAGTTTGGAAATGGGACAGAACACAGCAGTTCAAAGGCTCTTTAAAGGACACACGGTCGAGAACCAGGACTCAGAGCATGTGATGCTTCTGGCATGGGTATGAGATAGCAATTAGAGAGAACTGCTAACAGAAGCCGATCTCCAGTCATTTAAAGTTCATAGCTCAAAAGCACCAGTTTAAGTGTAAGAATAAAAGTAACAAACGTCAAGGAGGGAATAGAATTAAGAAGAGACAAAGCCACCAACTTCCAAAAAATGTAATTTCACGAGTACTCCCAACAAAGGTTTTCACTTTTTTGCACATCCATCATCAGTGGAGGCTTATGACCCACTCACGCTGCTCTGATCACATCTATGCACTAAGACTACAATATGGCCAGACTCCAACAGCAAATTCATAATGTAAATATGAATGGAGGTTAAACCTTTGGATAAAAAGTTAAGGTGCACCAGTTCCCTCTCACCATCCGCACTTCCCCAGATCCATGCCAACACATTAAGCATTCCCATTCAGCTAGGTAGCTGCTTATGGTAGGAATAATTCATAGTAAAAAGACAGACATTTTGAATTTAGATTATATACTAGACAACAAGTCTACATATAAAACATGCCGCTTAGTAACTGGTACTGCCAGTACTGCAAATTTGTGTCCCTTACTGGAATTACCCAAGGTAGGAAACAGATGATTAGCTTTACTATTCCATTTTATGCTCTTTGCAAGGGTAATAAATTCAGGAAATATTGCACATATCTCTACTTAGATTCCAGTTCTCACAACACTGATCTGGCTTAATAGAATTTTTGTTGTAATTAACATATAACTTCAGTCTGATGTTTTCTTTCCCCATTTCGAGAAGATAATATTGAATAGGACAACTAATGCACTACCAACCAGACAGCCGACAAAAGAAAACGAAGTGACCACTCTAGATTTTACACTCCCTCATTAGACTTTTTCCCCCCTTTTATTTCAGAGGATATAAAAATCTCAACAGCTATTTTATGCAACATAGGAAGCTGCTTTTAAAGACTGCATTTGTTGTTGCCTGGCCTACCCTTTCAGCTTTCAGACCCGCTCTTCATATCACCAAAGCCCTAAGACTGATGATACTTCAGGGAGGGCAGATGAGTTGGTAACCTGAGGCGCACATTTTCAGCCAGGATGGATACAGTTAAGAGGAAGGCTTCGTTGTAAGGAAAAATAATGTGCATAATTCAACAGCTATGCTATTCCGCTCACATATAATTAACAAGTCTTCAGCTCATTAGGAGGCTGTATAAAATACACATAATACACTGTGCGAAACTGATTAAGAATAAAAAGTATCTCATACATTAAAATAAATGATTTAAATTGTTTTGAAAAAATGGTATCAGTAGCGCTTAAGGCTGTGATTCCCAAACCTACTCATGACTCCATCTCCTTCAGACTGGCACTTTCACCCTCTTGGTTTTCGACAGATACCTTGCCGTGCTAATTCCAGTGTAAGATGTTTGATCAGTGGCTGCTAGAATTCTGCTGCAATACTGAAAGATGAATAGGACCAAGGGAGTACAAACAACTGCATCAGATAGCACCATGTAAGCACTAATTCCCCAAAGAAGGATGTACATAATATCACATTACAAGCATATTACTGTATCAATGCAGTAAGTGTATTTTCAAGAGATGATGAATTTAGCATACATTCCATCAACTCTATTTGTCTATACGTTAATTAGTAGACTGTACCATATTAATGCTCTTTCTTCAGACGTGATACATAGTGGGCAGTGCATCACTGCCCCTGATGAGCACTGTGCCTTTCTACCTTACGTACCAGCACTTGTACCTAAGGAAACCCTGAAACTCCTAAAGTGTCTCTCAAGGGATGAAACAGTTACTCCTGAGCTGTAGTGACACCTCCTGGCAACAGACCGAGAAGGTCTTTTCCCACATCAGAACTTTTCCTCCAGACAATCCTTGAGGCTTTCAGCCAAACCATGGTGCTTCCTCCAGCCTGGCTTCAAAGGCACAGTGCTCAGAATACTAAGTGGAATTTTCTGATTTATAAGCACTACTGACATTTCTGAAATGGAGAGTCTAAGATACAGGAATATCATCCTCTAAGATCTCCAGATTTATTGTACCAAACGTTGGCCTTTCTTGAGCAGCTGGAAAAATAGCTGCAAAAGCTAATCAACTAGCAGCTTAATTCATACCATGAATCTTGCAAAGAGTTTTCACACCTCTCTGCGAAACCCTGTCTGTTTGTTGAGAGTTTAGCTCTTTGCCTTCCGCAGATTCCTGACAAATCCTGTAAGCATTATTTTGGTAAGAATAATATAAGCTAGCATAGAAAGAAAGAAATGGCTTAGGAGTAGCTGTAACCCAAACTCAACAATACATAGGAAAAAACCTACTGTGATCAACCTGTGATCCAGTTAACAAATCCTGCAAAAGGCAAATATAACAGTTGTTTACAGGCATTCTGAACTACATTAAACACCACAGCAGTAGAAGTGAAATAAATTAGTCCTGATCTTTGCAATTCTGAGCAGTGGATTTACAGGCAGAGGGACACCCACCACATTTAGCAAGCACTGCACACTCAAAAATCCTGCAGAACTGACTACTCACATACCTAAACTCACGTGAAAGTCTGACAGCAAGTTCAATTGCTTAACTTTAGCTTGCTGAATAAAAACAGGTCCACGTCCAATGTTTTAAACAGTAATGTTTTTTTCTTTCCCAACTGCACAACCACTACCCAGCACTTCGAAGAACTTGATTGCTCTCATTATAACATTTCTGTTCTATCTTTTGTGCTGCCTCTGAACAGTACCATTTTCTTCATGCTTAAGAGAAGAAAGCTCAATTTTCTCCTGTTTTCTTTTGTGTCCTTCCCCCCTCCACAACTCTTTAGAGAAGTAATTATGACATTTTAAGTACTTTGCATATGTAGCAAAGCAATCAAGAAAATTCATTTGACAAACTGGATTACAGACTGTCTGCCAGGAATTAAAGTGGTAACAGCTTTTCCAACAATTTCTCAATGAGTGTGTCTGTTAAACATTAAAGCACGCTGAAATAATGTACCGGTTAGAAGAATTTTACATTTACTATTTAAATAAAGGAAACAAGCCTTGTGAAAGCCATGTACTTCCTCTTTTCACATACAAAATTAAGCTGTAAAACTTAAAATAATAATAAAAAAAATTGAAAAGTCCTCATTTGGTGATTAGTTACAATCTTCAAAACCTTTATGCTCCCAGAAAATGAGCTGAACTGTATATGTGATCATTTCTACAACTTAAAAAAAAGTTAAAGAGCAGTGTTACTTCTCAGACTGTAGTTCTTCGTAAGATTTAACTCATTTTGTCTTCGCTCCATCTTATTCCCAAGCAAAATAGCTACACACATACTCATCTCTCTCACTCTCTGCATCCATCCATCAGCATAGAACTCTCTTCCAATTGTGAGTAATGCATCATCTTAAGCTGGATTGCTACTGAAACCTTTGATATCACCATTACTGCATATTTCCCCCCCTCAACCACACATTCGCAGACCTGCTAGTTGTATACCCACAGATGTCATTCTGTTGTAGTGCACAATCCCATCCTCCATATCATCCACAGGTAGACTGTGTTCAGGCATATTTTGTGGGCATTCTTGAACTACTGCCAATGCAGGAGGCCTGGTAGCAGAGCTCTCCATTTGCATTAATTCCCATTAGTTTTCTTTCTTAATTAACTGGGGAAAAACAAACATTCAGGACAACTTGTGATGCGTCAAAGGCAGGATGGGAGCAGTGTCCCCACCTGAAGTTGTCCAGCATTTCCTACTAGAGGAGGCCGTTGTAAAGTATGCCTTGGTAGAGCTTTGCAAAAATGTCATTATGCCAAATTTGTACCTGGGGAGGGTGGGGT
>JANHGO010000069.1:64636000-64675797 GCA_024606505.1 Aquila spilogaster | reverse complement strand
GCTAAACCAAAAAAAGGACTTGTGAGGCCCAGAGCCCCTCCACTCACCAGAAACCCCTCAGCCTGACCCCAAATCCCATCCCTCCTCCCTGCCTCCTGAGCATTGTGCTCAAAAAGCAAATATGGATATGAAAACACTTAGTATCCCCTGCCCAGGACTCACTCAGCAACCTGCATCCTTTTTAAGGTTTGATCCTAAAAGATGCACCAGCTGGGAGCATGTCCCCTACAGCTTTATACATTATTTTGTTGAATTTGAAGATTAGTACAAAGTAATAAACAGGGGGTTGGAATACAGGGACTACACCACACGGGAATGTAAGTATGCTCGAACTCAGCTAGCCTGGGGGTTTTGACAAAGCTCAGATATATTCTGCAGACCGATTTATGTACCAGGGTATCAGAATCTTTTGAGATTCTTTAATAGCTGCATCAGTGCTAATTTTATGCTAATCTCTTACTGTGCACATCCACGATCATTAAGACTTCTGGAGATTGGATATTACATACAATAGCTGATCATTTGTTAAATAGAGAGTTAATGGAAAATATCTGATAAATTTAAACACTAACTTTGTATTTGTTTCCTGTACAGCTGTACACAATAAGAAGTTATCTGGCTAGCATTAATGTACTCTATTTTTGCATGATTGCTTTTGTTAACTAATATGTCACAATATAAAAGCAGACCTTTTTAGAGAATACAAGTTTATTCAGACGAAGTTGTGTTTCTTTCCAGTTCTATATTACAAGAACAAACCTGCTACATAATCTGAAAGAATACAATAATTTCCTGTCTTTGATTTACCTGAACCTCATTAAATCTCAGTTTAACTAGTTTCATTTCCCCAGCTTAATCCCACCTCTTGAGATAATTTTTAAAGTTGTTGCCCATAACAAAGCTCTCCTGCTGATAAAATTGAAAAACCTGTTGTTTCTGGGCTGTACTGATCAACTTTACTCTTATTGCCGAAGATAAACATCCCAAAGCAATCAAAACTGCACTGAATAAAATTCTGGATGTGCATCATTTGTTCTTTAATTTGAGTAAATGCAGCTTTCAAAGATTACATACTCACGTGTAAGTGGTAGTTAGTTTTATAAAAGTAGCCTTTAAGTTTCCACAATACCAGCATATATCTGCCCTTCTTGGAAATTAAAATACAGCTCTGCTTCCACAGAAAGAAAAACAATTTTGTCTAAATTCAGTTCTGCTTAGAAATCTGTGCTCAGGAAGAAAATAAAATAATTAGATTGAAAAATATTGTTTTGTGACTTCTGTAATTCCATTCATACGCTGGGGACCCGAGGGACCGCTTTCATTTAGTTTTATCCCTCATGGTTCAAGGCACAGGGCTCTCCTTTCACTGGTGACTGCTCAACCAATTCTGCCCCTGAACCAATTCCAACAGTATTTATGAACGTTATTTAGCTGCAAATCTTAATGTAGGATACATTGCAGTGAGCCTCTCAGTACAAAAATGAGGGCACGAACTAGTATAAGTTTCCAACCATGGCCAAGTTTTACTTCTATGGTTACACATCACAGAGTTGGTCTGGAAAGTTAGGATCTTGACCCCACACACAGTCCCCTACCCAGATCCCAGCCTGGGCACCCGTTAGGCTCACGCCACAAAGCATTTGGAGAGGCAGGACATCACCTAGTCTCCCCTGCAGATTACCGGCAGCTCTGAAAGGGTTATGTCACCTTGTGAGGGAGCTGCTAGTGTGCAGGTCTCCTCGCTGGTCATGTCTCACCCATTGCAAGCTTACTTCTGTTGGCTAGAGTAGCTTTGATTAAGTAACTGCCGCAAGACTACAGGGGAGAGCGTCCCCCATCCCCTC
This sequence comes from Aquila spilogaster, assembly GCA_024606505.1. Classification (NCBI taxonomy): domain Eukaryota; kingdom Metazoa; phylum Chordata; class Aves; order Accipitriformes; family Accipitridae; genus Aquila; species Aquila spilogaster. The sequence continues at coordinate 64,673,953 of JANHGO010000069.1, read as the reverse complement.
CTGACCTTGCACAGACATGCAGTATGACGGTCAGCAGTGCCCTAACATGGTAAAAATCACTTTAAAAATTGCGTAGACTGAGGTATCTTGGAGAACTCAGAAGAATAAAGGTTTCTATCAATGTGTTTTGAGATGATTATTCATGACTTGTGAAGCTTGATTACATGACAACAGTGTCTCCCATTTCTTACTATTTATTAGATTTCTCATTACTACTTAGGAGCAAAAGAAGAAAATGCATTTTAGTATTTTCAGCTTCCTCCCCCTTCGTCATAGTTCAACTTCTTTATAATTTACTAGGTTCATGTGTGTTAACAGAAAAAGGAAGGTGCTAAAAAAACCTGTAAGGATAATTGTCTGCTACAGGTTTATTAGTTACACCTGATGACAGAGTAGGTATTCACTGCACTATTTACTCATCTGTTAAACAAAAGCGATTATTTCCTCTCATAAGTCTTGCATTTTGATAAAATAGTACCACAGCAATATATTACTCTGTTCTAAAAGAACATACTCATTAAAATATTGCATGCAGCTCTGGATTTCATATGTTACTGTAAACTATATAGGGACACGTAAGTTGTTTTTCAATTAACATTTTTCTCTTAGATTATCTTCTATTTACCTGCTCAAGTTTCATGGAATTACACTCAGGTATTATGTGTCTATGCAGGTACTAGGCTTTCTATGCTATAAAAAGGACAAGTTTTCTTGGGATCCCTCTTGGTGTTAACGTATAGCCAAAAGCCTATGCACATTTAATTTTCTGTTCATAAACATTAGCAGACAGTGGAAGATCCCATGCAGATCTGACAAAAGTTTTTATTTGTAGTATCTAATTTATAATGTAAACTATTGCAAATCAAACTTGATTAGCAATAAAAGAGACAAGACAGATGCTGACCATCATTTTCAATACATTAGTAACCTGCAATGAAGTCACAGAATTTAAAAGAATTAGAATATAATCAAAAGACTGAAGGAAAATTTGTGTTCTGTCATGTTTTTGCACCCATTAGTGTCAGGGCTGTTAATATTATAACTGATATTTTTGTATTCAGCTGTATACTGAAATGGGGATTTGACCCTGCATACTTTAAGCATCCAAAATCCACTGACATGAGTTTGGAATACACAAGCAAGATTAATTTTGACCTGCTTGTAATGTTGTGAGGAGAAAGTAATGCAACATTGTTTGATGTGTTTACATACATGTTTTCCAAGCTCATTGTATTTTAGTTACCTACATAAATTGTGTGGGGAAAAAAAAAAAAAGACACTATTTCTTAAACAAATGCCACCACCACCCCTGGCCCCCAATATAAATTGATAGTTTCCATGGAAAAGTAGGGGTGGAGTTCAGTAGAATATGCTATACTTCAGCTACCATTTCAGTAGTGAATATTTAATATTTATCTTAATTTAGATTAATATGCATAGCCAACTTTATCCTACTCTTTTTAAGAGTCAAATAAGAAAACTGTGTTAATGCAATGATAAAGCTGCACATTTAAAGCATCAAAAGCTCAGGAGGGTAAACGCCAGAAGTAACGTTAGCTTTCCACACTGCTACTGTTTTATATTCTCTACCATCCATTTTTGCCATTACTTCTAGTTTAGTTTATTACCATTTATATAATAAAAATAAAACAAATTCTAAGTGTGGTACAAACCAGAGTAGAACCTCCATAGAAATCCAGGTTTACGCATCCAGACAGTAGTTTCAGTGGTGAATACCATTTAAGTATTGCTCCATGTAGAAAGGTACTTGTTTAAGAACAGCCATATATGGTTCCATACCTACTGTCCCTCAAAAATATTCAGATGTAACCAGCTAACAAGGTGATCTCTCCCTCCCCCTAACTGCTCCCCAACCTCCTTCCCCCATCCACTGGCTGCTAGGTCTCAAAATGAAACTAAACCAGGGAAGTCAATTTAGTTTCTTCCAGTCTCATCAATATCAGATTTTTGAGACCCACGGGGCCCTTGGTTACTCTGAGCTGCTGCTTCATCCCCAAACAATGCAATTAAACCCCCATTGTCTTCAATGTCACTAAAGGCATGAACTGAGAAGAAAGGGCTTTACAGGTGGATCCTGGAAAGGCAACACAGCTACCAACACCTACTCTGACAGACATAGAAGAGAGATGGGTATTAGGCTATTTTACGTGCCCAGAATCATCCGGCATGATGACAGCTATAAGTAACAGTCTCCCTCTTGCCCACCCTGCCAAAGCAGAGGAGTGAAAAATATATCTATAGATGAGGGGAGACTTGTTGAACAGAAATCTGCTATTTGCACACATTCCTTCTTCAGTGTAAAACCTCCTTTTTACACTACATAGGCATAGCAGTACACTGACCGATACAGCTAACACAATTTTCAGACTTTTGCATTTAAAGTATCATGTGAGCCAACTATCAACACTCCCATGACAATTTCATCCTTTGAAACTCTAGAGGCCAGAACTGACTGGCACGCTTGCAAGGACAGTGCTTTTCTCCATTTTTAAGTAAATGTGTTAGTCTTTCTGAACATTCACAGTCTTAGGCTGAAAACATTTTTTGTTGGTTGTGTACTCATTGCTTAGTTGGTTACAGCCAGCTGATAAATGGGTGAGGAGAAAGAGCCCAGTGTGAACCTTCTTGACTATTACTCTTTATTGGACTTAAGGTTCACCTCTTTTCCTGCATAATGGGCCTGTGTAGAGAGAAAAACAAATCCCAATTCCTTTGAAAAAACATTTTTCTTTAATCTCCCTTAGATCAGGCAATTTCCAGATGATTGTTTCTTCACTGCCTGAATTTCTAGATGGATTTCCGCTGGGCATTCTATAAACTCTCTCACTTTTAATAGGTCATACATAATTTTTAGTATGAAGGCTGCATACATACAGAGACATTATGCTACTAAGGTATACTACAGCTCTATCTTCAAATGTTTTGATATAATCAGGCACTTCATCACTCTCCCAGCTCCTCAGTGGCACACTCCCACCACTCCTTGTTTGTTTTTTCTTCCACCTCCCTTTGATGACATCTGTTCCTTCCTCACTGGTACCCCTTCTGAATTATATGCTGTCTGAAGTGTTCACTCAGTCCTAAAATCCCATTCTTGTTTTAGTTAGATAGTCTTCAGAATTATTTCCTTCAGGAGCTGGAGGCCATTATTCAGTGAGCCTGCCTTTATATTTGCCCCTTGCATTTTAAGCGTCTAGAACAAAATAGCCAAGTGAATAGAAAAATCGAGTTACAAAGTTTTGAAATTGTCCTGTGATAAATCTTTTCCAGGGCAAGGGATGCTCACTCATATCTGGAAAAGATTAACCCTTAAAAATGCAAGAATCCAAAACAATTAGCACATGTTAAGCTAGGCCACATACTACATTATATTTTCATGAACAGAGAACTAAAAGTTTTTGATAAAGGTAACAAGATCTGCACCACAATTCTGTAAAGCTTTTATAATATCCAAGAACCTTTTCTTGCCAATATACACACAAATAGGAACCCTTACTCAAATAAACAGTTACGTATAGGCACAAATATTTACAGGTTCAGGCCTTAATAAACAGAACATAACACACTCAATGCAATTTTATTTAAATGTCGTAGCAATGCAGAAGTATTTCTGTTAGCTTCAGTTTTACCTAGCTGCTTCTTGCAGGCAGCTTTTCAATTTGCCCAAGTCTCACGTTTTAGAATTTCTAATACATAAGCAACAAACAAACTATTGTTTTTAAGCACAAACCAAATCAACTTTGACAAAAATCTCCTTTTAAGTGACCACTAGTAAGTACATCTCAAGTGTTTAGTGTATTTTCCACTCTTTTGTAAACAAATCAGAGGCTGTATTTCTATGTGAAGACAAATAGATTCCCCTTGAAAAGTGCAACATAAGAACATACCTATGAGTAAAACAATCTACAGCAATAACAGAAACTTTTCAAAAGAGGGCTTAAAAATAATATTAACAGTGAAGTAAAATAGGCAGACCCGATGGGCAAAGAAGAAAGCACACAACACTTTTAAAGGCTGCTGAAAGACAATCAAACTGCTAAGGCAGATAAGAAGAAAAGAGGCAAGAATGTTTAGATTTAATTCAAATTAAATCCACAGTAAACTAGAAATCTGATTTGCTGCATTCTGCCAACAATTTCAGCTACCGATCCTGACTTCACCAAAGCAAGATGAACATTTGCATTGAAGCAGCAAATGGTAGTGCTGAGCCTGCCCTTAATGCATTTAGGAAGTGACTCGGGAACAACCTGAAGAAAAACGGTAACTCCACACATCACATTTATGATCACAAAGCATTAGCTTAGTTCCAGCTTAACAACCTCTTCACTTAAAGCACTTTGCTAAAAGTTTCACTTTTTAACATCAAAGAAGTTTCTAGGTTGCTTTGTATTTGAAGAAAGCATTCACTTAAGTTGACAGCAGTCAGGTCTGAACAGCAGTCAGGTCTGAACAGCAGTATATAGCCTTCAATCAACACTGGCAGACACGGTAAATCTGGTACAAAAATCTGAGCCTTGCATATAATGGGGGGGGACCCCAAACCAACAAAACCGAGATGAAATATTTCTTTTCAGTCAGAAAGTAAAGATGACAAATGAAACGGAAGAATGTGTAACTTATCTGAGGTTTGAGCTAAGACTCCAATAAAAGGAAAGACTGAAATTGAAATTTTCAGGAGAATCTCATAGGTATCCAAAATTAAGCTATGCTGAAATAGTCAAAGTTTGCCAGAAAAAAGAAGTTATAGACCTAGAATAAAGTTTACTGAGGATGGAATATATTTCAACATTCAAAATTCAGTAAGGAATTCAAAACTCTACAGAAAAGGATACTTTTACATGGGTAGCAATACCAAGTACCCACCAAGCACCTTGTTTTAGATAATTCCTCTTTAGTGTATACTTTGCCTACTACTTTTATTCCTCTGAAAACACTAGTCCATATTTATAAGGTAGTATTTGCTTTATTTTTCCAATTTTAACATCAAGGATGGCAGGTCAACATATGAACCTGGAAATGGTAGCATATTATTTTGAATAGTGTATATAGAAAACTGCTTTGTCAGTCACACCAATTGAACAAAAGCTCTTTAAATCTTAACTTCTTCATTAAAATAATGGGTGGAAGTGACTAATTGGTTCTAAAAACCAGTTCCGGAAAAAACCTTCCAGTGGTTGTACAGTACTTTCAGATATTAGAGTGACTAATCTGGTCATTATTCTAGAACACCAATGTCTGGAATTGACAGCCAGACAATATTTTATCTAACATACTACAGTAGGACAAATGGACAACAGTCTCAAGGAGAAAAATAAAGCATGATCCAAACAAATTCAAAATATGAGAAGTTGTTGCAAGTGACAAGGAAACAGAAGACATGCTCTTTAGACATGAAAAGAGAGGAGAGTGAACAGGAATATGCATATACCATTCAGACAGGTACTGCTGGAAGAGGCTGCCTGCACCCTTTTCAGAGTGATGCTGCCCCACAGATGGATGCAGAAACCAGCAACTACAGTCATGAGGATGGAGAAGTTTAACTGAACTGCTGTATCACATTCAGGAGCAGAGAGAGCAAAACTACTGTCAGCAAATAAAGCTGAAAAGAATTAAGGAACTGCTGAAACGAATGAAAGGAAATCAATTTATTTTTTTCCCCCAGCAAAATAAGAAAAAAATAGTGGCATGTTCCCTGTGCATAAACCATGGTTTATAGTCTTGCTAACTGCTTTGAGTAGAGAAAAAGAATCTGCAATGACTTGAAATGGGACAAAGAAGGAAAAAGGGAAATTCGATGAGACTCCCCTGAGGCTGAATAAAAACACTGAGGTATCACATTAAAAAAACGTACCCCCTCCCCAAAAAGATAAATATTTTTGTCCTGCCAATGCAGCCATTCATGTTTAAAATCCCTGTAGAGTGACATTTCAAAAACTTAACTATTATTTAGAATTCTATTATTTTAGTTTGCAAGGCTCAACAGCAGTAATTCAGTCAGTACAGTTCCCTTCTCATTAACACTCCTCAGTATAGCACACTCTCCATGTCACACAATAAAAGAGAAACTGTGCCACCTCTCAGTGCCTTAATTACCACTGCAGCCACAGTCTAACCCAGACAGCAGACCTCATTCGCTAAACCTACATTGAATTAGGTCACAGACTGGACTCTGGGACACTTCCCCTTACAATTCATAGTAGCCAAATATGATCAAAAGTTTCCAAAGATGTTAAATGTGATCACTGTTTTTTAGTCTAATCTGTTTAAAAAAAAAGCTGGAGAACTGCCAAAGGCTGTTTAAAAGGGGAAAAAACAAAACAAAACAAAAAAACCCCCAAAACCACCAACCCCAAAAAACACCAAACCCAGGAAAAAAGCACCCAACCAAGCACAGCTTATTTAATTTTTTATCTTACCCCACAGCTGCCAAGTAAATTTAATAAGTCTTTGTTTTATGAAGAATCCTAAAAACAATCCAAAAGCAATTTTACATAGCCAAGAGGTACTAAATAAATATACCTTCACTACAACACACAACTACTTTTTTGGTCCCATAAAAGTGGCTCCAATTTTACATTTCTTTTTTTTTTTTTTGGTGTGTGTGTTAACATGCAACATGTCCCCAAATTGGAAGGGCTCTGACAAAATTACCAAGTCTCTTCATATCCAAAACACTTCCCAGTGGCTACCCCTCTTTCATACATACCTGTGCAATGACTTCCAGCCTATGCACAATGCTGACTTCTCTTCTGCTCCAAAGATTCTCTCTTCTCTTTTTCTTCAGGTCTATTTCTGTGAACTTCTGATTTTCTCCAGGCTGTACTCCTAACCACAACTCTCTTCTTTCCCTACAAAAGCAATGCCTGGTTTGCCAACATACAGGCCCAGTTCATCCACAACATCTGCTTTCTCTACCATTACGTGTTGCTGTGGGCATTCTGGGCAGGAAAGAACCGACCAACTTGACATCTTTTTCTAGAAGTCTTTTTGCCCTTCAGCTCCAACATCTTCCTAGCTAAAATACTCTAATTCTCTGCCCTGGCAGAATGCTATGCTTGTCATCCTGGACTTCTTTATGCTATTTTTCGTCTTTCTTTTAAAACCTTTTCTCTCTCTTTTATCTATGCATCTAACGATTTCTTCAGAGAATATATGCAAAACACAAGCTGGTTTTCCTTGTGTCATCCTTTGTTGCTTTCCACGTCTTCCCTATCAACAAGACATTAAGTTTTTCATCACTCATACTTTATCCCCCATTTGCTCCAGTAACTCCTCCTCCTCAATCGCACTGCCATCCCCATACCATTTTACCCAATAGGTCACATCTGTCCTGCTCTTTTGTCTTCTAATACACCCAGCTCTTCCTAGAAGTATAACACAATTCCTAGCAAAAAGCTTAGTAACAGTCAATATTTGAGCCACCTGTTTCACCCTCAGACCTGGCTTAAAGCACTGATCATACGCTCTTCAACAGCTTTCCCTCCCTTGTCCCCGTGTTCTCCTGATTCTCTCTCTACCTCTAATTCTCTTCAGTATGTTGTTCACAAGAACCTTACGGTTCAAACTTTGGATCTCTTTCTTCTTCCATATCTTGTCTCTGAATAGTTACCTCTGCATTTGGGGGTGAGGTTACCATACCTGCCCCAATGAGTCACAAATAAACTACCCTGCTCCAGATCCTTTGAACCAACAATAGGGAAAATCTATCCTCCTCTTGACTCAAATGACAAAAATCTAACCGTTATTACCAACCAAAAAATCTTCCTAAACCAAGTCATGTACAAGTTTAATGCAACATCTCATACATGCTGTTTCTCATCCACTAATCTAAAAATTTGGGCTTGGACTCCCATTTTGCATAATTTCTCTTCCTGGTGGATTTATGCCCTCTCTGAACTTATTAATCAGTAACTCTGCAGCAAAAATAACTTTGCTTGCTTTTTGCTTTGGTCATGCCACTCTATTCTTTGCATTCACTATCTAGTTTTCCTTTCTTGGTTGCATACAATTCCACATGAATGCACACTTTGGAGAACCAGGTACTGTTTGAGAGAAGTTTGAGGCATTTCTGCAAGAGTATAAAATGTGGCAATAATCTACAGCTATCTGAGGCAGTATCAGCTAGTTTATTAATATCAGAATGTGCACATGTAATTCTGATAATTGTTAACAGGAATTTAACATGCATAAGACCCCACAGTCTGTTCAACTGTCATATGCCATGGAAAAAGTCTCCTCCCTGCAAAATTTAAATCGAGGAAGACCTTATGGTATCCAAAATGTATGTCCCAGACCTAGTTCAGAGGACTCGGAGAACTCTGAATTACCAGTCTCTTCCATTTCACTGCAAATTATTGCCATTCTTTAACATTTCTAATACAAAAAAAAGTGTCATTAAAAGCAATAATGCAAGTAATGAAAAGTTCATGTTTAGAAGTATCTGGAGATACACACATTTTACCTTTTTTAAATTTAATACAAAGACAGTCAAAAACAAAAGAAAAGAATGCCTTGGGGTTCAATCTCTAAAAATTAAAATCAGGTAGTATGACAGCACCACTCTCATGTTATACTAAAGTACAGTCACGGTGTAGTTACTCAACAGTTTAAATGCAAGTTTATTTTATTTATTAGTAAATAACAGGTAATAAAAATAGTAAGAAGAATTATACAGACAATTGTACTTCCTACTTACATACAAATAATTTTAATAGTATCTGTTTATCTCTGGTAGTTATAAAGTACCTCTCACTGTTATGCCTTAGCTTTAGACAGCAATTAAGTCTTCTTCAGTGTACAACTAGGCCATCCCTAATTAAAGTCAATGGGAGCTTCTCCACATACTCAATGGCTGTTGGTTGAGGCCCAAGGGTAATTGTGTAAAGAGCACAGTACGTCACTTAATGATAAATTGACTCTGCCTTTGAAAGAAATATTGGAAATGCATTGCAAGCTTCTCATTCCGTAACCATTTGCTGAAGCCAGATGCCCAAATGACTACTCAAGCCTTTTGATAAATAGTCAAATGATTATGCACAAAGGACCTAATCCTGCTCTCACTGAAGATGCTGCTGAAACTGCAAAAGAGCAAATCACAGGGCCTAATGTCCATCTACCAGACACCACATTTAGCATACAGAAAGCACTGAGAAATATTGGCTTTACCATATATTACTACACATTAAAGGCACAATTTTTCCACAATAGCAGATCTCTCAATCTCTGTAAAGAACCTGCCTACCACAACAGCCAATCATTCACATAAGCAGTTTTTAGGATCCAGTTTGTCTTAAAATGTGAGTTACAGCTGCCGTCAACTTTTTCCCTTAAGTCTAATCCGGTGAGGAAGCCAGTATCTCACCTGAATACAGGTCAAACAGAAAAGAAAGAACAAACTAGGTTGAAATAAAAATTTCAGTTTCAATTTTCTTAGCGAAATACTATTACCAGAGAGGTGCTCTCAAAATAAAAAATAATTTGGCTACCAGTTTTCCTTTTATGAACAGAATTGCTGGACCAAAGCTTTCCTGGAAGTGAAGGGCAGGCGAGGGAGCATTTGTCCACCATGGCACCACCACTGGATGAAAGGCATGGTGTGTGCAAGAGCCCACAGACTGGCAGGAATATCAGCATCTCCGGTGATTCACAATGGGCATATTAGCAACTAACAGCTATTTCAGGAGATGAAAGGCGGGAGGGGAGGGAATATTGACATAGCCATACCCTTGGGATACTGCTAAAAGGCACAAGGCAAGAAAGCAGAAAACTGGCAAGCTACTGTCTGCACAAGCAAGTTCTCAAAATTGACTGCACCAACTGCATCACTATATTGCATACTCAGCAACATGGAGTCAGCTGAAATGCTTTTGTCTGTAGATTGTCTGTGAATTTTAATTGACAGGTGCTCAGATAGACTTAAGACATGAATAGCCTGTTTCCTCTTGATGAAAGACTGAAAGGAAGAGACAAATGATGTTTCTTACTCCTCCAAGTTTTGTGGAATCAGCCTCAAAATACCACAGTAAAAAAAAAAAAGAAAATTTCATTCACATGAAAATTTCCCATATAAACCTGATCACTTCCATGCCTTCTCAATAGCAGCTGATTTTTCCACCTTCACCCCTGGGATCATCTCTTTCAATTTCTCAGTCACACGTGTTCTACCGTAAGAGTTCCTGGCTGCTACCGACATGTTTCTCAATTGCTTGATAACTAAGGCCAAGCGAACATTAAATAGTTTATATAGTCATTCCACTTAGATCTTCCTAGATTTTAGAACTTTCAAATTCTCATGAATTCTTTGATTTAAGAGAGGTACTACTACTCCTCCTCCTCATCTTAGAAGAGTTTAAAGTCAGAAAGACCACTAGCTATGTAAATCTGACCTTCATTTAATTCACTTTTGAGTCTAATAACCAAAATATCTGCTTTGCAGTTAAACTAGGCCTTAATTTGAGTAACACAATGGCTCCTGCACTGTGATCTACAAGGCATGACAAAGTGATCCTTGGGTAGTGTACAAAGACTGGGATTTTCTTTTTAATTATAACATCCTTTCAGTATTTTCAATTACAAGTTCAAGGAAAGGATCATCCCTAAGAATTAAAAAGTATTGACAGTAGCCTACTCGCTTTAAAAGTTTGGGAACTTTCTCAAGCATATGCTTCCAAACCAACACCACCACAGCCTACAAAATTCACTGCATCTGTCAATATCTTGTTTCAGTAGTTAATCAGACCCACTATTTAAAAAAAAACCAAACAAAAAACCCAAACACAAAAAGTCCTCTTTCAGACATGAACTTTTTTGTCCTTTTTCATTGAATTATGGTACCCTTTCCGTGTATTGTTTTCCTGCCTATGACAATTTCAGACATCTTAAGTTATCTCCCAATAAACTTTTGATAAAACGCGCTGGCTTGGCTCATCAAATTTCTCACTGCAGGTGTTTTCTCTACTCCTCAAATATGTCTATGGTTCTTTGCTGCACCATTTAACATTTAACAACATTCATTTTTGAAAAACAAAGAAAAAGTGGATAGATATACAGTAACTGCTTGCTGCTATACGCTACAGAACCCCCGTTAAAAATTACCTCAACTGATGACAGTTGAGGGGGATGGTTTGAGTAGTTTTGGGGTTCTTTTTTGGTGTGTGTTCCGTTTTTGTTTACAAAAAACCCCAACAAACAACAGAAGCTAGTAGTTATTCCATAGTCAACCCATTAAATGTAGCCACCCTGCTAAGCACTGTAAAGGCACAGTTAAGGGAATAGCCAAACTTTGCACTGGGAGACAGGAACTTTAAACATAACTTCTCACAGAAAAAAAAGTACACAAAGCCGTGCCAAATGTAAGACTTTGTTGAGATGACTGGGGAATTTCAGTGCTCTTTGACAATGACCCTGAAACTGGAGCTGGGTAACACTGAAAGAGGTTTGGTCACAAGTCTGTGGAGAGAAAAACCTCCTGGCTGGCCACAAGAGCTCCGTGCATGCCCAGTCAGATAGAGGTGCCTGCTGATTCTCAGTGGTCTAGCAAGTCTTATGTTTTTAAGTAACAGCCAAATAATTAAGAATAGTTAACATCTCTCTAAAGGTTATGCTGGGGACTCTCCAAACGTCTGTCCCCTAGGGCAGACTACAAACGTTTGTAGCTTGCGGCAAGTTAACTGGCTATTAATTCAGTTAAAAATAGCACTAAAACCAGAGAGAAATTCCATTAAGTGTAGACACCATGCATCTGCTACTCAGTCTCTACACAGCCGGAGTCTCCCTGCAGCTAGGTCACAAGGCTGGTACATATGTCCCCCTTCCTCCTAAGCAGTGCTTGTTTACAGTACCATATAAAATAATCTAATAATTTTTTTGAAGGTACAGCAGAAGACAGTGTGAAATGTATGCCATCTCTTTCTAACCTAAGCATACCCAGCGTAGACTTTTTGACCCAGAGTTTTGCTCCAGACACTTCCCTATACAAATCTTGCACCCAATCTAGCGAGGACTGTAAAATGTATTAGCGCTTGAAGGATACGTAGTGACATAACAACCCTGGCTGTACATGGGTCTGTCATTCTAGCACTTAAGTCCTAGGACTGTTTCCCCCCCTTAAAATCTAGTTCACGCCACTTGCTAAAAAGGGCACGTACTATGCACAGAGATTGAAAGGCACCACATAAAATAATGCAACATTATGCGGACAGCTTGAAAAAAATTATCATCTTTGTCTGTTGGTTCTGAATGAACGTTATTCATGTGACATTTTTGACAAGATCGTAGGGGTAACTTTAGTTTAATGACTAATTAGCAAACTTTTGCAGGAATAACATGGCAATGTATTAGACCAAGTGTCACATCATAGGCATGCTGGGTTTCTCCTGACACTTCCCTTGCACTCACTGTCTCTTTTGGGGCTGGCAGAGCAGGGTGGTTGCTTATATTACAAAAACTCATTATGTTTAGAAACAATAAACAAAATACGAGAGTAATAAATATTTACAGCATGAAACATTAAACATGGAAGGCATAGTCTGTGGACTAATCAATCCTCTTGGACTCAGAAGTCATTTCAGCTCCATCTTCATATGTGGTTCTCCCTGTAGCATAAGCCTGAACTGGTCAACATGCTTCTTTTCTACAAGTGACCCTCCTGACAGGCTTTCTCTCACAGTTTAATAGATCAATTTCAGAATGAGGACAACACAATTATCACTGTTTCATCCGAAACTTCTCTTTTGCTCTAAAAGCGGCAAGTGAGCAAATTACATTAATTGCTTTGGCATCCATCAAAAAATAAGGACACCCACATTCTGCATACAGATAATATTCTCCTTACAGTTTAAGCTGGAATCAAGCCACTTTTATTTCTTTAACAAAGTTGTTTGCTATATGGGGTTATATCCCAGACTATTTATTTTCTGTTTATTGGAAGTAAGCAATAAAACTGGCCTTTGGAAGAGTCTTACTGAGTATTTAATCAGTTAGTATATCTGTTTGATCAGAGAAGAAATTAGCACTTTTACCATTACCAATCTTATGGTTTGCCAGGACAAACTGCTGTGACAGGACTTAAGGACTAGCAATACAGCTACTCAGAAAAACAGCAGTTTCTCCCATTTTTGGATCAAGATACTAGCTGGGTGGTTCAGACAGTGTAATAGTGAATTGCAGTAATTTTTAGATTTATTTTTTAAATAAACTAGATACTATCCATCTCCACTGCTGAGTACCCGAATACCAGTTGTTTGAGAAAATTAGTGACAGGATAACACCCCCCCCCCAAATAAACTGTTCATGCACACAGACCTCTCAACTACCTGGGAAGCACCCTCTGTAGCTCAAATAGTTAGCATGCGCTTTATTAGGTATGGTGTTTATCATTTATTTAGTACATATTGCCACAGCCTGAGGAAGAAGAGCTTAAAAATAATGTCAATAGACAAAGGATCATACTCAGAGTCATCTACCTAACCCTGCTGTCCTCCCTGAGGCAAAACCCTATATGCACTCATTCAAGGCCATTCTATTATCTATGCAGGGAAGTGTCTATCAAATGCAGAATGAAAAGGAGTTACTCCCTATGCAAGGTCTTAAGTATCATGTCTAACAACTAGAGGTTTAGTTTCAAGATTTCAGAAATTCTCATTTAAAAGTACCTGAAGCAAAGTCTAAACAGGGAAGGATAAGAGAAGTAATTGGTGTACCAATTTGGGTACTGTGTCCTATTTCTGATAGGAAGCACAATATATCTTGTATTAAAGATTTGGACAGCAAATGCAAGCCACCCCAGTAACAAAGCAGTACAACAGTTAGTAGAGATAGCGTTAGCATTAACTCTGAATTTCCCAATTGCTGTCAGCCACTTTCACAGCAAGTCTTTTCGATGTATTCTCTAATCTCCTTGACATTAAAAGGAAGCTTTAAAGGAAGAGGTTGAGAAGTTATTAGTTTAAGAGACTGAAATGACCATCCTCTTTCAATTTGTCTTTTTTCTTGCCTTCCTTCACTTTACAGGTTTCAGCGTAGAATTCTTTCTACTTCTCATTAAAAAGTATATCGCCTCCCATTATCACCTTATCTTCTCTTCCTCAATTGTAAATTTTTCATTCTTTTCCTTACGTCTCCTTTACTCCCCTACACCTCATTTCTCCCCTTAAAGTAATCCTTCTTATCCTCCATTTTCTTTCCCCATATTTCCCCTTCATATAAAATTTATTCATGTCTACCAAGTATTCAGGCAACTTCTATCAGATATTTCAGTATTGGTGTGGCAGGAGAGCTCAAGAGAAGAGTTCCCATTCATTTGTAAAATTGCTATAAGCAGCAATAAGGAAGCGCTGTACTAGACTTTTACCCCTCGTTACACTGAGAGAATAGCTGGGGTAGAGAATAGCAACACAGACCTCAATTATACAGAGTCATTTAGGACCTTGGTTCAGTTAAAGCAGGTCAGAAATGGACAATGAAGGATTAGAGAACCAGTTACAGGTCCCTTTATCTACCCCTACTCTTTCGTTGCAAATCCAGCCCCAGCAATTCATGAGTTCTTTTGTTTTTAAGAAAGATCCATCCTTTGTGGTCTACTACCTAATGACAGAACTTGTCTACAAAGACTTTTTAAAAAAAGTGACAAATCAACATATCACAGTAGCACTTCTCAAGTATATATGTATCTGAGTGACTCCTCCAATCTTACACTAGCACATGTAAAACATGCAAGAGTAGTTTGATCAACAGTAGAACAAAAGCTGTAACGCTTCGGTAGTTTTATTTGTTTCCTCATTGCACATCAGAAATCAGCAAGACAGTATGTTTTTCTTAATTTTTAATTATTTTCTCCAATTTGTTAAATGTTTTCAGCATGATGCACCAGAAACAATCAGTAAGGGGAGTTCTGTAAGCAAAATATCCACCACAGAATACATGTTTTTTTCTGATCTAAAAATACGGTGTTCCCAGTCTGCATGACTTTTTATAGGCAACCATGTATGTACTGTGATATTCTGAATACAGCACATCTTCCTTTCCTATAATAAGGAGTTGCATATTTTCATTTTGATTGCCTAGAATGAGAATGGAAATGTGTAAGGAATTAATGGGTTTATTCAGTCACAGTCATAAGTTCGGACCTTTTCAAAGGCTTGTTCTGCTTGTGCAGTCATGCTGTTAAATTATCTTTCATTATTAATATAGCTCCTATTAGCAGCTCTGCTTAGCAAAATATTTCTTTTAATTTGCACCTAATGTGAAAAATTGACAGATGTTTTGACAATATTAACCAGTTCGTTTTGTCCCTTGAATGTAACAATTTGCTTCCACAACAGTAGACCAAAGATCATGCATTTGATGACTGACCATGGGAGCATGAGGACAACTGACAGATAGGAGAGAGGCATAAGATAAAGCTACCTCTTGATTTAAAAAAAAAAAAAAAAAAAAAAAAAAAGAATTTCCATCCTAATAATTTAAGATACTATGTTTTAATCTGTGCAGTTGTATTTTAACTCAACTTTCATTTCAATCAATAAACATGCAAGTTGCACAATTCCATCAGACTACACTCAATACAATGCAGTGACAGGGCCAAAGGCAAATAAAAAAAAGGGAAAAAAAATCTCTAGAAAACACATAAGAAGACCTATCAGAGAACTCTAGCAATTGTTAAAACACTAAGACTGGATCACCATCAGCTCCAAATTCTGTACTGCCTTTGGGTATGGGCTTTTTTCCCCTAGAAACTATTTTTCTCCCTTTCTAGCACTCCAGAGATTCAGTGTGAAAACTGACCCAACTGAAGTCAGTTTTGCTATTCTCCTTAAAGGTAAGATCTCAACTCTGATTTTTATATTCTATGCTATTCTATAGCATAGAAGTTATTTAGCAAATACAATCACAGATATTTATGGCATGTGAAGTGTTTTCTCAATGAAGACCTAAAGTCTCCCCAAATTCACATTTGCTGAACATTTCCTTAGAATAGGACACATTTGGTCACATATTTCTGACAATATCTGGATGTTTCTAAGTTACTGTGAGAACAAGGAGGAGACACAAACATTGAGACTTGTCAGTGCCTCTCTCCTTCCTTATTAAGTGGATGGGCAAATTCCTTAATATGGCAGCACTATGCTTCTGCACACAAGTTTGTTTCTTCCCTCCCTGGGTTTTCTGTGGCTTCATAGGGTTGTCTTAGATACACGCAATCTTTTCTGAGACAAAGAGATGATTTCTCACAGTCACAGAGAGATATAATTAGGTTTACCAGGGATGGATTCTGCTACCTCATTCCACATATACCAGAAGTCAGTAAGTAGATGAGACCTCAAAATGATTTATCACCTGAAAGAAAGCTGATGGTAGAGCGTTGCTGTACATGAGGCTGAAGAAAAAGAAGCAATGTGTACGTGGAGTTCTTCCAGTATGAGCAGTTCTTCACTTGTCAAAAATCAATTTCATGTGCTGTCCTGCATTCTTCTCATCTGGCTTTGTTAGCTCCTTTTAGAGTTAATACCAAGCCTCAAAACTACAGATCACAGTAGACGTGTCAGTGGGATTGTGTCTGCTTACGTCAATAATGACTTTGATCTGCTGTCTTCAGGCATTACCTAAATTATGTTTACCATATAATTTCCTCCTAAAGGAGGACATGAAGTGTGCAATAGTCTAGATGCTATGCAGTGCTTTGCAGAGATAACCACTGACCTTATAATACACCTGTAACCTCTTTGTATTCAGCTCCCTTCCTCTATCAATATGCTTCCTTACTAGGTTGTACTGAATGTAATCTCTAAGCAGAGGAGTTAGGACTCTCTTATACTGCACACTTGCTTTCAGCAATAGAGGAGATGTTGAAGGGCACCTATTGACTGCATGCAAAGTGTATGACTACAGTTTCCATATTTTAGTCTAGGATCTAAATTCTCTTTATTAGTTCTTTAGCAGATCAATAAGTCCTATGGAAGTCTGATAAAAAAAATTCAAGACCTGCACATGCAAAAATGATTACATTTCTAAGCAGTACATGGTGTTGCGTGTTGATCATTAAATTTTCACCCTTGGTTACCAGAGTGTATGTTACGCAGGCCCTGTAGACCATGTAAGTCACTTCTGCAGTGAGTTAAGTAGTCATGAGAAAGGTCAGTTCTGTGCACTAAGTTAGAAGAATAGAATATTTATTCCCCTACTGCAAATATGGCTCCTTTCCCCACTTAACATCCACTCTTGCCATATAGAAGTATGAGTTTATTCTGTGCTTAAAATAAGACCTTCATCCTTTTCTCCACGAGACTGGTACTATGTATACATACATGTACAAAATAAAACACAGTTCACACAGACTTACTCACAATATGGAAGATTCATACTCAAAGGCTGAAAACGCTTTTATGTGTCCCCTACTTCAATGAATATTGCAATGACAAATTCAAAAGAAAGCCTCTAGCATATTACTCACAATTATTATTCAGATTTTTCGTGTTTGTATATACACTTACACACATATTTAATATAAAGGAACTGTTGAATAACAGTATGTCTGTCAAAATATGACGATCCAACAGTTAATAATTTTACACTTACAGCAGGAATAATGTATAGTATCTTGCATCTTAAAATCAATTTTAGAAAGGGCAGCAACATGCCATAAGAAGAATTATTTCTTACAAACTCTCATGTCTCTTGGGAAGTGTGCCAAGTTATTAATTCTATAGTTAAACAACATCAGAACACTACAGGATGGATTGTGTAGGATGCCCATATGCACATAATTGTAAAAATCCTCAGGAATTTCTTTCTCCTCTTACATTTCCCCTTCTTTAAATGCTTCAAAACATCTCACCACTCAAGCACTTAATAGTATGTCAGTTCCTCACAAGTTCCTTCAGCATCTGTAATATCATCAGGTATAGCGTAAATGAATGAATTAGAGCTTGCTGAAGAAAAGCAAATAGCTAGCACTGCAAGCTATGGCTAATTACGTTCAATAAATTTCAGCCCTTTATGTTTTTTCTCCCTGAAAGAAATATCTGATTTGGAAAGCAGAGAACAATTTTAATAGCCCTCAACCAGTTTAAAGGATTAATTTGACATGCGTCAGTATATATGCTACAGTGGCCTTTTTTGTAATTATTTTGAACTCACTTCACACACAACAGCTACAAAAAAGCACTTCTGGTTTACTGAAATGTGGGTTTTAAGGTTCATATAAAACTGATTTGACTGCTTACCCTCTCAAAGGGTTTCTGCAGCCACAGATTTGGCTGGCTTTAATCAGGTCTCAGGTAGTCTATAATAAAATTCTGCCACTTATCTGGTTTCTCTCATCCTGAAAGACAAAGTATTTTAAGTTTTACAAGCATTAATTCTGCTACTTACGCAGCTCAGAAAGGATTTGAAAGGTCTAAACTACACCAAAGGAGCAGACCAACTGATGTTACATTCTTGTTCTGGAAAGAGTGAAGGAAAAACAAAACAAAACTCAAAAAACCCCACCAGTGAATTGAGTCAGTAGGTGAAAGCATGCAGATTTTAATGATCACCAGTTTTAATGATCTAACCAGTTTTCTGGTTTACTATCCAGACCCTCAGTAAATATTCTACTAGGTCTTTCACTTCCTAAGTATCCCAGAGTGCAGTTACCAAGGCAAAAAGAGATGAAGGCAGAGTGACATAATGAATTACCCTGCCTCTATAGAAGACATGGTAAATTGTAACACAAATGAGTATAGCAAATTAATAAGCTCAAACACAAGGCAAGGCACTGCAGAAGGAACAATATGGACTGCTCTTCGGGTGCACCTGGACAACACAAGCAAGCTTTAACAACTAGCTGTTATCAGTAAGGTTATTCAGCCCTCCCCTGGCATGACCTCTGCAGTTAAGCCAGTTCAGAGATATGAACAAGGGAAAAAAAAACAATTTTTTTTTTTTTTTTTTCATATGCCAGTTTTTCATACTTTTAAGTCCTTGAGGTAGCTCACAATGGGTTTATGAGCAGGAAGAAGCAGAGAAGCCAGACTAGGACAATTCCTCTTGACAGCTCCTAGGCAGTATACCAGTTCACTTGCAGCTGCCATACTGCACTGGGGTAGACTTGCCAGTGACACCCCCAGGGTGTAGGATTCAAGAATCAAGAATTAGCTCCCTCCTTCTGCACTGGAGGTAAGTGCTTTTGGGTCCTGGCTGAAATCAGAAGGAAGAGGGAGCAAGGAAGATCTGAAAGGCAGCAGAGCTTGCTGCACATAGTTTTTAAAACCTTTTTTTAAAGGAGGTTCAGTGCCATTTGCTAGAACTATCTCTTGCATAGTCTTGCTTACACATTAGCTTCAATCTGAACTGCAAACATGCAGGGGAAAAGTATTAGTACATAGAGAAATAGGATAAACATTGAAAATACAATAACGCAATTACCCGAGTCAACACTAGAAAACATTGAGGAGGTCCAGGGATGGGCAATGAAAATGATTAGAGGCATGGAAGAAGGCTTTAAAGACTAGGAATATCTAGTTTTCATAAGAGATGAATACACAAGATCTGTTATAATAAAGCTATGCAGAACAATAAATTGTACAGAGAAGCTAAGTCAGACATTTCTTACAGAGTAAAGAGATACAACAAAATTGGAAGGCAAATATGCAAAATTGAGGGAAGACAGTATTTTTTGCACAGTGCATTACTAACTTGGGGAGTTCGCTACAGGAGAAACTTGCAGCCAAGAGCTTAGTAGGACTAAGAGAGGATTAGATATTTAAATAAATAAATAGCAAGACAGTATCTGCTGTCTAGTGGAGCTTAAATAAATAAATTTAAGGATGATATATAAAGCCTTATACTTCAGTTAACTGTTTTCTCACAAGGGTAAGGAATACATTTTGTTCTATTTTAGTTATTTTGGATTAGCCATTCATTATGAGATATTGCAAAATTTTTTGATATTTCTATTTGCCATTAATGTGAAAATTTCTATCTTACATTTTTCGCACTTGTGCAAGTCACAGTATTGCAGGCTACTTTGCTTTTATGTTTTTTAAATCATGTTAATGAAATGCTGGAGCACTACAGTACAAAAGCAGGATAAGAAATAACTGCAAATTACAGACATTATCAAGCCAGTTCCACAAGGGGACCCCCTTCCCCAGCCTCCTTTGCCTACCACAAAATACAGATAACTCAATCCTAAAACAAAAATGACATTTTTAGCACTAAAGCCTAAATGTCAGAAACAACACTGTGTGGAAGAAACCAAAGGCTTTGTCTGTATTTTATATTCATGTGTAAATAACCAATTAAAAGAAATATTCCAAACAGCTCTAGGAAAGAGATCACACCCCACAATGAACGTGACAAGAAAAAGATCCCAGTGATCCTAACAGAAAAGACCCTTCCCAAGTCTGTATCTGGCATGATATTACCCCGTAAGAAAAAGAATATATAACAAGTGAATACATTCTTGCCTGCTTCTTAATTGTGAAATCTCATAATACAGCATTCTCTTTCCATGTCAATTTTAGTCATCACTTCCAGCCTATGAAAGTACTCTGTGTCATTGTTCTCCAGTTTATCACTATACAGACAGCAACCAGAACATGGTGGGACACGTATGGATTGGTTTGTGGGTTTTTTGGTGGTAGTTGGTTTTGGGGTTTTTTTAATGGTTTTTTTCCTCCCCCAAATAAAATCAAGATAAAAAACAGAACTAATTTTTGCACAGAAATAGTCAGAACTAATGCTTACAGTGGTTATTCCCATCTGTCCACATTCCAGGGCAAGATTAGCCTTTACCCAGAAAAGATGAAAAACAATGAACCTGTGTAGATTTTCTTTATGACAAAGTATAATTATACAATCATTACAGTCAAAAGAAAGAAGTAACTCACTAATAGTTCTTTAGAGGTAACATCTTGAGTGCCCTGAAAAAAAAATAAGCTTTCTTACTAAAATTTTAATAAGCCCTTGGGTTTTCTCTGAAATATTTAAGAATAGCTGGTAAGAAAACAATTGGAAAAGAACAGATGTTAAAACCTATGAATATATACACTTCCATATTTTAAAAATAAAAACATCTTGTACTAACTGTGATTGCATATTAAACAAAAAAAAAAAAAGAAACAAGAAGTCTGCTCCTACTTTGTAATAACATACTGTTTAACTAGACATTCCATACTGGAAAGCATCAAGCGCTATTAAAAAAATAGTTCATGTAATTTGTTTTCCATCTTTCTAAAAAAAAAAATTTGGCTTGTACTGCATTATGGTTTTCACCACTCTAGCTGTTTTTAAAGCACAAATTATTTCTGGCTTTGCTTAGAATAAAATATGGATAGCATGTATGGGAAAAGTTACTTGGACTACTGACTGCAGTTGTGTATATACTTTGTAGTTTTGATAGTTCTGGTAGCTATGACCGTGTCACATGCTAGACTTGATACGAATGAAGCAAACATCTTCAGAATGCAGCACGTAAAATATAATTTTCCTTACTAGCTACCAGTGATGCCAAACTTCTGCTAAAATCCCCTGTAAATTGAAGAGCAACTCCTTGAGGATTTTATTTATTTAAATTACCATTTCGTAATAGCAATGAGAGCCCCCAGGTAATGAATTCATGAAAGACTACTGTACCACTCAGGTAGTTGAAGTAAAGTAACACACCCTTCAGCTCATTCCCAACAATACCACTGACATCAGGAGTATATTTCAAAGGGATTAATACCTGTTGTGCCTTATTGTTTAACTATACACTAACTATGGAGAATGTAAATACATAATATAATACTGGAATACTCAAAATTTCTTTTTGATCATAGAGCTCAATGAGTAACTACCACTTCCAGAACACTGTTTTTTAGAATTTATTGAATCTATTTAATACCTACATTACCTGGCTACCAAACGCCTCAAAACAAGAAATGCTGCCATTACTTCTAAACTAACAGCACATCCAAGGCACAGTCTTTGGGGTGGCAGACAGGTTCCTTATTTCTCATCTGCTGCAGGAAAGAACTTGAACCGCAGTTCTCCCAATCCCTGCATTTTTGTCTGCGATAAAAGCTGAAGGACGACAGCAGCGTACAGGTACCAGCCTGGGTGCGTGAAGGCACTCTAACAGCAAAGCAAGACCACCGCTGGTCGTACGGCTTCACTGCCACGCGCACCCCTGGTCAAAGGCTCTGCCTCATCGCAATGTTGTGCGGGACAAACTACGGTCTTATCTCCACAATGGCACCAGTTAGATGAAAGAGTCACTTTCTATTCAAGCTGCTGGAAATCTCCCTGCATCTAGTGATATCATCTGGACACTAGTTAGCTTACAAGCAGCAACTTCAGTAGTTCAATACACACCAAGTTTAATATAAGTGATTATCTAGAGCTTTGTAACTGATCATTTAAAAAACAAAGCCCCCACCTCACTTGTTATACAATTGCAAATTTGCATAGAGGTCGTACTACAAGCAATTTTTAAAGCAATTTAAACTAATACAAAGGAAATTTAGCTTAAATCTCATTTTTATCACCAACTTCCACTACCAGATTACCCCAGGTAATTTCTTAAACACATACAAACATACCTATACAATTGTTTAAATCATCTTTACCTGATTTACTTCATGTTACAACAGAGTTTAGGAGCAATGCAGGTACCTAAACATAGACATCTAGTGCTATTTTAGATGCCTGAGGGCATCCCACCATGGCTTTCAACTGCTGCTAAAGGAGGCATTAAGTCGTCTGTCACACCTGCTAGCCCTGACAGATGTCTCAGGTACCCAAAGCATCTAAAATGGCATTAGATGTCTATGTTTAGGCTTCTGAATCTTTTCCTTGGTGCCTAGAGAAAGTGTAAATGGAGGACGAGAATTGGTGTCCTGGCATCTGTCATTTATCTCAAACACAAACGCCACAGAAGCAGCGGAAGTGTGAAATCTTTACATTGTCTCACTAATCTATGTTTCCACTCTGTTCCCAGCAAATCAATCTGTGACAAAATACATAGTATGTTGTACATTATCATAAGCAAAACCTATTGCAATGAGGAAAACTAGTACAGATTTTTATGAGGGTAAATAGCATCTCACTTCCAAAACATCAAATTGGATTTACATGAGACAGAAGGATGAAATGCCCTCCTTCAACCACAATTCAAGTGGAATCAGTCTCTTGCTCAGTCCACTTGCAATTTATTTGTGTCACAGCATGGGGAAAGAAAATAAAGATTCCCTCCCCCCCATTTCTTAAATATTGGCGCTCTCTGCAATGTAACACCATGTTGACACCTCTATCTGAACAATCCATAAAGAAGAATCAAAAACAAGGTCATGGCAAAAAGTGTGAAAATGCACTGTCGTAAATGTACTTTCATCTCAGCCAGATGAAATCAATCAATTAGCTCATAATATTGTAGTAAATAATCTTGTTGCCATATAGAGAGACTTCAGGCATACGAAGGGGCTTTTTATAACATACTAGTCATTCTTCCTGGGTTCCTACTTTGAAACTTTGTGGGGAGTTTAATATTCAGACTTGAATAGTCTTCTAAGCGTTGTTCCAAAGCCACATAATGTAGAAACAACTTGTCTGGATGTAAATTAGGAAGAGTGAGCATTCAAGAAATGCAAATTGCACAAGCTTTCCTCTGAACACATGGGGTGAAAATGGAATTTTTAGCCATATGCAGGAAAGACCACCTTCAACGGAGATTGTGCAACAGCCTTTTAGGCTTCCTTCTCCTCCCACTTCCTTCCTCCATTCCCTACCCCAGAACACTGATCTCGTCAACTGTAGCAGAGTTTACTACTACAGCATCTCATGCCTCTTATTTTTTTGATCTGTAAGTCAAGGGATTTCCATGTAATTTTCTAAGCTAGGTTTAAAACATTAATAAAAAAAAACAAAACCAAAAAAGGCTTTTTGAAAACCTCCGGTTAACCATAGCTCCTGTGGCTTTATTTCCAAGTCTTAAAACTGTGCCTCTTTCATATGTTACTTCTGTAGCCATATATTATAGAATTTTGCCATAAATGTTAATAACAATACCTTTTGACAAAATTAAAGCTATCATGGTTTTATACCAGTCATAGAAAACACCCAAAAGAATTCCGCAGAAAGGAAAATAGTTTTAAATGACAACAGAAATGATTGCTTACCTCGCTTTCTTGGTCACATGAATTTTCTCCAAGACAGTACAATAAATTGTACTCCAAATTGTTTATGAACAATTGACATTCATCTGGAAAGTTTGGCAAGCAGTTAATTAAGCCCTGTAATGAAACACTTAAAAATAACTCATTCAGTCGCTGAATCCCCACAAGTAATTGTACAGGTCCATTTTCCTTTTTTGGTTTTACAGTTATTTCCAGGTATAAAAAATGTTTGTTACAGTATCAATATCCCTTTAAGAACCTGGCATATACATTTACTACTACAAACAGCCAGTAAAGCAAGTAATTTATTTCAAAGAAACAAACTAGTTGGGACATTTAACAACTTGAGGAAAACAAAATGTGTCTATTATGGAAGGGCAAATCTCAAGTTACTGGGAAATGTGCAGTGGTTAAAAGCTATTTTGGACCTAACCCTCACTCTTAATTACAAAGATATTACATGTCTGATTAACCCTCAGCACCCCATTGGCTCTGTAGCAGCCAGACGACCCAAGGGAGAATATGAAGAAGCCACTGAGAGCCACCAGCTCAGCTCCACTGCTACCACCACTTTCCATGCAATGGAAGGAAATGATCATAGAGTCATCTTTCTTGCAAAGGTGCTGTGTTTCAAAGGCAGAAAGAGAAAATCAATACTGTGTGTGGGATAGAAAAAAAAAAAAAGAATTTGTTTTCATTAACAAAACTTGAATGACTGCAAGGTCATCAACTAGCTAGGAAGGGAAATCTACTCACCATCTTGCCATGATACACCACTCTCCTTTACAAAGAAGATAAGGAAATTGAAGTTCGTCATGTCATGAAATCAGTTGGTTAAAAGAATACCCAGAAAAACAAAACAACCCTGGTTACCTAGAACATAAGACTTCAAAACGCCTCTAAGCAATTTCCCTAATTTCTGCCTACATAATCAACGTTCCACTGTTGAAGATGGAGGGAAAACGCACTTTTCCCTTTAGACCACCTGCTTGAACTTAACTAAGCTGATTATTGTTATTGTGTTTATATTGCAGCAGCACCTAAGATTAAAGATGCACATAATCTTTTAAGGCTGATAATCTGTCTAATAGTCATTTCATGGCTTATTTGAAACAACCTGATGTTAGTGCAACAAATGAAATCTCTTGAACGCTCTCTACATAAACAACAACAAAGACTGAAGAAGCCTTCAAGCTAATTTAGGATTTTTTTTTTTTCCTTTGGACCTGTTCCTCTCCCCGTGAGTACGTGTCCAAGATGCACATATACTGTGACACAATGCAGGTTTTTTTGTGTTTTGGTTTGGGTTTTTTTAGTTGCTTATGAATCACAAAAAATACTCAAGAACTAGAGAAAACCCTCAGTCTGAAGTTCACTAATGCAGCTCTGAGTGTGAACACACACAATTTCTGATCGGGTTTTCAAGTGACAGTATTACAAACACTTTGTTTGCTGGAGGTAATAATGATTTATGTAGCCAGGGCCTGTGATCAAGACAGTCCAATGACTTTCTTTTGCTTAATTTTAGCCATATACAACTCCCTCACCTAACTGAAAACCTCAAAACCACAACACACCACATAAAGCTGTGGTTCCTTTTATTACATGTATAATATTACTATTAAAGCTTTGCTTATCTTACCTTCTCCTTCCCCCACAAAGTTTTAGAAATCTTCAGCAAAATTACTTTTCACTACCAATTTCCACAAATCTTTCACTTTTACAACACTATGATCTTCAGGGAAAAAAAAGCCCAACTTTTTCTAGACTGAAAACTGAGAGTTTTTTTGTTGGGGGTGGGTTTTTTGTGTTTGTTTTTTTGTTGTTTGCTTGGGTGTTTGTTGTTGGGGTTTTTTTGTTTGTTCGTTTGGTTGGTTGTTTTTTTTTTTTGAAAGCATCAATGTTTGCCACTGAAAAGCAGTTCAGACTTTCAGCCTGCCAGTCTTGCTGCAATCATGACATTGTTTAAGTTCATAATTTTCAACGTGATAGAAATCCTGGTTTAAACTACCTCTGCTTTCCAACAGCACCTGCACAAATGCAGGAGTGTTTCATCAGCCTGGGGCAGACCTCATAGCCCACAACTTGGGAAGAGGACAGAGCACAGTAAATCAAAGTGCTCTTTAAGGGACACATACTCAAGCAGCAAGTCCCAGAACATCCGAAGCTTCCAACACTGGTAGTGTGGTACTGACTTGAGAAAACTGCTAACATAAGCTGATCTCCAGCCACTTAAGGCTCCTAAATCAAGACCACCACTTTAAATGTCAGAATGAATCTTGAAAGCACCATGGGGAGATTAAGAAGTGACAGAGATGCCTAATGTCCAACTGACAATTTTGCAAGTTTTCCATACAGGTTTTCACTTTTTTTGCAGATCTTTCACCAATTGAGGCTTAAAAGATACACTCATACTGTTCTGATCACACAGATACACTGAAGAGCACTACTTGGCCAGACTTCAACAGCAACCTCACAGAGTAAATATGAATGGAGGTTAGAGCTCTCGATAAAAGCAAAGGTATACCAGTTGGCTTTCATCATCCATGTTTCCCCTAGGTCTATGAGAATGACCCCAACACATGCAAATTAAACATCATCCCCATTCAACAGATACTGAGCTAGATATCAGTATTCATTAACATGAATAATTGATAGACACAGGGATTTCGAAAAAATCTTATTTCCATGTAATGATTTAAATTCTATACTAGACACTAAGTTTACATAAAAACATGCTGTTTAGTAAGTAACTGGTATCACCAGTATTGCAAATTTTTGTAGCTTTCTGGAATTATCCAAGGTAAGAAACAGCTGATCAGCTTTACCATTACATTCTATAATCTTTGTAAGGAAATAGTGCACCTATCTCTGCTTAAGTTCCAATTCTCACAACACTGATCTGGTATAATAGAATATTTTACTGTAAATAACACATATAGCTTCAGTTTTGGTTGTTGTTTATTTGTTTTTCCACATCAAGAGCACAATATTAAATAGGAAAACTGTAATGATTACAAACCACACAGCCAAAGAAAGAAAATGAAGTGAACCATTACAGATTTTACACTCCTTTATTAAACTTTTTTCTTTTATTTCAGTGGATATAAAGCTCCCAACAGGTATTTCATGCGACACAGAAAGCTGCTTTTAAACAGTATTATTTTATTGCCTAGCCAACTCTTCCAGCTTTCAGACTGACTCTTCACACCACCAAAACCCTAAGATTGATGATAATGAAGTGACAGTAGATGAGTTAGTAATAGTAACCAGAGGTGTACATTTTCAACCAGGATAGATACAGTTAAGAGGAAGGCTTCATTGTAAAGAAAAATAATGTGCATAATTCAGCAGCTATGCCATTCCACACACATATAATTAACAAGTCTTCAGCTCATTAGCAGGCTGTATAAAATACATATAATATGCTGTGCAGAACTGATTGAGAATAAAAAGCTTCTCATGCATTACAATAAATGATTTAAATTGTTTTGAAAGAGCAGTATCAGTAGCATTTAAGGATATGATTCTCAAACCAACTTATGGCTCCATCTCCTTCAGACTGACACTTTCACCCTCGTGGTTTTCAACAGATATCTTGCCATGCTAATTCTAGCATAATACGTTTGATCAGTGATTGCTGAGATTCTACTACAACCCTGAGAGACGAACAGGACCAAGGCAGTACAAACGACTGCATCAGATAGCTCTGCGTAAGCAACAAAGAAAGGATGTACACATATCACATTGCATGCATATTTCAGCATCAATGTAGTAAGGATATTTTTGAGGGACAACACATTTAGCACACACTAGCATCATCTCTTTACTTGTCTATATATTAATTAGTAGACTGCACAATTTCAGGGTTCCTTCTTCAGACATATGATAAAGGGCAGAACATTATTGCACCTGATGACACCAGCACTTACAGGAGACCTTGAAACTATTAGTCTGTCTCAAGGGACAAAATAGTTACTCCTGAGCTGTAGTGACACCTCCTGGCAACAGACCGAGAAGGTCTTTTCCCACACAACAGAATTTTTCCTCCAGACAATTCTCAGGGGTTTCAGCCAAAAGGCAACAATCATGGTGCTCCCTCCAGCCTGGCTTCAAAGGCACACTGCCCAGAACACCAAGCAGAATCTTCTGATTTATAAGCAGTACTGACATTTTAGAAATTGAGAGGCTAAGATACAGGAATATCAGCCTCTAAGATCTCCAGATTTATTGGACCACACATTGGCCTTTCTTGAGTGGTTGGAAAAATAGCTGCAAAAGCTAATCAACTAGCAGCTTAATTCATACCATGAATCCTGAAAAGTGTTTTCTCACTTCTCTGTGAAACCCTGTCTGTTTGCTAAGAGTTTATATCTTTGCCCTCCACAGATTCCTGACAAATATTGTAAGCATGATTTTGGTAAGAAGAATATAAATTAGCATTGAAGAAACAATAGCTAAAGACAACCTATAACCCAAACATAATAATACATAGGAAAAACATTTCTCCCTGCTTTGGGGTAGGTAACAAAGTCAGTGTAAGCTGTAAATTCTGTAGAAAGCCAAAGATGACAATTGTTTACATGCATTCTAAAATACATTAAATAACACAGTAGTAGAAGTGAAATAAATAATTTTTGATCTTTATAGCAATTTTGAACAGCGGACTTAGCGGCAGAGGGACAGCCATCGACTTCAGCAAGCACTCCACATTTAAAAGTCCTGCAGCACTGACAACTCAAATGTTTATATTCAAGTGAAAGTCAGACAGCAAGTGCATTTGTTAGTTTAAGTTTAGCTTGCTGACTAAAACCAAATACACATTCAATGTTTTACACAGCAATCTGTTCCCCCACCCCAATGGTACAACCAGTATCCAGCATTTTGAAGGACTTGATTGCTCTCATTATAACATTTCTGTCATGTCTTTTGTGCTGCCTTTATAGAGTACTATTTCCTTCATACTCACATAAGAATAGAAAGCTGAATTTTTGCCTGTTTTCTTTTGTGTCTTTGTCTCCCCCCCCCAACTCTTCAGAGAGGTAATTATGACATTTTAAAGTACTTTGCATATGCTGCAAGGCAATCAAGAAAATTCATTTGACAAACTGGATTATAGACTGTCTGCCAGAAAGCAAAGTGGTAACAGCATTTTCAACAATTTCTCAACGAGTATGTATGTTAGATGCTCACAGCACACTGAAATAATACGCAAGTAAGAAGAGTTCTACCTTTACAGTTTAAACAAAGCAAAAAGCCCCGTGAAAATTATGTATTTCCTCTCAACACATACAATATCAAATTGTAAAACTTTTTTTTTTTTTTTAAACAATTGAAAGCCTAACAAGGTAAATCCCCATTTGACAATTAATTGCCGTCTTCAGAAACTCCATACTCACAGATAATGAGCTGAACCACGTATGTGAATATTTCTACAGGGTAAAATGGTTACAGAACAGTGTTACTTCTCAGATTGCAGTGCTTTAAGAGTTAGCTGCATTTTATCTTCACTCCATCTTATTTTCAAGAAGATAAATACCTAAATACATAGCAATCTCTTTCATTCTCTGCATCTATCCATCAACATATATATCTCTTCCAATTGTAATGCAGTCATCTTAAGTTCGACTGCTACTGAAATCTAATGCCAACATTACCACATATTTTCTCCCTCTCACCCATACACTTATAGATATGCTAGCTGCATACCCACAGACATAATTGCTTTTCAGTGTCCAGCTTCATCCTCCAAGACACTCACAGGTATACTGTGTACAGAAGTATTTTGTGGGAATTCTTGAGCTACTCCGTATGCAGAAGACCGAGTAGTAGAGCACTCCGCTTGTGTTAGTTCACACCGTTTTTCTTACTTAACTGGCTTTCCTATCAACGCAGTGCTGCACAGTGCAAGCGCAGACACATCCTAGCAGGCCTGGGGTTCTGCACACAGAAAAATATTCCAGACTACCCAGGATGTGTCAACGGTAGGATGGGAGCTGTGTGCCTACCCAGGGCCGCCCGACATTTCCTATTAGAGGATGCTGTAATAAGTACAGCTAGGTATAGTTCTGCACAAGTGTCATTATGCTGACATTTTACACAGGGGAAAGAAAAAACCTTTTTCTTATGCTTTTTCAATAAATGCCTCATCAAAATTTCACAGTTTGGTAAGAGAAAATGGGAATGCTTTAACATGGACAAGCCATGTTTTCCTGAGAAAATCTGAAGGCTTTCCTGCATTGGTGGGAAGACTTGACATTTGATCAAAACAATAACACTTCTAACGTGTCCTAATGACAGAGATGAATTCTTCACATGGAAGAAGAAAAGCTTGTCTACTTTGTAAGTGTGTGAAATTCTCTGTAGGGGTTTAGAGTTTAACAGCTGTGTTCTCTGAAAATTCAGCATGTGTTCAACATATTTTATCTTAAATGTTCAGGGACATGGCAAAAGTCTCCCCAGATTTTTTTTTTCCCCCAGTTTGGTGGAACCAGCACAGCTTTGGCTACCTAGGCAACGAGCAGGTAATGCTTCTCTCCTCACAGCCACAAACAATTTGGAGAAAGAGCAGGGTTTTGTTAGTTTTCAAATGGGAACAAGAGTTGACTCACTACCAGAATAGAATAGCAGTAAGGAGACTATAGAGCAGACAAGTGAGATTGTGTGGGAAGTGAAAATGAGAGCAATAAAGAAATACTGAGATCAGTGAACCTGTATAGGAGGGGGGAGGAAAGGGGCCGTTAAAAGAAATCAGTGACTGGGCAAGATGTCTGGAGAAGGCGGCTGGGAATGGAAAACAAAACTGGGATGATGAAGGTGAGCAGTGGAACATTCTGGAACGAGAAACCAGGTCCAATTTATGTGGGGTACTACAGCAAAGAACATGTGGCTGTGGAAAAAAAGAGATGTCCAGTCATCAGGATGTGACTTTAGATGAATGAATTGGAATCCTTTTCCAGATCTGAATGGGATCCAAGATTGCTGGGGAAAATAATAGAATAATGGTAGGTCTGGCAAAGTACATACCATGTTCTCCACTAACATAGTTCAAGCAGAACCAGCTATTTTCCTTAACACTTCATTAGTTCAGGTGGCACAAACCTGCCTGGTGATCCAAAGGTTCAAAGGTTGCTCACAGACTAAGGAAGCAGACACAACATCTTTACCTCTTTTAACAGCATAGGAAGGTACTAACACAAAGCAACATAGAAGCAATATTAAAAAAAAAATAAAATTATAGTGTTATGCATTCACAAGCAGGGAGTAACAAGCCTGCTCGTAGTTTCAGCCTGCTTACTCTTGTCTAAACGTAATGAAGACTTACACATCAACTCACCGGAGGGGGGGGGAATTATAGGCAATCCCCAACCTTTTTTTGTAGTAAAAGCTGAGAGGTTTGCAGTGAATGAGACACAAGACTGAAGGAAAATTTGACTGATAAATGCAGTTGGGAAGTTGCTCTAGAGAACTGATTCTAATCCTGTCTCTACAACAGAAATGCAAAGAATGGCCCTTGATCCAAGCTTGATCCAACAGATACGACCAATAATTGCATGTGCCTCGTTTCTTCAGTGACCAGCACGACAGCCTAGAATCCAACCTGCAAAAGCTTTAATACTTGTACCGGCTACAGGGTTTCAATCAGAGCCCGGGTGGTACTGCTACTCAAAAATTCATTAAAAAGCTGTGAAGTACTGTAAGAAAATAGATTTGACTATTAAAACATCTGATCTCATAGCAGGGTCACAATAATCAGTAAATGGAGGGGGGTGACACACAGAACAGGATGGATATTGGATAACTCAAAGATCTCTTGATCGGGGCACTTCACAAAAAAATTTTTGGAAAAAAATGTCATGTAATTGAGAGATCTAATTGGAGACCGTCTAGAAAACACAAGTTCTAGTTTTGAAAAATTTTGGATACTTGACTCTGTGACTGCTGTTCATATCCTAGATTTTTCACTTTTTATGTTTTGTATGAAACAAAAAGGGACTTAGCACTTCATTAGACTTTGCACTATAAACCCACATTCTCATGCTAATAATGTTTGTGTAATTTCTTGTTTATAGCTGAAATGTCCCATCGTGATCTTTTGCTTTGTGAAATGGTTGGTTTCCCTCCCTTCCGAAGGTGATTTTTCTTTTTAATTTTACAGCCTTAGACAGGTTCATTCACCTGTTTTTTTTGAATTATGGGAAAGTGAAAAAAGCAATACTTGCTTGAAATGGCAAAGTATAAGTAGGTCTCCCTCACCTCAACCCCAATTCAAAAATGCTGAACTTTATGATCTGACATTTTCAGGTTGGCTACGTCTGACTTCGTACTGGACATTTTCATTGCATGTGAAGAACTTGCTCTCTTCCTTACCCCACACCAACAAATAAATGAGGTTAAAGCATTTTTAAAGTAGATCTTGTAAATTTGGCTAGTATTGGAATTACAATAATATTTCCCATCATGAGCTAGCAAGAAACTACCAGCCATGAAGAAAATGCAGGGCTAGACTACTCCTTTCTAGAGCAGCTGCAATAAAGCAGAATTCTGTACTTCAGGCTCTGACAAAGAGCCTTCTAATACCTCTTGTAGACAAAAACTAAGATATGTAGAAGGGAATAGATCTCAAGAGAGAATTCTGAGCCTTGGAAGGCTAGCAAGGAAAATGGGCCCAGGCTGTTAACTCCAGAAGACTGCTTCCTTTTGTTCTAGAGGCAAACAGAATCTATCAGCAGTTTGCCAGTTAACATTTTAACAAAGAAAATTAGGATCCCGTACATCTCTTAGATGATCTGCACAATGGTTCTGCTCTCACACACACAGAATGCAAGTCCTTAAGCATCAATTCGGCTGGCCTTCAAGAACATGGATGGATCACCAATTTCCATATTAATACTACTTGTCAGGATGAACTCTTCACAGGGACAACTTCATGTGCAGTGTTAGTGGCATGAAAATTCAAGTTCAGAAACATAATACTAGTTACAGACACATGCTACAGCTGGAGAAAGAAAATGTGTGCTATCACATTGTCATGACTAGCTTTGAAGTGGGAGAAAAAGTTGTAGGTGTAAAGAGATCTCAGAGCTAGTGAGCAAACCAAACAGTTTGAGTAGAAGGAATTGGTTTCTTTGGATAGACTAGGGGAGACAGCAGTGGTATATCAGTGGGAAAGGTAAGGATTAATGAATATGAAATATTTCTGAGAACTGAGAGAAGATGATCAAAACCAGAAGTGGCAGAATAAAGAAAGGCAAAAGTTGACTTTATAAAGGGAATTACAACCCAACAGAACAGGCAGGGTGGATTCAGTGGAAGCTAACCTCACTGAAAAAGGTCAGAGAGACTGAAAGGTGAGCTCCCATTAGTGAAACAAAGTTAAGAATATGTAATTGAAGCTGCTTAAAAATACTACTGCAAAACTGATAGGAACTCCTACTCTGGAAGAAAGGACTCAAAAGCCTCTCTTCCAGGTGGAGATCTTTCCTACTTGAGCTAAAGGAGCAGTCCCTTGGCTAATAGCATCGTAAGCACTTACTGCATTCGCAGGCCTGCCACAGGAGCAGAACACACTGAGAAATACAAAGACTCTTCCTCGACAAAGAAAGCTTGTCTCCAATGTCTGAATTGTATGATAAAGTCAAGTGATCTTCAGCTTACAAGGGAAGAAATAGGTGTTTTATACCATCAGAAAAAAAAGAACTCCCTAGTTCTTTCATAGAATAACATTTGTTTCTAGCCCAGAAACACTGCCAGGTATCAGCCTTCAGAAATACTGCATCGTTCTTTTCTCTTCTCTTATTTTAATTTATAATTACATTTTGAGTATTTGTCTGGTTTTCTATACACCATTTACACTACTTCGCAATTAAATCATCCACAACATCACCATAATTTGAGACACAGACTTTTCCAAAGCTTCACTCCCTATGTAACAGACATCCTTACTGACTGCTTTCTCGCCTGGAAAAGAGATGAGCATTAAGCACTTCCTTGGAGGATCAACAATACTTGATTACTTCAGATCAAACCTAGGACTTGTTTTATGACCTGGAGTTCCTGCCGATGTACACTCTGTTGCAATTCCCACTTCAGTTCCACTGCAATTCATTCCAGAAGAATCACCTGAAGTATTAGGGATAATCAATGTAGCTGTAGTATGGCATGGAAAGTACCACAAACCAACAGATAAACTGGTATGTATTCTCCAGTACCCGTATTTTGTCATCTGTCATTAACATTGTCATTTATAAAAGGGTCTCCTCCATTTTGAATCCACTCAGGTTTGAGTTAATTTAAAAATATAGTGCCACAGCAGGAATTGATTCTCAAGATAAAGGATTAAGAGACAGTATTTAAAAATAAATTCAAAACAGTTGTAAATAGCAGCAGAGTTCAGTAATAAATTCTCAGTAGCTATCCTTGGTGAACAGCAGAGGATGTCAGCCTCCTACTCCATCCACATCC
Source organism: Aquila spilogaster (assembly GCA_024606505.1). Classification (NCBI taxonomy): domain Eukaryota; kingdom Metazoa; phylum Chordata; class Aves; order Accipitriformes; family Accipitridae; genus Aquila; species Aquila spilogaster. The sequence goes on along the minus strand of JANHGO010000069.1, from coordinate 64,639,334 downwards.
CCAAAGGAACCACCTAGTTTTATCTGTACTGACCCAATACGGTGCTGGTGGTCAACGCAGACAGCAGTGATGAGCTCCATGTCATCTGTCTGCTGACCGTGACCACCACTTCTGCCATGCACACATGGGAACCAAAGAGGAGGTAAAATGGGAACCAAAGAGGAGGTAAAATGGGAACCAAAGAGGAGGTAAAATGAAACTGAACTCCAAAGACCCACATGTTTCAAAGAAATCCATTTTTGGAAAGTGACAGTCCACAACGTTTAGTGCCAACAACAGTCATGAACTGAGGCATTCAAAAATTGTAAGATGGCTTGGGCCTATAAATACAGCCCACTTCCACTGGTTCGTTCTCGAGTCCACAGAGAATGGAATAGGATTAGAAGAACTGTGCTACAAATATCATATTTAAGAAAGAGTGAATTGTTAAAGTAAACTTTAGATAAAACCACAGACCAAGAAATATTTATTTTTTTGCATCTTGACATGTTAAGATAAGCAATATTTATACAAGATATCCTTTAAAATTAACACATTGCTCGTTTTGACCTTTGAAAATTTCAGCTACCTTTTCTCAGACAGTTGGTAAGCCTGACTTTCCACAGCAGATTGTATGTCCTTAACTCTTCCAAGATCCAACAAAGACTGCTCCCAGCTTCCTCCCATAGCTTTCCCACACTTCCTAATAGAAGGTTCCATAACCTGAACACACTGAGGTATTTAAACATAAATTTACAAGATAGAAGTAGACCAACAAAAGATTTGGACCTAGCAGAGAATTAATTTCAGAACAATAGCTTTTTTATTTATTTCTGTTTTTACAGTGAAACCATAACCAGAAAACATGCAAGTATCAGTATACAAATAACTCTCTATTTTGGGGTCCTGAGAAGTTTCAGCAATTGCCTGTAGCGTAATGAATGTTTGTAATTCATTAGATTCTGTTTAAAAATGCAAAGCACGCCACAACATCAATGATGTTCTCTTTATCTTAACAAAAAGACTATTACACTTAACGTTCTTCTGACAGAGCTAGCATGTTTCAAAATATGTATTTCTTTTTTACAGTATAATGTTTACAATGGTGTGTTCATATTTAAATTTAAATTAACTGTATTAATGTCATATTTCAGGCAAGACCATGCTCTGCTAATTATCCCAAAGAGCTTCAAAATCTTTACAGTATATTCACTGCATTTATATCATCTCCACAAACTTACTGATCTTGTTTATATAATTTTGCAAATGACAAGATGTGTAGGATAACTATCTAAATGAACTAAAAATTGTGTCATGGACAGATCCTTCACAGATTTGCAATTTGTAGCTGTCAATCTTCCTACAGCTGCTAGATAACAAAACAACAGTTCTTTTCTTCATGCAGACGAGCAAATTCAATAAACATTGGTAAGGGTTCTTTTCCAAAAGAAAGAAATCTCTGCTTCTCCACTGTCTATTAAACCTTTCCTTATACACATCTTAACTCCTTTCTTCTTTTCCTCAGGGAAGGAAAAAAGTCATAGCAATCCTATGTATTTTAGCACCATATTTAACCAAATCTGAGTTATGTGAAAAATGGGCTTGCTGACTACAAAATATTTTTGTGAAAAGGAAAAATATTGGGGGGGGGGGGGGGCAGGGAAAAGATATATACAGACTTACAACTCACACCATGTTGTAACTGGAGAACACACAATGGGAGTAGCTAAAATGATCATTAAAGGCAGCCAACGCATTTTTATTTCACCTTCTCAATCAAGACCTGCCTGAAATGGGCCAAGTTATATTAACATTTGATAGAGAACACAAACAAACAATAATGGGATCAATATTGTGTGAATCCTGTAAATTCAAAGTTGTGAAATGAGCAAGGGCACTGCCTATGTGATTTTTTTTTCTTTTCCTCAAGACGAGGGCATAAACTGAACTGTAGTTACAAATGCTGTTAAGAATTGGATTAGGGACCAACATCCACAGTGATAGGAAAGAAAAGGAATTCAATCAATAGAAAATCATTAGGGAAAGGGCAATAAAAATGGAAAATGAAAACAAATTGCTACCACAGCAGAGAGGGATTAAATGGCTGAAAATGCAAACAACCTTATATTCCATTTTATAAATCACTTCAAGATTTCTTCTTTCTTCAAAGAAATTATACATCACTTTCCATAATCACAACACCAGTTCTGTACCACGGATTTTCCCTTTGAAATCAAACTCCACATTAGACAGAGGTGTTCGCAGAATGTGCTGCTCCCAGGGGCTAGAAAACTCTAAGCCTCGGCAGACTAATGCACTTAGTAAGTCCATCAAGGACCATCAAACAAAAAGCATTCAAGGCGGTCAGGTACGTTGGGTCCACCGAGATTAACACCCAGCATCACTTGATGCACAAGAACATTTTAGAGTCAAGAGTTGTACCAGTTCTTACACGAGATATTTTGAACCGTCGCTACCTTGCACAGCTAAAGAAATACTCCTTTGTGGGCGCAGTGAACAAAGTGATCAGGACACGGACTTGCAAGAGGAGAGGGTGCTCGCAGGTGCCTGTGTTCAGTGAGACACTGGCAGACAGTACACGTTTGCCTCATATACCTCACCGATTTACTCTGCTCTAGATGCACATGCCTTATGATGGCAAAGGGGATTCATGAATGCTGCGGAGAGAGAGACCTTTAACATCGCACCCGCTTACGCTCCGAGACAACCGAGACGGGGTAACATCGTTTAAAATAAATAAATATTTCCTCAGTCCACCAAGTAGGAAGGGCAGAGCCTCCAGCTGAGAGAATAATTGGAAAGTAGAAACAGCTGAGAAGAATTAACGGCACCGGCAGCCCCGAGCTCCAAACCGCCCCAAGTGCCCGGCGGAGAGACACGTACCAGCGGCGGCGGGCGCCGGCCGGACCCGCGGCAGCCCTTCAGCTCGGGGCTGGCGAAAACACCCACGGAAACACCCGTGAAGACGCTCGCGGCCGCCCCACCTCGGCCCCGGCCCAGCTCGGCCCCACCTCGCTCCCAGCGCCCCCCCCCCGCCAGCCTCGGGGCGCCGCAAACAATGGGCGGGAGGCGAGACCCGCCCCGCGCAGCTCCGCGCAGCGCTCGGCATCCCGGCTCCGCGCCGGGCGACGGCACCGCGGGGAGGGGGCGGCCGCAGCCAATTCCGCGGCGCCGGGAGGGGGAGGAGGAGGAGGAAGGGAGGACGGACGGACCGACCGACTCACTTACTCGGGGCTGCGGCAGGCCGGCGGGGGAGAGCGCGGCTCCGGGCGCGGCTGGCGGCGCAGCAAACTCCGCGGCGCGGCTGGCCGGCTGGCGGCCCGCCCCGTGCGGC
>JANHGO010000069.1:64625594-64635846 GCA_024606505.1 Aquila spilogaster | reverse complement strand
AGTGAGACTTGTGATGGTTCTTCAGTCCTGAGGGACTTTATTTAACAGTCTGTGTGTGGCCATCTGGACATTTGGCTCCTTTATTTTCGCTTTCCCGTCCCCGCTCTCCTCCGTGCCCCCTCTCCGCGTCCTCCTTCCTCCCCGCGGGCCTCTCCCCCCGCCTTTGTCCCTTGCAGTACCCCCCCGCCCCCGGCTGTAACCCAGTCCCGCTCCTCCGGTGGTTACCCGCCCGAGGCCGGGGGGCGGCGGCAGTAACGGGGCTCCCTGACGGGCTGCGCGGCCGCATCTCGGGGAACCCGGCAGCCGCCCGAGCCGCCTCCCGCCCCGGCTCCAGCCGACGCTGCAAATGCTCTTCAGCGATCAATAAAGAAGTCATTTGGCTTAGCTGCGGGGAAGGGTATCAAGCAGAGATTTTCCTCTGAAAAGTAAATCCTTTTACTTTTCCCGCTCCGCATCCTGGCGAACTTTCCCGTTACGCGTGCCCACGGGTTGCTTCCCTCGGCTCACCTGGCTCCCGAGGAGCGGGCAGGTCCTGTCCAGGCCCTCGAGGAACCGCCGCTTGAAAGTGCCGCTGCTCATCTTTAGCACCTGCAATAGAGTTAGAGCAGACAACTCAGGTTCACTCCCGGTGGGGTCCAAGTTCATCGGCAAAAGCCCTAGGTTTTGACTTTGGCGTGAAACAGAAATCTTCTGGTTTGTGTCGTCGCACATTTTGCAATGATGACCTTGCAGAATACTCTCTTTCTCAGCCAACATCAGAGATAGTTGGCTTTCAATTTGAAACTTAAGTGTAAATTTAAGCTCATTTTTTGCAGCTTCTGTTTTGCTGCTGTTGTTTATTAAAATCTCATATTTGGGGAGTTGCAACATAATGTCTAGTCCGAATGTCTTTGTTTTACTGTCATTTTCACTGAAGAAAAAAACAAACAAAAAAGCCACTAAATTGATGATTTGGGTGGTTCTAACCTGAGTTCAGAATCTCGATATTCCCTTTGGAAATAAACGGAAGTTAAAGCATATAGAAGAGAAATTATTTTGCATCTTATCTTCAAGCATAATCTATTAAGGAAATCATCACACCCTTCTCCAGATACAGGTTCCTCTACAAATAAGGAAGGGGATTGCTAGAGAGGAAAGTGATACTTGTGCAGGGGATGAGGATGCTAATATATACTTTTTTTTTTTTTTTTTTCTGCTGGGAGTCCTCTAGTGACAGTCCTGTTTCTCACATTCTGCAACAGCAGCTTGGCTTCAAGCCATAAGCAGTGGGGGCTGACTTCGATATCTCCTCCAAAATCTTCTCTTCTTCCTCTTCCATCAGCGGCCCGTGCAGATCCAGTGCTGCCACTTTTGTCATTCGCCGTTCTGCTGAGCTCTGCCTGCCAGCCCAGAGCCCACCTGAGGGACAGTCTTTTTCCACAGCCCTTTTCACTCTGCTTGGGCACTCTCTCCTGTAAAAACATGCCTGCTGGTTCAGTCTGTCACTGCGTTATTTCTTGTGGTGGGGGATTTGCCTCAGTATTGTTGCTGCTTTCATTTTTCTTGGTGGCGTCTTGCAAGTTTCCAAATCCCGCTTCTTGCTACTCTTCCAAATGAGCCGAAGCGCTAAGGCTGCCTGTTCTGTCTTTGGTTTGGGGAATGGACTCACTGTTGGCCACCATTTTGCGATTGCATTTGATTTCTTTCTCATTGCTATCATGAACCAGACCCGGCTAGAAGGACCATGCCTGACGTGGGTGCTGAGGCCGGCTGGCTGGAGCCCTGCTCGCTCGTGCGCACCTGGCACCTCTCCCTCCAGGCCGCTGGCTTTGCCTACCCTGCTCAGCTGCCTTGTGCAGTCTTCCTCCTCCTCCAGGCTGTGCTGGGTTTCCATCTCCAGGATTTGGTTGCGGGGGGGCTGCAGAGGTCACCTCTGTGAGGAGGGGGTGAGGCTGCCCGGTGCCGGACACAGCCGGTTCCTCAACCGTCCCAGCACGGGGCACAGCTGAGCCCATCAGAGAAGCACTGAGTAAGGAGGAGGTAGAGGAGTCTGGGGTGAGGCAGTGAAGTGAGCCTGGGGGGGGCAGGAGGTATTTTTTGGCTTTGCTTCTCAACGTCCAACTCTATTTTTAATTGGCAAGAAATTAATTTAATTTTCCCCAAATCGAGTCTGTTTTGCCCATGACGGTAATTGGTAAGTGATCTCCCTGTCTTTATCTCGACCCATGAGACTTTCCATCTTATTTTCTCCCCCATCTTGTTGAGGAGGGGAGTGAGCAAGCTCCTGGGTGGGCAGCTGGCAGCCGGGAAAAGTCAACCCACCACAGGGGCTACAGTCAGTGGAGAGGAAACAGAATCCTGTTCGAGCACATCAGTTTCAGTGCAGGCTGTGTTATAAACTTCTGCGTGTTGTGATGGTCCAGTACTGCCAGAGAGGGGTCCTTTTCTGTCCATTCTGGCATCACCACCCTTCTCTTGGCTGCCTTTCCCACTGACTCTGCAGAAGGTGTTGGGGGTACTGAGAAGATATCTTTTGCTGAAATTCCCATTAGGCAAGAAATCATTCACATTTCACTGCAGTGTGACATTGTCTGAACAGGGCATTTCAGTAGACTGTAGCACCTTCAGTTTTCTGATTACAATTCTTGTCTGAATCTACTAGAGCCAGGTCAGCTTGTGTATTTGTATCCTATAGTCGCCTTTGCAGAATTATACTGTGACCGCATGGGGCAGAAATCTCTTTTTACTGTCAGTCACTATACTCTTTGCATTTCCCTTACTGTCCCATAAATGATCTCAATTGAACATTCATTACTGGAAAATAGAATGCTCCCCCCCCTCCTGCTACTTCTTGAGAATATCTCTGTTTCAAGTTGTGAGCATGTGTCTGTCTTATAATATCACTGACTAAATTGCTTGGAATTTACGCTTAGTTCCCTTTAAACATAATTGTAGATAAATCCTGGGTGAATTATTTTTTTGCATGCACTAAATTCAACAAAGATGCAGTTTCACTTAGTTCCCTCAAATAGTTACCGATTTGGATTATCTTTGCTGCATAGTTTTTGGGGATATTTTCGGGATAAGATTCACAAATCAGCCAGAGTCGTTTTCGTCAATCTTTCCTCTTCTAGTATCTTAAAGGCTAGGTAAATTTTGAAGTATGTAGGAGATCCAGGTCTAGTTCTGTTCTCTGCCTGAGTGAATTTGAATTCTCATTGTTGATCTACTAAGTTGGAAGTTATTTGGGGGTGTAAGAAGCAGGAAAAGAAGATTATTTTCCTGCCAATACTGTTTCAATACGTACAAATAACATTAACTGGAGCAGGAATTACATCAGTCTTCTCTCAGGTGAGAACTAGGAGACTAGAGTCCGGCTCATACTTTTCAATCAGCATTTATTTCCACATGGAGTTCAACAGGGCTCCAGCAAGAGAAGCTAGAAGAGCCCTGCTTTGCAGCCTTGTGGATGACACTCACCCTGGATATAGCAACATGGATGCAAATCACTAACAAGAAAGTGAACTGAGCCTGGAGTGTTAAGGTGCTTTTAATTCTTGTGGTGATACTTCTCCTGGTACCTTTCTTAGGGTTTGGGTGGACAAATTGACAGTCCAAAGCGGGGAAACTTATTATCAGCTTTTCTCCACTCATGCCTTGTGTTCTTTCTTTTCTTAGTTAGAAGTCAGTGCAACTTGATGTCATAGCACTGCATAAATTTTTCCTTGCCCTTTCCATTTTCTAAAATGAAACTATTATCTGCTCTGATCTTAACACCTGGAAAGTGCCTCCTTCAGTTTATACTAAGTTCAGTGTAAACTAGAACGCTTCCTGGAAGCATCCATAGTTACTTGTTTTTGTAGGTACTTACCACAGGATGAAGAAAACTTTGTCAGAGACAGGAGAGCTTGTATAGTTTAACACAAAATAGTCACTCTTGAACGTTAGCAAAGCAGGCAAGAGCGCCTCAGAGGCTGTTCATGAGCAATGTTATTCTTCACTATTAAGTGTTTCTGAGCCAAAGCCAACCTCTAATATACCAAAAAACTTTGTCACCGCTGTTTGGAGGCAGATCCACACTGTGCTTGTTTCCAAAGATGTAACAACACCTTTTCTTTGAAGATATGCCTGTTCCTTCTTCAATTGTTTTACTAAGGCTGCTGGAAGAGTGGATGATCCCCATCATACTGGGATGCTGTTGTCCTCCCTCTTTCAGTTTGGAGTATTTTTGATGGCACTTGGTGAGCAAATTGCTCTTTTTCATGCTACGCTCTTGCTCAGCAAGGTATTTCTGCCTGTCAGCTGTAACAGACTCCGAGAGATAATGTTACTTGTTTCACAGATTTCTTATTAACAGCTTGTTTTTGCTTACAGGACTCAAGAGTACATATACTGTATATCACCAGCTCTCAGTTACATTTCTCTAGTGTAATATTTGTAATATTATCAATGTTTCTGGGGCTCATATTGCAGCTGGTCCCGTGATTGAGCTGCAATTGAATTGGTTTGTGATCTAATAGCTCAATTGCAAATATAGCAGCCTTTTTTCCTGCAGAGAGTTTAAATCAAGAGTTTGTGAAGCAGTTAAGGTCATATGGCAGATATCCTCCTGCTCTCTGGAATTCTCAATATTCTTAAGCACTCTAGGTGCTGCTGTTTCCCCGCCCCCCTTTTCTTTTTTTAGTTTTGCCCCATGACTCTTCATCTCCTGTAAGCATTTTTTTTCTTTCTCTCTACTGCAGATACACTGGTTCAAGCTTTGTGTCTCTGACCCTGTCCTGCTACCTTAGCTTCTTTGCATGGCACTGTTTATCTTTTCTGCACTGCGTGTTGGTTCTGATGTGCTCTTTTTCCTGCCAAATGTATCTGACCTTGTTTGTGCATTGCTTTAGAACCTATGTATTTGTCTTAAGAGTAATCCAAACCAATCAAAACCTCCTCTACTGTAACCGGGAAACAGGTGTCCCACAGACGATCTAATCTCTAAGTAGAAAATTTTAGTATCTCCATACTTTTAAGTGGGAATGGCAGAATTCTTAGGTCTGTTATTTAAATATCTATTCCCTCATTACTACTCCCTGTTGGCATCAGGAAATACATAGTCACATTCTCTTGAACTTTCTAGCTACACTAGCTGTTTCAGTGTCTCAAATATTATTCCTTGTCATGGTGGAACAATATCTACCTTTAAAGTATTCCAACTTAGAATAGGCAACATGTAAGTGAATCTCTATGTGCTCTGATACAATGGAAAAACAATTTGATTCTTTTTCCAGAATAATGCTTGGAAATTTCAGCTTTCATTTAAGAAAACCTGAACTGTGTGGTTCTTAGAGTTGCAACATTAACCTAAAAGTGTAAAGTAAGCAGAAGACAGAATATCTGTAAAAAAGGGAATATAATAAAGTTTTGCAAAGAAAATTGAAAGGTCTGCTTCTTTCTTAATGTATATTTTATTTACTGTTAATTACCACAATGTACCCTTTAGCAAAGTTGTCATGAAATATTATTCTGATTATATCAAACTCGGAGCCCTAGAGAATCAGGCTCAGTGAATGCAAGTGAAATTGCTTCAGATTGCAGAATACAACTAGACATTAATAGCAGAATTGTTTCCAAGCAGATAATAACACACAATGGCTTGTTATTCTTGTGATAATACTTCAGATTAAAAAAGGGTACGAAAGTGGAAGTCAAAACTTATTTCATATTCAAGGCATAAAATACCAGTGAAAGGGCAACTAAGTATCCTGTCTTCTTTTAAAAGATGGTGTCACCTAATAATAATGCAAATAGTAAGTGTTGATATATGACCAGTTTTACAATAAAACCTGCCTAAACATGAAGTTAATTTAAAAGATTCTTGCCAAAATTCCACAGGAGAGTGCAGACTGCAGAAAAATTCTCTAAATTCTCTATTCTCAAACCTTTTAAACAAGAGCACTCCATTGCAGTAGACAAATCAGCTACCCTAGTGAACTAGACACCAAGAGAAAGCATCTCTCAAGAGACAAATTTAGAAAATAATTTGATACGTGTAAGAACTGAGAGATATTTAAAAGGTAAACAAGCCTACAAACATGTTTTGTTCTACAATTGCTATTACAAACCCAAATGAGCACAGACATGAACTGATTCATGTGATCTAAATATACCCACCAAACATTAATATTATCTGACGAAAACCATGAAAGCAATGGCAGCTAAGATCTCAGAACAAAGATATCCACCACGTTAGAGGCAATACCTACACTTTGACAAGTTAGATGACAGAAGCCCTGAATTAGAACTTTGATGCTAGCATTATAACTGGAGGTCAATAGTTCTACTCTAAGCACACACAGAGATAGCAGAAAACAGGGGAAAACATTGTTAAAAGTTAGCCTTTTCTGTGTCTGCATGTGGACTACTTTACATGTACAAAGCAAAGGGATAAATACACAGAGAAAACAGTAGTTACCCATAATGCCAGTACAGATTCCAGGCCTTGTACAAAGTTTTAGCAGAAGCAGAAAACTGGGGTAGTTTTCTAAAGATGAAAATTACCTATTTCAATCTTCTTGGCTAGAGGAACAGAGGAACTAGTACAAAACTTTAAGAAAGTCTAGTAAACAAGCAGAAACAACCCATCATTGAAAAAAAAATCTCTTCTAGATGTGAAAGTCATGTCTACAAATGTATGAGTACATCAGTATCATGGACAGTAGTGCATCGCAGAGATACTCCAGTTAGTTTTTATCAAACTTCTCAGCAGGATAAATTAGATTGTTTAGGACTCTGTTTTGCCATAGCTCTGGTATATACAGTATGAGTTGGCTTGTTTACAGCCTGTTTAGATATCTCCAAGACACACTTTGGCCTGAAGGATATATATGTTTGCTGTCTTCTAAAGATGTGGTCTCATCTTAATGTATTTTGGCCAGCTTTCTGCATCCCAGGATGAGTAACTTTGCATCTGCCTGTCTTAAAGCACTTCTTTAAGGCAGTTCTACAGGTTATTTACATTATTTTTGTGTGGACATCCTCTCTTCATTGTTATGGTTCTCTCAATCTTTGGCTCATACATGAGTTTTAGTGCTAGGTATTTTATACTTATATCTATACCTGTATAGGAAAGATTCAGGCTTCCCCCTTAGCCCTACCAAAGCTCACTGACAGTATCCTCATTTGATGATGAATTTTCATTCACACACTGTGATTTTTTTTGGTCCTGATCAGATTTTCCACCAGTGAAACATTTCCCCCTTTTGAAACATAATTGCTGGGATTGTCCTATTTGTGCATACTAAAAATTTCAGGTAAAAAAATAGAAATGCCTGATTTGGGGAAAATTGGCTTCTTAATAGAAAACTATCAGGAACTTTAATGATCTCTTGTTGCTACTAGCATGCTACTTCCAGCATTTTTCTCCCGAACTGATTCACCCATACAACACTTATTTTTCTTCTTCAGTTATGTGCTAAGAATATGCTTATGTCTTCTTTAGCTGGATTTGATGATTTGTACACATTGCCAAAGGTGTGCCTTTGGACTTTCCTAGCTAACGCATTTATCTGTAATATTCCCAGGTTCTTCTGAGTTGTCTATACATTTAAATGACTTTACTATTACATGCTGTCCTCTGATTTTTTTCCTACCAACTTTATAGCTCTTAGATTACAATCAGATTTTAGTATTCCAGGCACACAAATTATTTGATATGTTTCAGTAACTTTGGTTGTACCTCCTTTACTGAGAATTTGTTTCAGAGTCTACACAAACAAACAGCACGATCTGTTGTAGTTACTGGACATTTTAAAACAATCACAGTCAGAATAACAACCACTATTTGTTTTAGTTATTATTATTATGAATGGTTCATGAAAGTGTATATCCTGTAGAGTAAAACAGAAATTAGGGAGAGATTATGATGTATAGTGTATTATATACCAGGTGGTAAAAATACCCCGTACAGTATGAATTTGAGCTCTATTTTCTGTACAGCTTTTGCATTCATGAAACACTTCCTGCTGGCAGAAATAGCAATATTTTTTCACAATCTTTCAAAATCTGTCACAGTTCAACTGCTGTAAACACAACAGATACTTTAAAAAAGTGCATCACAAGGCTGTCCACTTTCAAAAAGGGGGTGATTCAATTGCTGGATGCATTTTTACCATGAGCAAAGAATACTATTCCGTAAGAAAGAGTAAAGATAGGAAATTAAATCTGTAGAAGACAAAAAAAGTCAGACAGACTCAGAAGGATCCAAAAGGAATGATATTCTTCATGCAAGAGAATGCAATGTGTATTATGTTACTTTTCCATTTATTCCGTCAGAGAAATGCATGTGTACCATAGCAACCAGCACGTTTCATAATTTCATAAAGCCTATATGTTAAATCATTAAACTAAAGATCACTTACTTTCTCTGAATTGGTGAGCAGCATTTTTCCCTGTTGTTTTAAGCAATAGTTAATAAAATATTAATAATAACTCATAAATGGTTAAACGTGCTGAATGCTTGGACTGTTGCACAGTTTCTTTCATGTTTTCTAATATGCATGCAGAAAGATTTCTTTAAAGTTAATATTACTCTTAGAACACATTATTTTATGTGGTTTTTGCACACAAAACACAAACCCAAATGCAATTATGTCAAGAATTTGATTGCATAGCATAGTTTATATTCCCACTTCCTCACCTTTAACCCTTCTAAGTGGACAATGGGGTTTTCTTTCTTGTTACATAAATTATTGTCTGTGGAAACGCTTCCTTGAACCTCTGGACAATTACATTCGATTATCTGTAATGTTATATTTTCAAATTATGAAGGAATACTGTGGCTTGCTGTTTTTTCATGCCATTACTCTTTAAGGAAATCCAAAGTGACAAGTAACAGAGTTCAAATCATTTGCAGATTTTCAAAATATGGGATTAAGTTTCATTTAAGCATTGCTTTTCCTGCCCTGCAAATGTGAATGCATTGTGTTAGTTGAAGTAATCGGAGTTAAATTAAAAATCTCAGCACAACCTCTAGGGAATTCAACTCTTCCCAGACCTTACTTCAAGTAAAAGCTTGAGTGAATATCTAGGTATTCAATATGACAGGAGGGACAAGAATCCATGGTTTGCTGCAATCTGGAACTTCTTTAGTTACCGCCTATCTTCAACCAAAGATGTACACATACAGGGACCGTCTGCAAGAAGGCCCCATTTAATATGATTTACCAGTGTGAATAAAAAGATGGAAGCAATACGTGATATTACCAGACTTAAGCTGTACAATCAGGAGTAAACAAGAGTAAAGAAGGTCCTAGATCAGCTTTAATGACAAAGAGATTTTTCAGTACGGTATGTATCCAGTCATCCCTGTAAGTGCTATATACACATGGACCACTGAGACTGCCAGCCCAGCATGGATCTGATTGACACTAGATTGGACACTGTCGCTGTGGGTTAAACAGACAGACTCCGAGTGGTTAGATAGAGTAGAATCCACATGAAAAACAGTTTTATTGATAGGAATGTATGTGGAAAGTGATTTTAGAGAAATGTAACATTTTGTGTTGGAAAAAGATTACAGCACAGGGAATTTAATATTATTTTCTGAAGTGATGGATCACACCGATGGCATATGGAATTGTTATATGTACAGGAGTATGTTATATTTATATATATATTTACAACATCAGCAAACAATTTGTGATCAATCAGTAGGCTCAGTTTTCCTCACCATAATATTTGATAAAGAATAACTGATGGCAAACAAATAAGATCTCACAATCTGTTCAAGCAATTTGCAAACAGAAAGAAGGACTAAATTTGATAATATATTTTTTACTGCAAATTCTTTCCCAAGCTACTCATAGGATTAATAGTGGCTTACAAAGTATTTAGTACTGGTACACAGAAATGCCATAGACATTAAACTTCTCAGCTTCAGCTAAACTTTGCACGTGATAAATGAATAACACTATGAACCATAGAATTGCTGCTTTGGAATGTATTGTACTAAGTAACCAACTTTCTGTGGGGTTAATATTTATGAATGCATAAGGAGGTATTTATTTCAGCGCAAAAAGTAGTTTCACATCAAAATGACACGCAACATGAATTAATATTGAGGTGTTATAATGAGTCTCCATTGATAAGAGTAACAGCAGCAAACCTCAACCTGAGCTTGGACAACTAATTTGTGTGGTTGTTCTAGCCTGCAGAAAGGCTGAGACCTGCAAATCAAGGATTGATATTGAGAGTCTTCTCTTCTTCCCCAGGAGAGCTGTAGCTGTAT
>JANHGO010000069.1:64544439-64625494 GCA_024606505.1 Aquila spilogaster | reverse complement strand
TCCTTTATTTTCAAATCCTGAGCAATAAACTGAAAAGCACAAACCACAGATGAAAATAAAGGTAATGCACTGGTAAAGCGGCGGCCCGGAGAACTTTCCCGGTACCTGCGCGCAGCCGCTGCTCCTTCCCCGCTCCGCGGAACGCGCGGCGCGCTCCGGCCGCGAGCTGCCGCGTGCTGAGAGCCGCAGCGGGAGAGGGGCGGCGCGGGTCACGCCCGGGGGGTCCGAGCGCACCTGCGGACGGCCCGGTCCGACTTCAGGGCGGAGCGCTACACCTTGCGCTGTTTTTTTCCTTCTGGTATTATTTGTGTATCTCTGCGAACGCTCCGGTTCTCATCCAACGCCAGAGGCGGTTGGCTTCCAATCCGAACCTGGAAATAAAAAATGTAAGCTCACTTTCTGCAGCTTGCTTTATTTCTATTGTTTTGCTGTTTCTCTTGTTCATTATCCTGGATGCAATGTCCAGTCTGAATCTCTCTGCTTCCCGTTCACTGAAGAAACAAACAAGCCCTCAACTAAACAGACGGGTTGGGTGCCCAGACCTGAGCTCAGAACCTATAGATTTCCCCTGGAAAGAAATGGAAATGAAAGTGTGCAGAAGAGAAAATATTTTGCAATTTGTCTTCGTTGATCGCAGCAACTAAGGAGATAATCACATCCTTCTTTGGGTACAGACATCTCTACAAAATGGGAATGGGACTGCTGGAGATGGAAATGATCCTTGTGCAGGGATGCATACGTCCCATGTTATTTGGCACTGGAGAACTTCCAGCAGAATTAGGTATTTCTCAAGCTCTGCAATGAGAGCGTGGCCTCATGCACGAGCAGGGGGACAGACTTCCTGACATCTCCCCTTCCTTCTCCTCAGTGTCCTGCTGAAGGACAGCCTTCCCTCAGTCCCTCACACTCTGTTTGGGAACTGTCTGCTAAAAATGTGTGCTCAGGCTCAGCCTGTCACTGTGTTCTCATTGCAGTGAGTGAATTGCTCCAGAACTGTTACTGTTTTACATTTTCTAGGTGACATGTTGCAAGTTCTCTAACCTCGTTTCTCCCTGCTCTGTCCTTGGCTCTGGGAACACACTTTCTCCTTGCCACTGCCCTGCGAGCAGATTGAATTTTCTTGCTGCTGCTACCAGAAACCAGCCCCAGTGAGAAGGCCTGGCCTGCACAGCAGCTGCTCTGTGTGGGGGCTCGTGCACACCTATTAACTCTCCTTCCTGGGCAGCTGCTTTGCTTTCCGTGCTCAGCGCATTGGTGCAGGCTTCTTCCCCAGCCAGGCTGTGCTGGGTGGTCTGGTCCAGGCTGGGACTGCCCTGTGCTGGGCACAGCCACTTCTGGCACGCTCTGGTGTGGGCCAGTGGGTTCTGGCAGTCTCCTTGCTGGCACCCTCTGAGGCACAGGTGGGCCCACTAGCCATGGTGAAGGCAGCTCAGTGGAAATGTGTTGGAGAAAGGGCAGAACCCAGCACGACTCTGATGAGCAGGGCATGGTGCGTGAGAAGTGTGAGGAGAGGGCTGCATGGAGAGGCTGTGGCAGCTGTTGTGCGACTGCAGCCCTGAAGCTGTGCTCAGGAGGAGGTTGGTGGAGGAGATGGTGGTGCAGGACAGAGCCTGGGCCTGGCAAAAGGGAATGGAGTGGTGTTTCAGTTCTTGTCTTTGTTTCTCACCAGCCAACTCTATTTTTAAATGTCAACAAATTAAATTAGTTTTCCCCAAATCAAGTCTGTTCCGCTCGTGATGTTAATTGGGAAGTGGTCTCCCTTCCTTTACAAGCTTTTCAATCTTGGTTCCTCCCCACGCTGCTGAGGAGGGCAGTGAGCACAGTGGGCTGGGAGCCACACCGGGGTCAGCCCTGCACACGGCTGGAGACAGTGGAGAGGAAACAGAGCCCCACTCCGAGACCCATTGGCCCCAGCACAGGCCACGTTATGAACTTCCACGTATTGTGATGGAACAGCACTTCCAGAGAGGGGTCATTTTCTATCTGCTCTGCCATAACCATCAGCCTCTTGGCTGCCATTCCTGCTGACTTTGCAGAAGGCTTTGAGGATACTGTGAAGACCCCTTTTGCTGAAATTCCCATCTGGCAACAAATCATTCACATTTCACTGCAATGTACCATTGTGCGCCCATTGTCTGAACAGGACATTTCAGCAGCCTGTAGCACCTTAACACTTCTGATTACATTTTTTGTCTGCGTGTGTTAGAGCAAGGTCAGCTGGTGTATTTGTATTCCACAGTCCCTCTGCAGAATTACACTGTGAGTCTGTGGGGTAGAAATCCCTTTTTACTGTCAATCACTATACTCTTTGCACTTCCCTTACTGTCCCATAAATGATCTCAATTGAACATTCATTACTGGAAAATAGAAAGCTCCCCCCCTCCTGCTTCTTCTTAATAATGTCTCTGTTTCAAGTTGTGAGCATGTGTCTGTCTTATAATATCAATGATTAAATTGCCTGGGATTTCTGCTTAGTTCCCTTTAAACAAAATCATAGATAAAAGCTGGGTGATTTATTTTTTCCATGCAGCAAATTCAACAAAAATGCAGTTCGCTTATCTTCAAATAGTCTTGAATTATCTTTGCTGAATAGTTTTGGCTGAGTATTTTCAGGATAAGATTCACAAATGTGCCAGAGAGGTTTTCACCAGGCTTTCTTTTTCCAGTACCTTAAAGGCTAGGGAAATTTCAAAACGTGTGAGATCCAGGTCTCGCCCTGTGCTCTACCTGAGTGATTCAAATTCACTTTGCTGATCAATTAAATTGTAGGTTATTTGGGGTTGTAAGAAGAGGGAAGAGAATATTGTTTTCCCATCAATACTGTTTCCATGTGTACAAAGAACAATAAGTGGAGTAGGAATTAGATCAGGTTCTTCTCTTTGTTACGTGAGAACCAGTAGATTAGAGTTTTTCTGCTCACGGTTCTCCATCAGTATTTGTTTTGGCATGGAGTTCAATAACGCTGCAGCAAGAGAAACTGGAGGGGCCCTGTTCCAAAGTGTTGTGGATAGTACTTGTCCAGGACAGGAACGTGGGTACAAATCACTGACAAGAAAGTGATCTGAGCTCAGTGCATCAACACGCTGTGCTTGTGTCCAAGCAGCTGGACTGTGGGATTAAATGGGGCCTCCCAGTGGCTCCTGAACGTCACCCTCCCTTTCTTTCAGTTTTCTTTCAAGTACCTAAAAATGAAATATTGACCTGCCTATCTAATGGAATATCTTGCTCAGTGTGGAATAATGTTCTGGGGCTTCTGGTGCCAACACGAAACCCTCCAAAAGAATCGTATGTAAAACCAACACCAGAAGTCTGTTCGTCTGCACACGAAACATCCATCAGCTGGTAGTAAGGCGTGCTGCGTGCTCCTTGAGATAAGGCCATGTCCTTCTACGCGCATGCAGCTTTTCTGGAGCCTAGTATCAGCACTGCTAAAATACAGTTGTAAGAACCAGTTACAAGTTATCCCTTGTTCCAATGAATGGCTTGAATGGCAATGCAGAAGTGAGTTCTGCTATAATCGACTTTTCTAGGTACCATTTTCTCTTCAAATCATAGCAATAGGTACCTTGAAAGCTGTTTCCTGCGTGCGCTCACCAGTTGCTTTTTCACTGAATGTGGAGAAGGTGCCTCACTCAGTTTAAACTATTTCCTGGAGGCCATATATAACCACAGTTACTCATTTTTGAAGTTACTTTCCACAAGATGAAGAAAACTGTCAAGTGATGGGAGCGGAGCGCTGGTGTAGTTTAATTTGAAATTGTTATTCCTGAATGCTAGCAAAGCAGGCAAAAGCCCCTGAGCATGATCATGAGTGAAGCTATTCTTCAGTGTTAAGTGGTTCTGAGTTAATGACAATCTCTGGCTTACCAAAGCCTTTGTTACCACTGTTTGGAGGCAGATCCACTGTGCTTGTTTCAGAAGATGTAGCAATGCCTTTTCTTTCAAGACATGCCATTTCCTTCCACAATTGCTTTGTTAGGGATGCTGGAAGAGTGGATGACCTCTGTCTTTCTGGGATGCTGTTGTCCTTCCTCTTTCAGTGTGGAGTATTTCTGATGATACTTAGTGAGCAAATTGCTCTTTTTCATCTTTCTCATGCAACGCTGTTGCTCAGCAAGGTTTTCCTGCCTGTCAGCTGTTACAGACTCCAAGAGATTAGGTTGCTTGTTTCACAGATTCCTTATTAACAACTTGCTTTTGCTTACTGAACTCAGAGTACATGTGCGGTATAGCACTGGCTTTCACCTACATTTCTCTAGTGTACTATTCGTAATATTATCAATATTTCTGGGGCTCATATTGCAGCTGGTCCTATGATTCAGCTGTAAATTGAATCAGCTGGTGATCTAATATCTCGATTGCAAATATAGCTGCCTTTTTATTTTTTTCTACAGAGCATGTAAATCAAGAGTTTGTGAAGCAGTTAAGGTCTTGTGGCAAATATTGCTTGCTCCCTGGAATTCTCAATATTCTCAAGCAGTGCAGCTTTTTTTCTTTCTCTCTACTGCAAATATTCTGGTTCAGGCTTTCAGTCTCTGTCCCCATCCTGGAATTTCTTTGCATGGCACTGACCTTGGTTTTGTATTGCTTCACAAATAAACCCCTAATTTTTGTTCTTCAGTTATGTGCTAAGGGTATGCTCAGCTCTTCTTCAGTTGCATTTGGTGTTTGGTACAAGCTGCTGGAAGTGCGCCTTTGGACTTTGTTAGCTGACATATTTTTTCTGTAATATTCCCAGATTCTTTTCTCAGTTGTCCATACATCTGAACTTAATATTAAAAAATATACTTCTTTTCTATCAACTTTGTATCTCTCAGATTATGCTCCAATTTTAGTATTCCAATCATACTGATGATTTGATACATATCAGTAACTGAATTGTTTTACACCTTTGAGTGAGAATTTGTTTCACGGTACACAAAGGCAGACAGCACAATCTGCTATACTTACCTGATATTTTAAAGCAATCACAGTCAAAATAACATCTATTTGTTTTAGTTATTGTTATTACAGAATGGTTCATGGAAGTATATACCTTGCCAAGTAAAACAGGAAATAGGGGGATATTATAATGTATAGCGTGCTATATACAAGGTGTTAGAATACCCTGTACAGCAAGAAATTGAGCTCTATTTTCTGTACAGACTTTGCATCCATGAAACACTTCCTGCTGGCAAGAATACCGATATTTTTTTCAGTCTTTCCAAGTTTGTTACAGTTCAACTCATGCAAACATGACATGTATTTTTAAAAAGTACATCACAAGGTTGTCCACTTCCAAGAAGGTGGTGATTCAACTGCTGGGCACATTTCTACCAAGAGCAAAGAATGCTGTCTCATAAGAAAGAGTAAAGACTGAAAAAGAGGTCTGTAGATGAAAAAAGCCAGACAGACCCCAAAGGATTTATATTCTCCATGCCAGAGATCACAATGTATATTATGTCAGTTTTCCACCTATTCTGTCTGAGAAATGCATGTATGCTAGAGCAACCAGCGCTCTGATGATTTCATGAAGCTTGTATGTTAAATCATTAAACTAAAGATCATTTACTTTCTCTGAATTGGTGAACAGATTTTTTTGCCTGTTCTTTTAAGCAATAGTTAATAAAATATTAATAAATAACTCATAAATGGTTAAACATGCGCAATGGTTGAACTTTTACATAGTTTCTTCCATGGTTTCTAATACATGTACAGAAAGAAGATTTTAAAGTAAATGCTGTTCTTAGAGCACAAGACTGCATGAGGCTTTTGCATAAAACACAGAACAAATGCAATTATGTCAAGAATTAGATTGCATAGCATAGTTTATATTCCCACTTCCTCACCTTTAACCCTTTTAAGCAGGCAACAGGGCTTTCTTTCTTGCTATGTAAATTATTGTGTGTGGAAAATCTTCCTTCAACCACTGGACAATTACATTCGATTATCTGTAATGTTGTATTTTCAAATTATGAAGGAATACTGTGGCTTGCTATTTTTTTATACCATGATTCTTTAATGAAATCTGAAGTCACCAGTAACAGAGTTCAAATAATTTGCAGATTTCCTAAATATGGGATTAAGTTTCATTTAAGCATTGATTTTCCTACTCCACTACACTTATGTGAAAATGCAGATGTATTATGTTTATTAAAGTAATTAGAGTTAAATTAAAAATCTCATTAGAGCCTCCTGGGAATTCATCTCTTCCCAAACCTTACTTCAGGTTAAAGATAAAGTGACATACAGGCATTTGATACGCTAGGAAAGACAGGAATCTATGTCTTGCAGCAGTCTAGAAGGCAACAGAGGAAGTTGTACCTTCAACCAAAGATGTACTCATGCATTTAAGCCCATTTGCCAGTGTGAATAAAGACAGAAGCAATATAAAATATTACCAGACTGAAGGTGTATAAACAAGGGTAAACAGAGTAAACTGATTTACATACTTATTGCAGTCTGCTTAAAAGCATCATTTTTTTAAGTACCTACTGCTCTGCTAAAGCACCAAGACTCTGTATGCTAGTGGCAAAAGCTTGAATAAATAAAGAATTAACCACGAGATTCCTTCTGTTTTATGTACTTTTGATATTCCAAGAACAAATTCCAGAATCTTAACATGAATTCTGTGTTTAAAAGAACATGAGCCAAAAGGTGATGTCATAACTTCTATCTGTGGCAACTATGCCCACCTCCACCAGTGGTTAATCTATTGGTCAGTCAATTAGACCTTGATATAAGAAGCTCCTGGTCCAGCTTTAGTGACAGAGAGGACAGCATCATTCTTGAGGAAGGAAATCTGAACAACTTTGCTTTTGCTTCACTACTGTTCTCTGTAAGTGCTATATACATATGGACCACTGAGAGTGCCAGCCCAACATGGATCTGAACAACAGTAGAGTGGAGACTGTCACTGAGAGATAAATAGACAGACTCCAAATGGTTAGATAGTGTGGAACCCACGTGAGGAACAGTTTTATTGCTAGGAATGTCTGTGGAAAGTGATTTTGGAAAAAATGTATCATTTTGTGTTGGAAAAGGTTAATGCTCAGGGAATTTAATAATATTTTCTCAAGTGACTGATCACACAGATGGCATATGAAATTGTTATATATAGGAATACATTATACACATACATACACACACACACTATATATATATATATATGTGTATTTTTACAATATCAGCAAACAATCAGTAAACTCAATTTTCCTCACCATAATATTTGGTAAAAAATAACTGACAGCAAACAAATAAGTAGATCTAACAATCTGTTCAAGCAATTTGTAAACAGCAAGAAGGACCAAATTTGATTAATATATTTTTTACTGCAGATTCTTTCCCAAGCTGCTCATAGGATTAATAGTGGCTTACAAAGTACACAGAAATACTGTAGATATTAACCTGCTCAGCTCCAAGCTAAACTCTGCACATAAATGAATAACACTATAAACCACAGAATTGCTGCTTTGGAGTTTGTTGTACTAAGTAACCCATTTTTTGTGGGGCTAATATTTATGTGTGGATAGAGTGGTATTTATTTGAACACAGAAAGTAGTTTTACATAAAAATGATATATAATATGAATTCACACTCAGTCTTTATAATGAGTTTCCGTTGATAAGAGTAACAGCAGCAAACCTCAGCCTGAGCTTGGACAACTAATTTGTGCAGTCATTCTAGCCTGGAAAAAGGCTACGAGCTGCAAACCAAGAATTGATACTGAGAGTCTTCTCTTTTTCCCCAAGAGAGCTGTAGCTGTGTTTGAGATCTCGAGGTCTTGCCCTCAGTTAGTTTAACTGAGAAATTATCCTTGGATTACCTTGGATCATTGATTCTACTAATGTATGGGCAGTAGATAATAACTACTGCCAGATTTAACTTACCAGTTAGAAGTAAGGATAGGTCTTACAAATGGCAATACATGTTCTTTAATGAGCAGCTAATATTTCTGTTGAGTAACAAACAGACCATTTTCCTCAAAAATTACTTGTAACAATCCCTCTTCTGCCAAGGCCTTTTTTTTTTTTTTTTTAAATTCAGATACATTCAATTTTAAGATCAGTTTTAAAATGCTGGAAAACAAATAGTAGCCTTAAAGGATCTATTTCTCTGTAACAACTTTTTAAAATCTAGACTTGGCTGTATTAATTTGCACAGATGATTTGGAAACAGCCTGCTGTAGTCTTTACTTTTGTGTACTGTAGCAGAATGAATTATGAATGATTGCATCATTTACATTCAAAGTTTAGTTTTCAAGTACGGTTGATTTTGCTTAAATGAGAATCCTGAAGATATTTAGTAATTAGGACTGATAGTTCTATGAAGTTAATTGTTCCCAAACAGGTGTTTCCTTTTTTTTTTGAAAAAAACTAGATATATTTTCACCCTTCTGCATGTGAGCTCATGGAAGTATCCTAAGAATAACAATATACAATACTCACAACAATTTTGTATTATAAAATCAAAATTATACTTCACTTTAAATGCCTATTCTGCTAATGCACTGAATTTGAACTTCACTTAGTCTCTTTATTTTCGACAGCGCCGTGCAAAGTTAACAACTGTAATTGCTCAGTATGTCAGAAAATCTCAGATGGTCTGATAATATTTTACAAGTCCCTCAAATGTGTTGCAATTCTAAATAATAGATAGGGATGTTAGACACATAATGCTGTGGTTTTATTTTTTTCATAGACTGTATACTTCATACAGATGGATAGATGGTTTGGGGTGTATTGGAAACATACCTGCTATTGCCTATGAAAATCAGAAATCATTTACATTGACTGAGTGCCAGGAATCACATAATACTCTCAAGGGTCACCCCCTTGAAGTTTCTGTGATTTGTCTTAACTCCATTGTCATAAGTTTGCGTCTCTGCTTTGAAAATGGCAGCACCTGGCAATCATTGATCGTATTTTATTGTTCTCCAATGATCTGAACTCAGTCAAGTTACCTTATCATCAGTGCAAGCAATTTTTATGCAAAGCACTAGTATTGACTATGAGAGATCTGATGGAACTTTTAAAACCAGTCTGCATTAATAACCTTCTCTCTGCATTTAAGTGTCCTCTCTCTTAGATGCTGTGATGAATGTGACACAGCTATTATATGTCCTAAGTACCCACTTTTAGTGGTGACAACATCTATTCTTCAAAATGGTAATTGCCTAATGCTATCTATCTTTGCACTTTATGACCACCTTGGGAAAAATAGTCCCTTAAAATCACACAGGTATCTAGTTAGAAATATGTAATTAACCAGTTACCTTGTTGGAATTACTTTAGGGTAGCTACATATTATAGGATATTAAAAACCTTTACTTGCACTCAGACACCACAGTTATCACCCATTTCATAATTTTCTTAGTAATTTAGAAGATGGCTGCCAAAATCACTATCTGTGCAGATTCTCTTGGCAGGCAATGGAAGAACTCAATGAGCAAGGCTGTGATTTGTTCCAAAGAGAAGCCAGCACGATCTAAAAAGCATCTCTGGCACTGAATCGCTCTCACACATGTGCCTGTGTTTCCTGGCCTACTCTTCAGATAGACTGTTTAGACCATAATGTCTCAGGGACATGTATTGTCTCAATAGCTGTCACAATACAGCCCTGTTCCTTAGTTTGAGCTGTTAAGAGTAATAATAACATTAATTCAATGCAATGAATGTTGAGACATGGAATCTCACAAAGAGAGAGTAGGGCGGCTGGAAAACTCAGAGAATTTGTCACTGCAGCTAAACAAGCAAAAAGACACAGACCCTTTTATTCCCAAGAATGAGTAAAATTTGATGAAAACAGAAGTCACTTGACATCAAGCAAACTAATCTGCTGTCTGCAAAATGTTTTTATGAAGAAGTATAAGACTCAGTCCCAGTCATTACAATACCGTTACCACCTAAGAATTTAGGCCAACAAGAGAAGTTGGTATAATTGTTAGATAATATTTCATAATTGGCAACCTTTTTACTTGGAGAATAGAGGTTTCAGAAAAGAAAAATAATTGCAGGAGGTGGTTACCTCCTGCACAAAACCACCAGCCTTTTTTGTAAAACGGACAGTTCTGCCACTCATTTTATCTGAAAAAAATCAGATTAAAAATAGGTTTTCAGTGAAAAATCAAATTTTGCTGTAGATGATTTTGGTCATGTAAGGTGTCCTCCAAAATCCATCATAGCCTCCGTGGAAGCTCCCTGTAAATGGCTGAATTTTTCATTGGTGACCTATATTTAACTAAATCGTCTCCTTGGCTGTTCATAGGCCACTGTTTGGTTCTTCAAGGTGCTAAACACTGCCAGTTCCATTTGATGTCCAAAGAATCTACAACAGAGACCGCTACTGAAAAGATGCTCCTTTCTCTGCATTACCAGACCCCACAAATGATGACAGAGTCAGTTGTCTCTGCTCCCTATACCACACAGTTTGCATGGGCATAAACAAGACCAGCAATTGCAAGGGAATAAACCAGTCCAGTTATTTGAGGCTCTCATCAAGGCTACACTATCTGGCCAGCGCTCCTCAGGTACAACATGCCAGTGACAAATTATTAAACATCACATTTTACACTGATTTTCCCCTTAAACTTTCCATGGAGAAGTGCTCTTAGCAAAGCTACAGAAGCGTATTCCATATCCAGTATTCAAACAACAACAATGGCCACCAATGTATTCAGTTGTGCTTCATTACTCTTTCTGTTATTCTAATGTACAACAAGTCCTTTGTCACTGAAATTAAAAAAATGAGGGAAGTAAATGACATTTATCATATTATTTATCATGTAACCATTACACATTCACCTGGATTTATAAATGTGCACAAATTTACATAAAATCTCTTCAAGGCAGACTCTTGACCATGTATTTTATTATCATACATGTCAAGATGCTGAGAAACAGAACATACCTGATGGGGTACTGACAGGCTGTTCTAAATGAAAAGCCAGAGGTTTTAAATGTTTGAATTTAATTGTAATAAAACCCCAAAGTCTTCTGGTGCTGAATTGCTCAGCAGTGCAGTTTTGTTCAATTTCCCAAGGGAGCCAAAACAGGATCGGTAGTTACCTGATCAAAGAATAAATGTGGTAAGAATGGTGTTTGTGGCACAAATGTCTTACAATTCTTAATACAGTAATTACTTGAGACACTACAGGAAGAGTCTGTGACTTCTTTACGAGGCAGAGAGAAACAACCTTATTTGTTCAAGTTTTTTGCCTTTTTGGGAGATAGGCAGAGTGAAAACGTCAGATTTCTGAAGTTATTGTAACACCTTCAGCCTGCCTAAACCAGAGCTTATTGATTTCTGCAGAGCCAGAGCTTGAGTTCGCTCTGCCAGTGAGTACAGGGCAACCTGCGTCAAACTGCAATTTTCCTTGGAAGAAAAACATGTATAAAGACTGGAAGCAATGCTGGCCAGCCCAATTGTAAGAGGAACAACCCAATGATACCAAGCATACAAACTGCTAAGACTTGAGAAGCAAATGTTCTGGACAACTTGATCTGAGATAGGACATTACAGTGATACAACAGAGATATGATTCCAAAACCTAGTGTGAATACTTTCCAGGATTTCTTTGATTTAGTATCACAACGTCTCAACCCCTATTTTCCCCAGTTTGTCCACTCGAGAAACAACTGCTATAAAACACATGCAAAGTCTTAACGGATTACTGAGAATTTTGACTAAGATTTCAGCATGTGCTCCTATGAGGATTTATTATGTAAATGAGTGGATATGAGCAAAATGAATTAGATATTTTGTGCACTTTATAAGCAAGAAGAAAACTACTTTTCCTACTTCCAGAAGAAGACAGGTGGCAGACAGTTTACAATACGAGTCTGTCCATATGTAACAGCAACAAAAGAACCTATATCGTCCCAGGCAGTCATTCTCTATTTCCTTATACTATTTGTGAAAGAAAAGCAATGTGACAGGCAAGGCTGCAAGCAGAGGAATTGCCCACAAGATGTTCTACAAATTGCAGTAGAAAAAGCTTTTGAAAGGGAAGCAAAATACTGGAGAGCAGAAACAATTCGATATGCAGCACTCTAAATTCAGAAGTGCCAGCAGGCGATGTGCAGTTCCTCAGAGTTTTGAAAAAAATGTTTGTAGGGTTTATTTATTTATTTCCCCACGGAATAAATTCTCCCAAAGCAAAATTACTTAGCCCAGCTTCTAAAGGCAACTGAATCTCGTACTGATACCTTTATGTATCAGATGAAGAAGCTGAAAATATCTTAATGGAGATTACAGAGATGGAGGGCATCCAGATTTAAAATGCTTTTCCTCAGTACCTGGGAGCAGGTACTCAAACCTGAGGCAGGTGCCCACCCAGCTGCAGGCAGCTCCGCGGCACACACCACCCTGCCCCTGCCTCCCCGGGTGCCTGGCCCTGCGGTGGTCATCAGAGTAGAGCTGAGCACGTGCAGAACGATGGGTGTTCTCTTCCCCCTACACGCAGGAGCCAGGCACCACCAACTTGCAATAGTGAAAGGGGAAAGTCAGATTTCCTAGTTTTCTTATACATTGCTCGTCCCTCAAGGCCATGAAGAGCAATGCATCTCAGAATACGTGCAGCAAGTAAACTGGGATACACTGAACCCAAGAGCCTTGTCTGCTAGCTTCCTTTATACTATTAAAGCATTTTGATGTTTCTGACAAGTTCTGGTGAATGGGTCAGAACTAGTCTTCTCTACTTCTGCCATTTGCTGCTGTTTCCAAGTGCTCTATGGAGCTGTGACTGCCTTGCTAATGCCACCTGCTTGCTAATGGGCTTTCTGAAGGCTCTTTTTTTCCCTTGCGCAGCCTCTTTTCACGCCATTGGCCAGTTTGCATTTGACAGCTCTGGGTAAGTGCCTGTGTCCTGGCATCTGAAGCACACACTTAGCTGCTGAACAAGTGTGCTCTTCATACTGATGGAGATAAGCTGCTGGCTGATGATTTTGATTTCTTATCTCTCCATTTTGGTTAGAAGTATATTCATCCAGAATCAGAATCTTTTGCAGACATTTGTTTTTTTAAGGTGTCTGATTTTACACTTTGGGTAGCTCCAGCGCCCATAGCCATATGTTAGCACTGAGACTGCACTTCTGTTTAAAATTCCCACTCTTGTAGTAGTGCTATATAGCTTTCATTTCTATATTTTGCTACTTTTCTATTTTCTTCTACAAATATATTTCCTATTTTTAATATGATTTCCCTTGAATTCTCTGGTAGCAACTATGAGTGCTCCTGTATGCTGCCTTCCAATGTGACTATTTTGCCTTGCACCTGGGCTTGAAGGACATATTTTTTCAACAGTGGTTTTAATTTGCCAGACTTTCCTTTTTAACTAGTCTTGTCCATCATTCTTCACAGATGGAGCTAATGGTTGGTATAGTGTCTATGACTCCTATATTATATCAGGGCCTGTAAAGTAAGTTTTCATTCCAATGGTGAAAAGAATAGACATCGATCAATCCCTTTTAAGTTTGGGCCCAGACTTTCTAGAGTTGAAGAATTCCTGCTTTGGCCAAAAGAAATATCGGCTTTTCTTTAATATAATGAAAATGTCACGTAAACAGAACCAACCCTCCCTTTCCCATTTAGAGCTTGGAGATCATTCAAGATGAGAACTGAGCTCTTTATAAAAGAGACACATCTCTGTCCTGAGTATGCAGTTAAGCGGACAGGGCATTCATCCCCAGCTGTATCTTTTGTATCTTTGGGAAAACATGTCAAAACTATTGAGAGGCCGACAAACCCTACATGTAACTATGCCCTCTGTTTTCAGAATTCAAGCAACTGTGGGGTTCTCCCATTTGAAAGATCTATATATTTGTCAGAAAATCCATTTAAGAAAACAAAGTATCAAATACATTAGCAGTGCAAATAAAGTGTATACAAATAGGTTCCTAAAAATGGCAAATTTAACATGTGCTTGCCTTGAGTACTTCACCAGCCTGATGATAATAATGGCAAGGCTCACTTCTTCAGGCACATTAAAACCAATCTTGTGGTCTAGTTTGGTTCCCTGATGGTGGTTTTTCTGCAATATGTAAATGTCCTTCCTTCAGCCACAGTTAAGTTTTTCTTATCCTCTGTCATGGGCTTTTTTCACTACTGAACAAACCAAGTTTTGCAGGTTCACAGACGCAGCAAAAACATCAAAAATTAATCATTTTGGTACTACCTCTCAAGTGTTTGCAAAGAGATGACTATGGGGAGCTATTCTTTTCCTTCCTCTATATATTACAAACATTTCACTATAGAGTTAACTGTACTCTGTATCCATAATAAGGTCACATGCCCAACTTCATAAATTCTTACAGCATCAACCTAAATCTATTAATGTCCTACCACAATCCACAACATATATAGCCTCAGTTTCACATTAAGACAAGTATACCAATGGGTAGAGAGAGATGATTCAAAAGATTTTTGCTTGCCTTCATCTGCTAGTATAGTTCTAACACTGCCTTGACTTTAACACAGAAGGATGCAGATTGGGCTTGGACCATATGTCCAACAGAGGAAGACTCCTTGCCTTCTGTCTTGCTCATCTGACTTGGGGTATTGCATGTTTATATTTTCCCATGGCTTCATCTTCAATTATTAGTTCAATATAGTACTCAACAAAATAAAACTTTGCAAAAATGGTGGTGAAAAACAGCCAAGTATAATAAAACAAGAAAAGGATGGGTTTGGAAACTTGTTACTAATAGGATTCTTCATCCACTGTATTGAGGATAATTATGTTTGAAATGCCTGGGGAATTGAAGAAAGATTTTTCTCACTTGAGATGACACATGATGTGGTAGGTGCTACAGTGCTTTTTTCTATAAGCTACACATATCTGAGATCTCCCACAGATATTCTACAAAGCCTTCCTCAGTCTACTTAACTTTCATTAGTGCTGTCATCATCCACCTTCCAGAAAGAAGAAGAGATGCATGAAAATTGTTTCATCTTCATTTTATGAATGAATTTCATTGTTCAATCTTTTATAAGATAAGAATATCTTCTTGTGAAGAGCACTGCTATGCTCTCCTGGCACCAAAAAAACACCATAATTTAAAAAACAGATTTTTCTGATAAACTGTTATAACTGTGCTGTATTTTTTATTTTATTACTGATTCTCTGTGAACCGGTTCACTTGCCTTTTTAGACTGAGTTCTTAGTTAAAAAGAAACCTGGAAGGTGAAAACTTTAGTATCTGTGAATAACACCATAGGAATCTTTAGATTTTCTTTGTTTTGTTTAATAACTTGTAATTGTAGTATTCAGAAGATCATAATGTGATTAGTGAAGCAAATATGATTGACTTACTCACAATACAAATCTAGAATTCATCTACGATTGCCAAAAAATTACCTCAAGTTTCTACAGATGTAAATTAGAACAGAATCAACTTACTGTGCCTCACTAGTGTCACGGGAGGTTACCAATGCCATCTTTCTCAACATTATTATACTCGGACAACTTAACTGTGCCAACTTTGTTCTTACCTCTCCCTCCTTTTCTTCATTTTCAAGAATTTGTTGAGCTTTTCCCTATAAAACTTTGTAGATTCCTGTTATCTGTTAGATCCTGACTGATGTGTATCCCTTGGGCATTTAAATAGGGCAAATGAGATAGCAATTTTTAATAGGTAGAAGTCAGTATAATGTTTTGTCTGCTACATATGTGTACATATAGAAAGCTTTTTCATATTCCAGATGTTCAATCATATGGGAAAAAGTTTCGGTGAATTGGAACATTTTCTTGCAATTATTCTGTGAGATCTCTAGCTGTCACTGAGAATTTTTCAGCCTTCTGAATGCAGAATAGGTTGTCATTTACAGGTGTGTCTACACTTGCATACCTAGTGCCTGAGATTATGTTTCCAATACTAAGAAAGAACAATTTGGGAACTGAGTGGTGTGCTGTACACTGCATCTTATCCTGCAGGGATAAGAGATGGGCAGGCCACATATGTAGGGAATTACCATTCAGAGAAGAGAGAAAAGAGTAAGTTTTGTGCACTATTTTCAAAGGTGCACGATACTTTGAAAATTAAATTTTTTATCTGATACAGGAGCTTTTTCTGATGTTGTAGAAAAGATCAATTACAATGTTATTCACTGCAGTATAACTTTTCTGTCTAGATTAAACAGTAGTATTAAATCCAGGTCTGTAACTCATGTATGTATTAATTATATTGGTAGTGATAACCCTACACACAGTAGTCTCCTGCAAGCATAGCTGTCCTAGCTTACTAAGACGTCCAAAATGTCAATCTTTAGAAAGTTAGTAGAGATTGTGTTAGAATTTTCCTTTACTGTCTACTAGAGAAATCAGCTGTGCAGTTTTCCTCCTGGACATTACTCTTCTGGAATCTCATATATTTCATACAGCTACTGTGTCATTGTCTGTATACTGGAACTGGCTTCTACATTTGATACTGTTTTCTGTTTTGAGACATTGGAGTTCTGTGAGAACATATTACCAAAATTGATACAGACAGGTTTCCAAATTTTTATTCTTTTTATATGAAGTTTTTGAAATAGCCTGAGTTCTTCCATTCTTGTAATTTCCTCTGCACCTGTGTTCCTTTCCTACTTTGCTTAGAGTGAGATTTAACTGAAAATGGTGATCTTATTTATTTATTTTTTTAATTTCATCTTTATTGGAATTCAGAAACAAAAAAAACAAACCCACAAAAGCTGCCTAATAGCCAGGTTATAATGCTGCCTTCCCTGCAATTAACAGAAACCCATGCCATTGTTTCATTTATTACAACATTTCCTAGAAGACAATGTACAAAGTTTTCTACCCTATGTCTCTTCAAACCAATCTTTTCTGGACATTCTTTTCTCCTTTTCTCCACTTAAGTCTTTCCTTGTGAATGGCACCTGACTGACAGCTTGAAAGCTCAGTTTTCCTTTATGAAGACAGCAAATTCACAGGCAAAGTTTGTGAGTGCCCATAACAACTTGCACACCATGCCCATGCAGGTTCAGTAAAGCTCTCCATTCTGGATCAGGCACAAGTTAAGTTTGCAAGTGACTTTTGCCCTGATTAATCTGACAGCTGAAACCCAATTACTATAAATTCCATTAATTTTCATGATACGACATCAATACCACAGGAACTATGCAGAAACTACCAGTTTATTTCAATAGAATTGAGGATGGATTTTTCTTTGCTCTTCTTAAAATTCTTTCACTCTAAGTCCTATCTTCTGCGTATTATTTTTATTGTGAGTAATCCTTCTGGAACAGGAGTAACACCATTTAACATCTCTTTGTTTCAGAGGAAAGACAAACACATTCCTACTCTATTTCTGATGATTCTCTCAGTGTATTACATTACAAACTCGTGCATACATGCACCCACACCAGTTCTGGCTCATTGACTTGACTCTTCTCAAAGGCTGCTAGACAACCAGAAGCCCATTTTAGACTTCAGGCAGAACTGAGTTCGTACAACCAGTGTCACATTCCCTTTAAAAACAGTGTTTTACAGGTGCTTCTCTGTATGCTAGAGACCCTAGATTCAATTTACCTCTTTGGCAAACTGCACAGCCAGTCCCTTCCAAAGACTGAAAGCACCTATGAGGTTCAGTGAAAATAAATGAAAATCAGACATCTGACCTCAGTAGCAAGCCAAAGCAGGAAAGCTTTGGCAAAATATATCTGAGAACAAGAGAAACAGTGCTAAAACTCCACTGGGCCACAGCAAGACATGTTAGAAACTTTTACTGTATTCTGTTAGCAAGAAACTAAATAATGCTGTACATGCCTGTGTTCTACCTGCCCCTGCAGCCTCCCTGCAGGTAAGGACGGTCAGTCCCAGAGCAGCTCCACAGTACTCATGGAAGCCGGCAGGCTCTTACTCTTAGCTTACAAATTGCAAGCTAAAGCAGATTTACATAGCTCACCAAATCCTTATGTAAAAATCTACAGAACAGAAGGAGATCTATTATTAAATATAATCAACTGCATAATCTTATGAACTGCACAGGGAGGAATTTAAATTACATTTTTCTGTATCTGGCTCTTCATTACCACTTTGGGAAGAGTTAGAAGTTAGAGCTCTCCTTCCGCCTGTTGTCTTTTAATCCTCTCATTCTCAAGTCAGTCAGTGCAGCATAAAAGCACCATAAACCTAACGCTGTGAAGTTTTATGTCCTTGCAGTTACAAATCTTAAAAGCAGAAGGCACACTTGTTGCTTAATATGTCCCTCTTCTTGAGATTCTTCCCAAGCACATTCCCTTACTCATAGATGAATGTCAGCATTCCTCATCTTCCTATGGCAGAACTCATTGCAAGGTGAGGGCAGATGGATGAAAAATAGAACTATATTGCAAAGCAAACACATTTATTGCAGCCACAGATACAGGAAAAAATATATATTGTAAAACTGACTCTCGGTTTCATTTATTCACCCAGTTTTGTGTTAAGATGAGGTTTTATGAGCTAAGTAACCCAAATTAGGCTACAGAGACTTTTCAAAGAGTGTGGAGATTTTAAGGTGTTATATACAACCAGGGTTGTTTGAACCCCTTGAGCTGGAAACAATTACTGCTGAATGCTATTAATTTTGTAGTGTGCTTCATGTTGAACTGCAGGTGTCATAAAAAAGAACTTGAGATGAGGAGCATGCTTTATTTTGGCATGCACAATGCATGGCTTGACTCCCTTGGGATGTCAGGATAACTGGGGTGTACTTTAAAAGCAGCTGATTGTAACTGCTGCATATAAAAGCCTGCAAATATATCTCTTCAAATGTATTTAGTTGTGCTTCCTCCTTCTGCTATAGCCACAGCTCCACCATATCCTCTCCTCTGCAAAACTGCAACACCAAATCCAGGTGCCCATGAGAACCCAGGTGCTATTTGCAGAAGAATAACCACAGTCCCAGAGCTTTTACACCTGGGACAGCAGCTCAAACCCCTCACAACCACTGCTGGGTTTCATAAAAGAAAGCACCTGTTTGTTTGAGTCTGCCTCATTCTAGAATTTCTTCTTTTCCCCAAAGTCACAGCACAATATACACTGGGGAAAAAAAAAAACAAACCCCAATGTCATGTCTGAAAAACATAATATGGAGAAAATATTTTATCATGAGATATTTCCCAGAATATTAAGATCAGTGCAGAAGTTTGCAAGCAAGTTCCTGAAGCCAAGATAGAAATGTAGCATGGTGATCTCTGTACTGTTTCTGTACAGTTAAACATTGCATGAATTGATGAGAAGCCAACCTCGTGCAACTGCTCCATCAAGACAAGCCCAAGGGACAACAGCAAGGAGTACGAAGTAGTACACAGATACAGTGGGAGAAGAGGAAGCTGCAGTCTTTTATCACATCAAGTTATATAAAATCTTTTTATCTAGCATGAATCGAGATCAAATCTAGGCTGTGATATGGTGATCAGAAAGCAGAAAGTAGTAGTGGATCTTTCAGAAGGCCTTTGGGGAAAAACTACCTTGAAGTTATCCTAAAAGCTATTATCTTAGATGTGGAGCACCAACTTTTTTTGTGAAACATGATGATGCAACCTACCACAGTCCTTTCCCCAGCACTGTTTTCAATCTGCTCTAACAATATTCTGTCTCCCTAAAGTAAGAGTGCAATCTCAGCTGGGTGATTTCTGTGCCAAGCTACTGTGAAGTGTTGCTGTCTTTGCCAGATTTCATCTCAAAATTAGATGCATTTTTAAGACGAAGAAAGCAAAGAGCAACACTTTAGCTGGCTTTGGGGAAAAAATCACTAATTATGTCATTATTATTACCTTTGAATGCACTGCATTTCTACTAATTTTCCTAAATATACATTTATTTCAAGCAATAAAAAAAAAAGAGACTTAATTCATAATGTATAAAGAATATGGTAATGGTCACTCCAGAGCACATTTTAATAAGCCAATTTAGTTACTAGAAAGTATTTATGGATATATATCTCAGAGACAATTACTGATTTACTGACCTCTTGTTACTAGAAAATCTTCAGGTTGCTTGTAATTCCCATTAGTTTGTTAATTAATTTTACTCAAGAATTTCTTTTGTGACTTATGAAAACCCTATATCACAACCACACACTTTCCTGAGAATACTTAAGATTTCACATTTAGAACATCAGCTGGGTGAAGCGCCATGGCTGCTCCCTGAATGGACTAATGTGAACCAGAAATATGGCTTAAAGATGCTCCAGGAACAAAAAGGAAATAAACAAGAGTAAGTGAATAATAGATACTATTAAAGTTTTTCCTTTCTGAGCTGCATAAACCTTGTCCAAAGCATTATTCCTAAGAGGAAAAGAGGATATTGTAAAGTTTATTGGCTTGCTGTAGTGTTTAAAGCTATTTCATCTTTTGACAGTTGTAAAGCATAACTCCTTGAGGAGTAAAAAGGTAAATAAAGAGTTTGGATTTAAATCCATCTCTGTTTTCTTTGCCTTTGTGCTTTGACTCTGGAGCGACTGACTCGGGAACTCCATCTCCCCTGCTTATCTCCTAAAACACTTCTAGTTCAAATATCCAAACATTGAGCTAGACTCTCCCTGCTCACAGCCTCTGTGGGACTTGAACTCAGAAGCACTACAGAAATAAGTGCATGAAAAATACAAGCATACGTTAAAAGAGCAACACAGAAAATACTTTATGCTATTTACCTAGCTCTTTGTTCCAAAAAGCACATAGTAAAATCTAAACAAATTTCTTCAGCATATTAGAAAAGTTATGAGATCTCGAGCTCCTTGTACACACCCTGAGAAAGCAAAGTATAACACAGTCAGAATTAGAACAGAAATTACCAAACATTTGTGGATTACAGAAGTAAAACAAAAAAAATCTTTCCAAATAACTTCATAATGCTGCAACAGCTGTCCACTCCATCTCAAATATCCACCCATGCATAAATACACACCATTTTTTGTTTTATGTAGGTAATACAATGCCTGTAGAAGCACAGCACTCATATGAGTACTTCCTCTTCTGTGCTACAAGTTTGATCATCGCTATTTTCAACTGCTATAAATATTGCATAGACTAATTAGTTCAGAAAAAATATCACTCTTCTTGTATTCTTAAACTCCTAATAAAAGTATAACAACGCAGAACGAGGTACTACAATTGCATTTTCTTGTCTTTTCTGTAACAGACATCCCATTCTTCTCTTGCATCTCACTACAAACAGTTCATTTGAGCATAAAAGAACGGCATACATTTCTCTGTTTGTCAAAGGAGCTCCATTTACATTTCCATGGTGACATACACAGCTCTGTTCTTTGTTACTCAGGAGTGAAATGTGCAGGATCTCTGCCACATACTAGAAATGCCAGTACATGCAATTTTAATTGCAAAAGTCCTTCTCCTCTTTAATTCCATTATTTCTGCCTTACTCACTTGCCAACTGTCTTGGCTTTACTGGCTGTTTCACAACACCCAACTTCTAACTGAGAGGGCAGGAAGCACAGCCTTCTCCCAGGCGTTTGGTACAGGTCCAAATCCTGCCATCCTCACTTTTTACTAAATTCTTGTTCTCACACAATTCCCATTAACCAATGTGAGAATTTCGACTGCATAAGCCTGAAGCCAGGTTGTGCAGATCCGGCCCAGTGTGTGGAAAGTACAGGGCTCTGCTTCTCATCAATGGACTTGTTTAAGTGAGTGGGAACCGTTGCACCTGACTGCAACCTGCAGAATCAGGCTGCAGCAACACTATCAGTGCTTTGCTTCAGAAAGAACATTTTCCATCCTTTGACCTGGTAAGTTGGATTATACTGGCCTAGAGAGTGGAAGTCAGAGAGATGTTGCAAATACAGAATCTAATTTTGCATCTCAGGAACAAATGGTCATATTTCTCCGTTGAGGCAGTCAGATGTATGGCAATTAAATGTTGTTGGCTTGACTTTTTATGGCTCACTCAGGTCAGAGCCCACAGAAAAAAAATATTGGGCCAGATTCTCACCTGCTAGAGCCGGCAGAGCCTCAGAAAAGAATCCTGACCTGTCTTTTATAAGTCCCATCATGTTCATTCTTTCAATATAACTTTTCTTCTTCCTTGCAAGGCAAATGCAATATCCCCTTTCTCTATTACAGCCCCATCACTTTCCTGCACCTTCACAGAGAGTGAGACCTGACTCCTGCTGCCAGCCTCAAAAATCAAAGCAATTATCTGCACGTTTAAAAGCATGTTTTATACAAATGCCCTGGGACAAAAACACAAAGGATGTAAAATTCTATAAAATAAATATTTTAAAAGCTAAATAAGTCTAATGGATTTTTTCATTTTGACCTAAAAATAAAAAGCATTTTTAAGTTGTAAAACACAAAGGCTTCACATTTCACAGTTGTGGACACCAATGAAAAAATAGATAAGGTCCATTAGGTACTGTCCGTAGATGCGGATGAGGAAAAAGCCTTTTAGAAGCTGAAAAATGTCTCTTGATTAAGTGTTCAAAAGACAGAACCAGGAGATGCAAGCCCTTGTAAGCTGAGATCAAACTTTAAAGTCAAACCTATTATTACTGCAGGTCAATTAGGTTCTTTTCAAACTGAGCTAATACAATAGAAAAAAATTCATCTATGAAGCTATTTTCCAGACCTGATAAGGCTATGCTCAAAGGTAACATCAAAGGCTGGTTGCTGGAATATTCACAAATAAAAGAAACCCAGGAACAATCAAATCAAGATTAAAGTTTCAGCAACTACTTTGAAAGCGTCTTCTGCTTTACAGAGACTGAAATACAGCACCGTTATTTTTTAAAGAAGAGAATTGTCACAGCCCCTATGTAACCCTTCTCTTCTCTCCACTGCTCCTGAGGACTCAGGTCCTGTCCCTTGGTCCCTCCTGCGGCAGGCTTCTCTCCCTCCAGCTGTTCTCATTGTTTTTATTTTGCCACGTTAATTCCATGATCCATGATTCCTGGCTATGCTGTGGGAAGCGACTATATTAGCTAGTCAAAGCAGTTCAATAAAGATAGTCTGGAGCACCCCAAGTAATACAGATATAACCTGGATTACACTGCTCCATGTGTGATTGAATTTTAACCAGAAAGGACTGTCATTCTTTCCTCTGGAGCTCTGTTATCAGTGGGAAGCAGAGATCAGACACCTTTCTAAAGCACATTTTACTTTATCAATAGTACCCAAGCATTTGGAAAGAAATACTATAAAAAAGAGCAATAAAAAGAAAACAGCATTTCATTAATGACTGCCTTTTCCTGATTTTGTTTAAATCAACTGAATCTAGGAAAGGGGGAAAATCATCAAAACTCTTGAATTATCCTTTGCCATCCTTTGCCAATTTGTAGAGAAGTGGTTATCTCGAAGCATTCTTTTCCTCGCTGCTTGCTTTTTGTAAACAAGAAAGCAAAACTTTTAGCAGACTGTTTACTCACAGATTAGATTTTATGTGTGCGTGAAGGTGACCCTATAAGGCTTTTCAGTAAAACTGCTCTTGGACACAGTATTATGTAAAACTTGTTTCCCAGGTATTCTGGTACTGCTGAAATACAAACATACCCCTTTCTTTCCAGATATCAAGATTAGCATAATATAGGATCTTTTCCTCTTCCTTTGATTTATTTCATGTGCATCATAGCTTGCTTTCAATGCAAGGGCATTTGCAGAAAAGGGGCACTCCCATGTGGGTCAGTAGTAGGTGTCATGCAATGAAGGAACACAGGTTCACTCTGAGACTGCAATGTGCTGTTGCTGGATGCCAGGAGACAACATGATGGCCATGGAAACTCACACAGCATCCACCTCTTGACACCCAAAAGGAGCAAAACCTACTTGAGTTCACCATCATTCTTGCCTTTCACTTCAGCTATAACTCAGCTGTGCATTAGTTCTTGCATCTACCTCACTCCTGCTTCCTTCACTCCTGACCCCTGGTTCCTGCTTCTGCCTCTGGCTTAGTCCTGACATTTCTGTGCCCAACCTTACAGCCATCCTGAGAGCTGCTAAATCTCTACAGAAAATGAGCTGGTCCCAAAGCAAGCACTCATACAGAAATCACACAAACTGCTGGAAAGCTTCATTCTCTCTATGCTTTTTTCACCTTTCACTGACATTCAAAATATTTTAACAAAGACCTTTACCACAGATTTAAATTGCAGGATTTCTGCAAAATATCTATTACAATTGCAGATTTTCCTCTCTTTCTCAATCCAAAATATAAAGTAAAAGACATGGAACTTCCAATGCACTAAAAATTCTAGAGAAAGTTTAAAATAAATGTCTAATAATTTTATAGAAACAGTTCACCTCAACAATAAATTTCACTGTCATTTTGATATTATTTTTAATTGATTATCTTCTATTACAAGAAGTCAAAATGAAATAACTTATTACGTTTTTAAAGGTAAACTTTGCTATTACCATTAAATATATTTATAAAGTAAAAAGATGTCTCTGAAGCATTCTGCTTAAATTAAATCTGCACTTTCCAGTGGGAAACTGCTCCGTCACATTTTTCTTTTTCGCCAGCTTTAATTTTGATCAGGCTTAGTTCTCTGGCAGAATTCTGAGATACCTGATGGATGTTCTCAATTATATCCAATACCTGTAGCTAAAAAAGGCCATGCTGGCAGCCAGGAATAATCAGTGCTTAAAGATGCCTGGATGTAGGAAATAAATGCATTACAACCTCTTGAGCAGTTAGACGATGGATGATTCTTCTTATATTCTCTTATTGTGGGGATCTGCAAGCGTCTGCTTAAATAGAAGTCATGCAAAACCACCTTTATACTGGATATTGCAGACATAAGCTCTGTATACAGACATGAATAGACTAAATATTGCAGTACCTTAGGTTTTATGACTTGGCGAGAAGGTGAGTAGAGTGGAAAGCTGTAAAAATAAAAAGTTTCAGCTCCACTAGGCCAAAAACTGGTATCTCAGATATCAGAAATAAAGCTGCTGGTTCACATAACTAAAAATGTTACCCTCCTGAAGGCTTCTTCCCCTCTCCCCACACCAATTTGACTAAAAGTGATATGATGCCAAGAGAGCCAACTGTGAAACATGAGTGTTATCAGTTTGCTGAAGTGACTTTTAATCAAATCGAGATTTTTCTTTCTCTAATTTCTTCCAGAAAGGCTTCTGAACAGAAGGTCATAGCCTCAGGCCCTCTCAAGATAGGACAGAAATAATCATTTTAAGGAAAGCACTTCTGGAGAAATTTATCAAGTGTAGCAATTGCCCTCATGATGTGAGGCGTGCTTGTCCTCAGCAGTTTGCAATGGTAGAAGGGTTTCTGAGTGTCCAGTCACTGTTGTGGCTGAAGGTTAAATCCGGTCAAGGATATTTGCTAGGTAACATTTTCAGTAGAAACATTTCTGAAGTTGGGTGTGGACTGTGAGCTCTGGAATCAGCAGGAAAAACCCATGCAGGAAATAGCTCTGTGACTGAAACACTCTGAGGAGACCAAGTCTATAGTTCTGCCTTGGATTAACTTGCTTTAAAACAGAAGGAAGAAAAAAGATCAGTACTTTCATAACTGAGATAATGAAAGTTCCACACAACCTAGAAAGTTTTAAATGGAGAAAAAATATTTTCAAGGCAATTTTTAGTATTTATTTGATGACTCCATTTGGTATCAGAAAATTAGAAAATGTGATGCCCCACCTGTAGAAAACCTGTAATGATGATTTTCACAACAGTTTATTGTGCACAACAATTTTAAATTAGAGTATAACATTATTTGAGCCACAATGGGAAGAGAAGATCTAACATCAGATAATTGACAGCAGTGGAAGTAACAAAAGGCAGTCAGAAGCATTACTGATCCTATAAAGCTTACTTTAGAAGAGGAATTTTATAGCGTTTAGATTCTGTTTTCATGCATACGTTTAAGATAAAATTATTCCATTTGGATAATAAATGCACCTTTCCAATTGAAAAGTCAATATTTAACATCCATTGTGTTCTGGTTTGTAGAGCATGCCTCATTCAGATAATAGTGATGTAAACCAATTTAGTTGCAGAAATATATGGAAGAAACATCAAATATGTGCAAGGAATCAAGAGTACATGTTTTACAACACTAGACTTACACACTCCTATCTTCAGATTTAAGATAGCATCTTGCCTCTCTGTGTCACAAGGGCAGCATAAGATTCCTTTGCACTAATGCACAGAAGATTTTTATTTTATCATTTTATCATTTTTTATTATTTTAATTTAGTTTTATATTTTATTTTATTGTATCTATCAATCAATTTGAAGACGATTATTACCTAGTTCCAAGCACTTCTAATATTTTGTCAACATGATAGAGTTTGCACTTTTAATCTCACAGTTCTCCCATTGTCCCCTTTCAGTCTGTGGACAACAGTGCCTTTGTATCTCTTACGTTGTAGATTTAAATCCCTAAGTGAAATTAACTATGATTTGAGTTATGATTATTAGGACTCTAATAATACCATAGAGTCCAATTCTGCTGTTGCCCAAGTGTAGCTTTTACATTGGATTTAGACCAACAGAACAAAACATGTTATTGCTGAGGCAATGAAAGCATGTTAATTGAGATTTGCAACACCATATTGGGGAGGGAAATGTTATTATTTCTGTTTTACACATGAGGAAACAAACATGGGCAGACAA
Source organism: Aquila spilogaster (assembly GCA_024606505.1). Taxonomy (NCBI): domain Eukaryota; kingdom Metazoa; phylum Chordata; class Aves; order Accipitriformes; family Accipitridae; genus Aquila; species Aquila spilogaster. The sequence goes on along the minus strand of JANHGO010000069.1, from coordinate 64,598,938 downwards.
GGACATTCATTGAGTTGGTCTCAGTTCCATTCCAGTTGTTTTAAAATCAGGAAAATTAGGCTGAAGTTCTTCCAGGCAATATGTTCTGTTTAGACATCTATTACTGATTTTTGCAACTACCCCGATACACTTTAATAAAGCACAAACATAACTGATCAGCACTTAACCATACCAAATGTTGTATTTGTTTGCTTTTCTTAATTTTTTTAATCTATATGCACACACACATATATATAAGATACACTTTTCTTTGTATTTAAATGGCTTTTTAATTTTTTTTTTTAATGGAAACAGAGCTTTGGCCTCACAGAATAAAGAAGCAAAGAAACAAGGCAATGGTAAGGTACACAACTCAAATTTTACCCAGTGTCTTTGAGAATAACAGCACAATATTAAGTTAAATGTCTAAAATAAGAGCTAGAAATATATCCTTGAATGTATGGAAGGAGGCAGGATTACAGACATAGTGAAAGAAAGTCAGTAAGATGGCTACAGTAGATTTATTTCTTTTTCTTTATATATGCGTGTGTGTGAGGGAGAGTTAAAATAAGCAAGTGACCCATTGCATCATGCATTACCCTTGCAAATGTCTCAGTGCTATTACTCCTACTGGTATAAATCATTCACTGTCCTTACACACACTTCAAGCATGAATGTAATTACCTGGTAGATCACTGAAAATAATTAAAATGTAAGGAGCTGACTAATTTGAGATATTCTTACATGCTCTCCTATGAAAAATCATTCTTTGTGCTCAAAGGCAGAAGTGGAATATCAGAGCTCATAAGCTATGCACCAAAAAATATTGTTACATTTTAGATGAAAAAGTGCTTCCCTAACCTAAAACTATGGTATCACTAACTGATAGGAAATGTAATAATAATCCTTGCTAATCCTGAAAGTCAGTTATGTACTTTGATGAACACAACCACAGCAATACAGAAGATGGTGCCTGAAATGACTTTCTGAGGTCATCTAATCCAATGGCTTCTGGGAGGCAAGATGAATTAGACCTAAACTACTGCTGACAAATTATTGGAAGCTTCAGTGCTAGAGATTTAAATCTCAGGACCGTCTATGGCCTGATCTCAGACTACACATCTGCTTCCTTGCCATTGTGTCATGCACATTCTCAAAGCTGGTGTTACAGAAGAATCCTACTCATGATGCCTATGTTTTTCTACAGTTTTGTATATGATTTTTCAAAAGTTTGTGGAGGGCATTTATCCTCTGCCTCTGTATGCTGAGCTGAACTGCTGAGAGCAAGTTCTGTGCTTGAAAAGGTTTGTCAATAAAAAGCTTGTTTAATTTCTTCTTTTCATAGCCAATCTCCATTCCTCCGAGAAGCTGAATCAAAGAAAACAACCTGGAAACAGTATAGCACTAAACTCAAGTAAACCTGAACACACTACATGCATCGTACAAGAACTCAGGGGTTTCCTTGGGAAATGATAGGTAGATAAGATAGATGGATAGATAGGCAGGCAGAAGAATTTTCTTCCAGAAAAGATAACATAAAAACTATAAAAAAGGTGCTTGCACATCAGAACACTAACATGAAAGATCAAATTAAAAAGCTCTATTTAAAGTTTTCACCCCAAATACTCATTTGGTGATCAGAAATTCAGTAACAGCTTGAATATACTTTACCCATTAGATTTAAAGGGATATGAAGCCTCTTTTTTTTCTAAGTATCCCTCAGATAACTATACAAAATATCAACTGCTTTACAAGGTCTGTCAAGACTCAAAGTGTATCTGAGTATTTCCTGCATGCCAATGACACCACAAAAAGTGTGTGTGAATAATGTTACCTGGAGCAAACAAAAGCAAAATAAAAAGGGACCACAAATGCCATTCAGCAGTTGCAAAAATAATTTCGCAGACAAATGGCATTAGCTAAATAGTAACGTAATATAGAAAATTAAAATGTGATAAACCAGTTCTAAATCCCAAGTGAAGAGGAAAAGATCACAGATAACTGGATCATGGAAATAAAGAAGTTTGTAAACAGGAGAACAGAGACATGAGTTCGATTGCTTGTTCACACATCACTAGCTGAGAAGCTTGAACTCTACAGATTGATGCAAAATGAGGCAAACCATGCAATTGTACCCAAATTGCCCTAGATTTACATTGTTAAACACTCATAAATTCAAGGCAATCATCCTCAAATGAAATAAAATGGCACTTGGAACCCTCCCACGTGCATTAGATTTACACAAACAATTTTTGCTATTTGTATTGCAAGCCTGAGAGGCGATTTTATCAACCTAGGAGACAATCCCTCCCTGTCATCCCCTGATGTATACGGCACCTTCGTATTGCGAGTGAGAGAAGTGATGTATATGGCTAGCTCCATATTTCCTTTAATAAATTTGTTGGTGCCCATGATATTGCCAGACAGTGTCTGCATTCTGGTTACCCTTCACTGCATCAGTACATCCTAAATTCAAGACAAAGCTGGATAACCTTTAGAGTAATAATTATCTGCATCAGACCTCTAGTCCTATGCTGAACTCGCTTACGACATAAGGATAAATTAAACTCACTAGCTTCATGGAATTACTTCTGAGTTTTTCCAATGAGCAATCAGATCTAGGAACTAAGACTTAGTGATAAAATCAAATATACGAAGCTGCTGAAAAAGCTATTTCGCTACCACCTTCTCAACTGCCAGTGGAATAAAAGGAACGGTATGGATTGGATTAAAACTCACTATGTTTGGTCAGACTGTCCAAGCTTTCTTAATTCTAAAAGTAATTGCAGTGTATTCTAGTGAGCTCAGAGCTGACCTTGAGTGAAAAGAAATGTTCAACAGAAGGATGATTAGCCCTCGAAACTGATACAGCATGCTCGAGGCAAACCACCAAAAGAGAGTGAAGCAGTTCAACTTTTTTTGTTTGCAGAAATGCAGAGATGAGAATCTTAATTTTATGGCAATAAAAAGCAATAAATATCTCATGGGTATTGTGTGCTTGGCAGTACATTGAACCAAACAAATTATGGGGAAGGAACTGCAAGAAGGAGCCCCACATATCTGGGGGAAGGATGAGACACAAAGAACACAACCAGAAGGGAGACAGGGAGGGGGCATCAGCTCACACCGAGAACTGTCTTTATGCAGGGTCACTGATTCTAAAAATTCTATGTGTAAGCAGCAAGGATGCAGAACCTAAAGCAGCCCTGAGCCCTGGGCAGCTGCTCAATACCATAGGAAAAGCAAGGAAAGGGAGAGAAACCTTCAGTCAGGCTGCTATGAGGACTAACTGAATGGAAAAGAAAAAAGAGCAGCATATCACTGAGGATTACATAACATACCCAATTCTAATGTAAGGCGTATTGTGCAGGAAGGAAAATTAACATAATGTGAGATTCAACAAATCATTAAAGATTTGTAAAGGTGGATGTTCCAACACATCAGCATACATTTCAAAATCACCTATACTGAAAAGTCTTAATGAGTAAAGAATCAAATCAGGAGTCAGCTTTGGCCATTAGGTAACAAACCAAAATGAATGGTTGGTTGGTGATTGAAAACCCAAACGGCATGAACTGAAACGTATGCTGAAGGAAGAACAGTTTAAAAGCAAAAGGGTGAAAAAAGCAGTGGCCAAAGTAGTTCAGACAAACAGAAGACCATTAAATATGGGTAGACAGATCTCCACGGAGAGCATAGATCACCAGGAATGTCTTTTTTATCTGGAACATACGGTGCTAATTTCTTTGTACTTGGAACAAGTACAGAAAATTCAATTAAATTGGCTGAACTTGGATGTGTCTTTAGCAATGCTTCCGAGATGCTACTGTTATTTCATGTTCCTCAGCTGATGACATTGCAGGTGTCAGACATCATGGGGGTGCTCAAAAGAAATTACCACTTGGTTTAAATAAAGGTAGAAAAGAAGCCTGATGATCAAGTTATCCCCTTATCAAAGGAATATGAAAATAAATCACTTTTTCCTGAATCTGTGGCCACTTCCAACAGCAGAGGGCTCTCTGGGGCAGGCAGTCTAGCTGGGACTGATGCCCTGGAGCCCCAACAACCCTCACCACTGGTGAATGTTGACCCCAAAGTAAGCTGCTTAGTCACAAGTGTTTCCAAGTGTTGTACTGACACGGTATTTTTCACACAGAGAATCCACTGGAAAGACCCCTCCAGAGTGATAAAGGATCAAATGTGTTGTCCTGTTCCAGGAAGGAATATCAGCCTATTGTTCTTACCCAGGTGCTGGCATGCACTCACTTCCAATTAATACAATACATATTTCCACATCAAGTGAGCTGTATTTGGCTCAGACATTGCACTAGATAAAGTAGATCCACTAAAAATTTTCAAAAGTGCACATATATGTAAAAAAGGAAAAGTATTTTGTTTTAGGAATGTTATGGAACTTTATATTTCTTAAATTACATACTTTTGGAGCCAAAGAATGAGTCTTTACAGAGCTAAAGTGAGAGTTTTTAGATGGTCATTACCAAAATTAAAGCCAGCAGCAACTTCAGCCGAAGAACGTTGCTGGATAATTTTACTCCTGTAAGTAGTTATAGTTGATTGATTCAGGTTCATAAAATGGAGAGATACATACTTGAGTGTAGTGAGTCTGCAGTGCTGTCTTAACCAGGTCTTTTAGTAACTAATGGGTCACTTATTAACTTTTACTCCCAGACCTGGGATAGTAACTGGACAGTTGTGTCTGTGTTCAGGTAGACACACGGGGAACTGTCAATACAAGTAGTAAAAAATCTGTAATGCTATCTGACTGAAAATCAGCCATGAGGCTTTGTTTTACATTTCTTTATGTTTTTAAGAAGTAATTCTGTATCAGAAATACTGCTGCTGTTGTAACTGCATCTCTTGAAGCTGAAGCAGATCTATGAAAATCCTTTTCCTAATATCCTACTTCAGAGACACTCATATGTTGCAATCAGTGTTTTACATGGCAATATTTTGTAGGTTTGCAACTAAATATTTGTGTCTGTTTTTAGAATAACAAAGTGTTCTCTAAATTTGCCCTAAAAACGTCTGCCCCCTTTCCCCCCTTTTTACTTTGAATGACAATGAAAAATTAATTTATTGTAACTCAATCTAATCTTATACAATTGTGTCTACAGAAAAAGGTATTATCCTACAGGATAAGAGAAAGACTTTAGATCTTTTCAGAAGTAGTATTTCAAAAGCTAAGTACAGCTGGAAACAGACATTTTTTGTAGTAAGTGTTGGTCTTTGGTAACAAAGCTTTGCTCCAGTGATAAAAGACTTCCAAACAGTACTTTAATTGAAACTTTTTATCTGAATGTTGCCTGAACCTCTGCTAAATGCTACTTTCTTGCTTCAATTCAAATTTTCTTAATCTTCATTTTCACGTTGAATATTGGTACACTGTCTGCCTCATTATGCTAAAGAAAGATGAAGTGAGCTATTAACATGCTGAACAACCTACGAGATGTTATGATATAGAATGTCATTCATTTTTATGAGTTGGCTGTCAGTGTGTGCGGCAATAAAGTTATAATTTCTCTCTGACAATATGTGATGTCTGGAGTCACTGCACAATCCTTATTAAAATTTCAATAATTGTAAATCAAAGGAAAGCAAATACAACTTTTATGAAATGGTCGCTTCTGAAAGTCAAGGAGTACAAACTGGTGGAATGCAAAACCAGAACATTATTCTTGTGGTGCTCTAAGTCATCATCATCATCCTGTAGTTTCTCTTCTTCTTGTGCACAAGGCAAGTGTTTTCAGGAGTGCTACACTTATCTTGCTGTCAGTTCAGCAACAGTGAAGTACTGCTTGGTTGTAGCTCTTCACTGACTATACCTTTATGTGGCTCTGAAAGCCATCAGAATATTTCTGGAAATGTTTATTGGAACTGCTTAGTACAGCTCTTTGTCAGTAAAGCCAGGTATCTCTGGAAGCAGTTATAAGGCTTGGACAATGAGAAAAGTCAGAAGAGGCTTCAGACAGCTGGTATGCACACACCCTCGGGCAGGGGTTTCAAAGCGTTGCTCATGGCTCTACACAGCTGTTGAAAATGGCAGGGATGGATTTATGGCAGGGTCTTTAAAGTGCCTCAGAAGTCTGAACTACTATTGGACAGTACACAGGGAAATTAATCTCGGATTCCAAGTAATTATCTCCTACATACATACAGCTGTGTAAAGGCTACATTTTTTTTTTACTGCTTTTATTATTATTTCAAGTCAGAGACATAGGAAGTCTCTATCACTGTCCAAAACACAGTGATCTTTCACTTTCAGCTCGAGATATTCCAGATGCTCAGAAGTTAAAGTTGTTGTAAAACATGCCTTCAAAATAGCAGCTTCTTGGAGTTCCTAGACAGAGATCAAAGAGTCTGTCACTGAAGTCACAGCACAAGGTCTTGATGTTGTGGCATTTGGAACTGTAACATTTCTCCTTGTTATTTTCAGCTCTGTTCCAAGTGGTTACTTCTTGCAAATCACCACATGACAAGCCGAATAAATGCATTAATCGTATGTTTATCAACACTGTAATTGGGATAAATAATTAAATAGATAAAGTTATGAACTTCCTTCAGGGGATTTTAAGTGTCTAGAGCTCGTCAGACTGTTGAGGCAGTATATAGGTATGACACAAAGGTTGTGTAGCCTTTGCTCTATCCAAACATCAGGAATGTCTGCCCTGCAGAGATGTATGCCAACAGACAAAAGCATGCTATGATAATTTAATGTGTAACACTGCTCTATAGCTAATACTTAGGTTATTGTTCATTATTCAATAGTTTACTGAAATATATTTCACAGCTGCATCTGGCATGCTTTCTAAGTGTTAACTCATACCTTATTTCTAACTGTGCTTCTCTTCTAACTTGACTAACTCTACCACAGCTAAAATTTACAGCGTAACAGCAACACTCACATGTCAGATATGATATATATCCATCAGTGTCAAATTTCCAGCACATCAGCATCTCAGATGTACTTCCTCTAGACAGAACAGACAGCATGTGTCCATACATGGATAAACTATTGCAAAACTCAGTGTCTCCTCATAAATAGAAACATTTGTGCAGAATTCAAGCAATTATATTGGAAAAGGTGTCCCTTCATGTCAGTTGTGTATCAAGTAATGCATTCTGGTTCTCCCAAATTTGATTTACTACCACAAGTGTCCTACCATTACTGGAAAAGTTTTATAGCTACTAGAATAAGTCAATGGACAGCTGTCCACATCTATCAGAAAGTTCTCCACTGGAAAAAAAGTCATAACTGACGGAACTAGCCAAAGGAAATAGACTCTACAAGGGTTTTTGTAATGTTTTATCTCCTCATACACTCAGACTATCATAGAGAAGATTGTCACCTACATACCAAGACAAAATAAGAAACCTGATGTTACAGTGAGATAAGACTTTCAGAGAAATCCAAGGAAATTTGGTGCACAATCCATGATGTGTACCAGTTAAAAAATATTCTGTTCTAAAGATATCAGCTGAAGATAACTGGTCTAATGAGAGATAAGGCAACTTTCAGTGCTTTGGTGGCAGTCAAAAGGTCAAACATCTCCTGCCGTCTGAAACAGCCGGGAAGCTAAACACAGTCTGATTTGCTTTGATATATTTGATAGATTACCATTTGAAACAAAATACCTGAAAGCCCACTCTAATTAAAAAAGCAGTAGGTGAGGAGTCAAGCTTTGATGCAGAACGATATACTGATGTTTGTACTGTCATTTTGATATTTGGCAATACAGAGACTGCATAAGTCATCCAGAATATCTGACTCTCATGCTTTCTGTTTATGTTGCCTCTTGGAAGAGATTTTTGGACAAAATTTTAGTGATCTCATTGTTTTTATGATGCTGATTTCAAAGCATTTTTAAAAGAGATTTACTTACTGTGAAAAGACCTTGGAATGACAGAAATATTTATGATAAGAAATTATTTAAACCATGAAATAGATCTAAAATCATTTTCTTGTATACCAGCCTGTCACTGTTTTTTGATCTGATATTTTCTAAATGGCCAAGGTTAGAAAAAAAACACTTCCATGTGGTTGAAACACTGGAAATCCTGTAATCCCAGCCATGTTAAGCAATATAATAAGTGTGTCAAACCCAGGTGTTAGTGGGGACACTCAGTTTGGGATCTGTCACAGATCTGGGAGGGGGAAAGATGTAGCTATTTTAGGTCTGTGGCATGTATAATTCGGTGGGAAAAAATACATATTTTAAGAAGAAAGCGAAGAATATTTTGGTTTCACATTTCTATCCTTAGAATAGAAGGCTGAAATACAGGCCACAGAACCAGGAAAGCCAGTGGGAAAAGTGAAGAGGAAAGACTGCTTATTTTAGGACTCTGTACATGATGCCATAACTCTTGTAATTGAGGCAATTATACCCTCAGTATATATATATACACACACACAAACAGGTATATACATACACTCAGGGGGTGGGTACACATACACAATACATTCATACACACTCACACACTAATGTATTTATTTAATCAGAAGACTTCCCCTGCTGTTATCAAAATCAGTCACAAAACTACAGTGTATTTCATTTGGTATAGGATGACTCATATAACAGCAAAATTACTTCAGCATAGTGTGGATATTTTACATTCAGTTCAGCAAAAGCTATCTGATAGTACAAGTACACTAAGACGCACACACCTAAACAGAGTGGAAGCTTTAGCTCTGTAATTCTGCAGTTCTCATTATTCCTTCTCCTGTGCCTCTGTGCTACCTGCAGAAGCCACCTGCACCCCAGGTCAGGCACATCTGCAGCCAGTACCTCAGCAAACAGTGCAGTGCTAATGACTGACACCCAAAAGCATGGCACTGTGGCATTTTTCCTTGTTTCTCAACCTACTTCCTAAACATTTCTTTGACTATAAATTGTTAAACATCTAGATATCAAGGGTTAATTTTAATAGAATCATGTGATGACCAGAGTAAAATCAGACCTAATATACTGGACTTACAGGAATGTGAACCTTTTATGACTCCTCAGTTCAGTAATGAACGAGCATTTTACAAGATGTATCAACATAATTAGTTTGGTCTTTTAACAGAGAACACCAAATCCTTGTTGTTCTCAGCATTTAAGCTATCAAAGAGAAATCATGTATACAACAGCTAAATCTTTTCAGACTGAAGTACTTAGTATTCTTCATTTAGCAGCACGTTATGAAGTTTCATTTAAAAGGAGTAATTTTACCAATTAGCTCATCCTGCTCAAACACACACATACCGTTGGGAAATACAAAAAAGGTTTATTAAATCAAAAGATATGGCTGCACTTCAACTAGCACGTGGGCATTCGAGATCAAATATTCCCTATAGATTAATCCCCATGGCATCACAGGCTGATTTGGCTTGCCAGTATTACATTAGTAAACCATCTAATCCAATTTAGAACAGGCCAGAAATGTTCCATCCATTACAGTATTTCTAGCGTCATTAGAAGCAGACTGATCGAATAAGCATCCTAAATCAGCCTGCAGCATGCAAGTAAATCACTGTGACTTACCCAATGAGATTTTTTTTTTCAAATAAAGAGTTTTGCAAATTAAGAAAAAAAAAGAGCCATGTCATAAGATGGAAGCTCTCCATGATTTTCATCTCTGAACACTTTCAGGCAGAAAAATTTCAGTGCACATGATTATACACTCTGTAAAGCAGCAGTACAGAACATCAGGGTTTAAAGACATAAGAATCTCCTTATTCTGTGGCAAGCTTATTTTTAAGAAAAGCAATGGAAAAAAAAAAAAAAACCACAATAAAGAGTAATAAACAAAGTAAGCTGATCGAAGGCAGAGGTAGACACTACTCTCACTAAGAAAATCCGCTGTATAAAATAGGAGTAGCCGTAGTAATAAAATCTATCAATCAAATATATCAGAAAGGTTCATTCTGATAGAAAGGATTAAAAGAGAGCCCAAACTTTGTATCCACACAAAATGAAAAACACTCAAGTGCATTACAAAAGTGGTATTTTCATTCCTAACTGGTCTACCTGAAAGGAAAACAGTTCTTCAATAAAGTAGTAAACATATGAATAAAATTTTGGCAATAGCTGTTTGAGATGACACAGCTATCAAAAAGATTTCAGAAAAGAGCTGCAGCTTTGAAAAGCCAGGTGTCAAGCTGAATAAAATCATCCAAATAGCACGTAACCTTTGCAGCCCTCTGAGACCTATCACGTTCCACTGACCAGACTACACAGGGCTCAGTCTCACCATCTAAGCAATCACCCATAAAGAAGAAACAATGCTCTGATACACAAGTTGGTGAACACTTGTTCCTATACTGTAGATGTATGTGAGTGACTCATCTTTCTTTAACTGCTCTGCTGTCAGTCAAACAGCTCTTAATATTGACTGGATTTCTGGCATAGCTGTGTTAGAAAGGAAGTTGTATTGGTTCTTTGCATACTACTACAGAAAAACAGATACCCAGAAGTGCAGAAATGGACCTGGCAGGAATTGTTTTCACTGCAGATTTTCATACATCTGGAACAAAGCCAGTTTTGCAATAAAGGAAATCACGTACAGATCCAGGACATGATTAATCCTTGCAAAGGGTATTCATGTTTTAAGTTTGCAAGTTTTCATTCCTTTAATAAAAACAGATCTCCTTTAATTTTGAACGAACACAAACACCTTCTGTGAGAGAAAAAGTTGAAGACAATTTTCAACATGGTTTATAAAGAATTCTACTCAAATTTCACTTCAAAAATTAAATCCTTTCACAGCACTAGACCGAAAAGCTCCAAGTCTCAAATTAAATCCATCTGAGAGAAATAAAATAGGAGAAATCCTAACAAACGCGGTAATCCATCCTTACACACAATGACAAGCTTGCAGCAAATCTCTGCTCTTGTTTTTTCATGTCCTTTTGATCCCAACAGGCCTGGCCCTTGCAAACCCTTCTTAGCAGGGCACGGAAAACCACACTCAGCCAGCCAGAGCTTGGGAAATGCGTTCTACCCTTTGCTTACACCACTGCCAAACATTATTATTGTTATTGTTATTAATAGAACAAACACAGATTGCAGCAGTAAATCATACTCCTCCCAGAGCTGATTACTTGTCAAATGTTTATCATCAGTGTAAATGACTAATGTACCCGATTAACAAAATCCAAGGGCTTACTCTAAGGTAAAAAGGCCTTAGCGTTGCAATTTCTCTAATGAACTTCCATTCTGTTCCACTGCAGAACACGTCAGATCTACCAGTTCAATTTCTGAATAAAAGTGCAAATGTTTTGTAGAAGCAGGGAGTGAGCACTGGATTGAATTATGGCCACGTGTTGCTTCTCTACCAAATGGTGATTAGAAGAGTCACACTTTGTTCTTCCCTTCCCTTTTATTAGTGTTAGGCATTAGTTTAAGATGGTCACCGGGGAGACAGAGGGAAGGAGATTCTTTTGATGAACAATTCTGCCTGCCACTAACTAGTCTTTCCTATAGCAGTGACTTTCTGGGCACTGAACAATCAACCTAACATCTCAGGTGAATGCCCAGAGATTAAGTGAATGAACCCAGACTTAAGCGTTCAGCCTTTAATCACTAGAATTAATGAAACAGTAACTCCACTGAGTGCTCACCCATAAGATGGATCCTCCCAGCTGTCAAAGAAGTTTACAAGAGTTGCTGTTGGTTCTCAGTATCTTCAAAATTCAAATTCAAAATGACACAGAGTGCACATCTGCAAAGAAAAAGCACAGATTCACCATTCACATTGGTGGAGAAGAGATATTTCCTGGTATAGAAACAAACGACACTCCACCAACCTTATGCAGTGGTTATAATTCTTGCAAAGGAGACAATACATATATAAATCCAAATTTTCTTCTGACATAACTTCTTCTAAGTGAGAGTGCCAGAATAGGATTTTGTCCCATGTCTATAGTACAAAGAAAATTATCACATACTGACAGATTTTATATACAGCATGTTGAAAGGAAAACTAAATGTTGCCATGACTGAGCTTATATCTTCCAATCTTCCAAAGGCACTTGCTTCCCAAGGGAGAGCATTAAACAAAAAGGCAAAGGTTACAATTCTACACACATCATAAGTGCTGAATTTCACTTGTAACGAAGAATATTTTTACTTACTACAGATGCAGCATCTCAAAGGAGTCAAGGTGTACCTGTGGGATGTTTCGATTGCTCTTCTACAATTTTGCAAGCTCCTATAAATTCAAACCAGTAGCTACCCTGAAAAGGTTATGCTGGGTAAGTGCAAGGGAAGCACACACACACACTTTTTGGTCAGTAAAGCAATTTCCTGGGGCAACGCACTGATCAACACATTGAACTGAAACATCTGCAGGATAAAAGATTGTGTCTGAAAACCCTGTGTTTGATGCCCATAATTGTGACAAAGTTGTTGCATATTCTGCTCAATGCTTTATCTGTTTCAGCACTTTGTCACTGTACAAAGAAGCTCCAGCAGCCTCTTAAACGTGGTTGGTAACTCAAAATACATTTGGGTAATCAGCCAGAGAGAAAGGCTTTCCTTCTGTATCTTTTGCTGTCTATGAAGTGATGGAAAAATTAATTATGCACATTTGCCATCTTTTCAAGGTTTTCCTTTGGAAAAAAAATAATAAAGAGAGAGAAAGAAAGAAAAAGAAAAGCTTGAAATAATTTTATTTTTAGCATTAGTCATTAGTAGTTTATATTGGAGTGGCTTAAAGCCACTTAAAATCTGTCATGTCTCTATCTAGGTAGCCAATTTTACAGCTGTATACCATTAACTTTTTAAACTATAGTAATGTAAGCATCTATTTTACCTCAAAATTGACTCAGTAGAGCTGTCAAATATGCTTTTCCTCTGTGCTAAACATAATAAGAAAAATGTTGCAAGCCAAAGCGTTGGCTGTTATTCACAAAGCACTTTGTGGTAGAGACCATGCAGAAGGAAAGCAGACTAAGGCTCAGACACAAATGCACTCAACCCTGGTAGCACAGTTCACTAATCCTGGTTACAAAGGGAATTCACCAGAGACAGAAGACCAAAGGGCAAGGCACCTAAATGAATGAAGAGGGAACACTGAACAGAAAATTGTTTCTGAAGCCCTACCCCTCTGAATATCTACTCCATATACCAAGGTACCAGCAAAGACTATCTAAACTCACGCTTTGTGAGTCTTTAGTCCATTGCTTCACCTGCATTAAGCAGCTCTGCAGAGAAGTATGATTGCTATGCTTTTTTTGAGACTTAAGCTTTTGTCAGCATAGTTAGAGTTCTGCCCAGGTATATCCACTTCATCAAGTCCTCTGCAACTTTCTCTCTGCCTAAACTTAAGAAAATGTTTTGCACAGTGGCCCAGATACTGTTTGAGGGGTGAAGGCAGCCAGCAGTGTGGATGCTGGTAGGATTTCCACTGACAATGTGGATTTCATCTTCCTCACTCTGGAGAAGGCCTAGGGAATAATCCCATGCTTCCTAGAGCAATACTCTCAGCTGCTCAAACGATACACAGAAACTGGGAGCAGCCATAGCAGAGCAAGATTTCCACGTCAGTGGCTATCACTTGCTAAACTCAGTGATGCTCCTGCGTGCTTGTGTTCTGCATTGCTCTTCATCTGGGACAGTCAAGTGCAAGAATACCTTGTCTGCCCTTCCAGAATGGCTGCAGGGGAGGAAGTGGTCAGCTCAACCAAAATAGGCAAACTGCCTTTTAGAATGTGCCAAGGTTCCCAAGGCACTGAAGAGGCTGAGCAGGGCTTTTGTGTCATTTAGTCACTCGGGTTTTCATCTCTGGGTACAGAATTCTTTTTGATGGACTTAAAACACTTCTGAATGTAAAGAGCTAAATTTCCAGGCACTGTAACCATTCAGGCATTTTTCCCTGGCAGCCAAATCCCTCTCTTAGCTTTGCAGGTGATCTTCAGCATACAAGATGGCTCTCTATTGCTATTACAAAGTGGGACATTTGTGCACACAGGTGAAAGTACCTTCATCAGGACCATAGATTGCTTAGCCTTAGCAGCCTGTTTCATTTTAAAAATAGTCATTTATAACACTTATGAGAGCCAAATAATCTCGAAACCCTTAATTACAGTGCTTGTGTGAGATTTGTGAGATCTGCAATTTTTCTTTCTTTCTTTTTTTTATATAAATGGTAGAATATATTTATTGCTGGGGCTGGAATCCCAAGTGGAAAAAAAAAAAAGAAAGAAAAACAAAAGGATAACATTTTATGATCTGATCAGAGACACTGAAATTGATTAGAAAGCTTTCCACTGACCTCAACATACATTTCTATCAGAAAATGTTGCCCAGAGCACACTTCATAGCTAAATTAGAAACCTCAGAATCAAAAATCTTGTAATACAGAGATTTCAACGGATATTTTATTAGGGTCAAGCTAAAAAGACGCTGTTATAAAACCTATTGATCTCCTTACCTTTCAAATCAAGTGATGTCAGTGGGAGGAAATATGACAAAGGTGCTCTGTCAGTGAAAAGGAGATCCCTTATGGGAGGCCACATGTACTAATCCTGTTTGTCTCGCTTGCAAAAGAATTCTTCAAAGTTAAAGCACTCTAGGGATTTATTGAGCACTTTTCAGTCTTCAGCTGGATTTAGCAAGTGAAGCAGTTTCAAAGCCTGTAGATTAGTACTACACAATCAGCCTCATATAAACGGGCATGACAAGGCTCAGTGTGATGTTTCAGGCAGTGACAGTTTACAAGTTTCTGAAGACAAAGGTACCATTCCACTCACAAAACAAGGATGAAAAGATTGCTCTCCACTTTGTGGGTAGGATTGCTTAGGAAGACAAGACTTTACCGTGCTGCCTGTTGTCAGATGACTTCTACTGCACTTGTGTTCATCACAATGACGTTAACAGGATTGGCAATGCTTAGTAGCTTCTCTACAACTTGGATGCTGTTATGTTGAATAGTTAGATTTTTAAAAAGAAGACCTGCACAGGTGCAGTTTGGGGCATTTTTGTCATAAAAAAAGGTGTGACATTCTGTTCCCAGTAAGTGTAACTGAATCCATGGGAGCCTTTGGTGTGTCTAGGATTTCACAACATCATCTTTGAGTGCCAAAGATTTTCTCTAACAAGAGAAGCTGAAAGGAGCTTCTGAAGCCAAGACAACCTATGTTATCATTTACAATCACTGTTAAATTCTGTGTTCTCATGCCTTAGGCAAAAAAACTTAAATCATGACAGGAAGAGAAAGGTTCATTTTAAGAGTTGTTTAAAAGAAAGGCAGAAGAACTATGAAATTGTGGAATGTTTTTTTTAAACTTTCAGACTTGAAAAAGGAGAACGTTGTAACTTTCATAATTAAGCAAAATGGGTGGAGGAAAAGCATTAACAAAAAAGTTGACATTTTCTTCTGTTTCATTATTTTCCCTACATTTTGGAACTGAGAGAAGTTCAACCACCTCCACCTGTTGCGTGGACTCCTAATCAAGCACAAGAATATTTAAATCCCACAGCTAATTGAACTCTGAGCCACAGAACACAGTACTTTCTCACTGAAACAAATCATTCCATCCCTTGTTTGGGATTCTTGGAAAGTCTGAGCCTACTGGTTCCTTAGATATGCGAGTAACAGTTCCATTACCTTTAGAGAAAGAACTCCCAAAAAATATCAGTATTTAGCTCTTCAGTCATAAAGTAAGATTAACTTAAGTTCTATTTCAGTGTATATGTCTTCAGGCAAGCAGGGAATCCTCAGTTTCCAGCTGGATATTGGATACTGCTGAGTATTACAAAATATTATATCACATACAAAGCATTAGAGCCAAAGGACCTGAGTTAGAGATACCACTGAAGCACATACAAGAAGAGTGATAGAGTTGTTCATCTCTCATTGGGTACACTGTATACATCTATACAGTTTTCTTACCATTTACACCTATAAACATTAATATGATGTTAACGTGCTTTGTACATATTTCGCCTCTGTTTTGTTACAACTCTTGGGGTACAAAACAAGCTCAAAGAAACATCATTCTGAAAAACATTGCCTGCCATTTGAAAGAGTGAAATGATTCCAGTACTATAACAGTGCAGTTTAACTACAATAGTTCACTGATTAGCAATCAGTCTACTTTTTACAGTTTATTTCTATGAGTCTATAAGCACACAACCCGTGGTTTAAGCAGATAGCTTACAACAACAATAATGTGCAACAAGCCAAGGTACTAAAAGCTTTTACAGGCAGGAATCCTCCCCCTCTTCCAACAGCAAAGACTTGGGCAGAATTTCCAGTTGTTCAGGAAGATTCAGACTTAGTGGGTCACTTGATTTTTGGGAAGGAAATTAGCTAGAACATTACATTCTTTCCACCCTTGTGTGCCTTGTAAATAAAATAGTTCGGGATGATGCGGTCAGGATTGCAGATATATCAGTAAAGAGGAACTTCTTCCTTTTCCCCAGTTACACTTTTGCAATCAGTTTGACAACAGCAGGATTACAGGAGTGTAACTGAGGACTGAATTTGCACAGTCACATAGATGACTTTGAAGAAAAACAGCCATTTGTCAGTTAAAATTACCACTACCTGTTTGTATTTGTTCACAAGGTCACAGTGAGTTTTTGAAGAAAGAAGTTGACTTGGCGGTCTTGGCTAGTTGAAGATTCACAGCTGCAATAGCGCTAGAAATAAATACTTATTTTCAAACTTATTTTTCAAATGATTGGGTGTCCTTTGTACAACATTCTCATATGACTGAAAGTCATGATGCAAAATCACTTTTGGCAGCAATTTCAAATAAAGGTCCTGGTTTTAGGTAATGTTATAAATGTACAGTGAACTAGGGCAACATAATAATATGGCATGTCAAATTTATTTGTAGCTGTAGGCAAGGAAAAATGAAGAAGGGAGAACAGATTCAACATAGTATTACAGCACAATAAAAATCTGCTCATTAGGTTTCATAAATTTCATTATGAAGTTTAATGCATACGTTTACATCACTAATACAGGCTGAAGCCTGTGTTACAAGGCTTTCAGCTGGAAATTGCATCGCTTTACAAATTTTCATCTGAAGTCCTTTAAACAGCTATGTCAAAATCCAGGAACTAAATATGAGCAGCTACAGCATTCTGCTAGACTCCTGAACATATCTTTATTATTGGGAGTATGGTTTGTAAAACATCAAAATCGAGTTGTCACACAGAGATTAAGGCTGGGATTTTTAGCAGAAGCTAAGGGAGTTAGGCACTCAGCTCCTTTTGAATTTCAATGAGTTGGGAGCATATATCTCCCTTAGGCTCCTTTGAAAATCTCAGCATAAATATTAATAACTAACTTTTAACAAGCATTTGGTCATTGGTTTCAATCATTTCAAACATGCCAATGGCTATGTCCCTTTCCCACAAAGATCTTTCCCAAGCGTCATTTTTTGGCAATGATGTTGTATGCATAATATCACAAAAAGGATCTTCTAAATTTCTCTCTCTATCCAGGCCCAGCAGAGTTTACATATGCTATTTATTGCTTAGATCTTTTGTACTCTCTCTCGTATCTCCCTGAGGTGCTACATTTTAAGAGTAACAGTGAATCCATATCATGGAGTATGACTGACATTACTCAGAAAGAAAACAGGAAAGAAAAGTCAGAACATGGAAGAACAAGATACTATGGATATTCTAATCACACCATGAAAACATGTATCTTGCAAAAAGTTAAATGCTGACTCGAAAACTGCATTTAAATGAGATCCAGTTTCACTTTGATTACATACTAGAACTACATTTTTCATATCTTTCATTTTTAATTCCAACACTACAGCTAAGCTCTAACACCTTGAAATGTGTGTGATTCCATGCAGTACATGATGCTGAGAGCTATGAGCCAGCTCAGACATTGTGCCAGACCGCCACCTGACAAGGTACTCTGTGCATGTGTGTTGTGATGGATCCAAGTTGTCATGCAGTTTTGGAAAGGAAAATATAATGCAGATTGTACTTGTATGGATATTATGCAGACACAAATAATAGTTCTGTATTGCTCTACTCCACCTTTTGTATCAGAGAAGCAACTTGCTCTCAGGGTGAATCTGGCCTCAATACCGTACTTGTGCAGACTGAAATGCAGCTCCTTAGCAAATTTGATGTGGATGGAAGTCTATTCCACCAGCATTTCCTTTGTTATCTGTTCCTCCTTTCTCTTTCTCAAAAGTGTACTGTGAGGCATCGGCACCACTGAGAGTGCTCAGATTTATAGCTATGGAATGATGGAATCACACACAAATACCACTCTGTGTATCCTCATCTCCTTTGGCTGAGCCCTCTGAACTCAAGTTTCACCCTTCACAAGGTGAAGTATCAATACCTCATTTTAATAAGAAGGTGTTAGTCCTGGTTTTCTATTATCATTATTCCTTACTGCTTCTCCTGAGTAATGTTTCTGTTGTATTTTACTGTTCTTCCTCCCTCAAGCCACTCCATCAATTTACAAATTTTAAGATGCAATTCTATTTATCCTAGCATTTCTTCCTTTTGATTTCATAAGAGGTTTCAAACTGTCTCACACCGATAGCTTGCAGTCTTTATATGTGTCTCGGTAAACACAAAATAGTTTATCTAACCCACAGTCTGGAAAATCCTGCAGTGCCAATCCTCTACAAATTGTTTCACAAATATGCTCTGTTTCATTAACTGTGCAAACTGGAGTTTGGTAACTGATACTACTCTAACAGTCTCAGTTTACTTTCTATTATAACATTTCCATAGAACCATATATATGTATCCCTGTATGCTTTACATTTTCATGGAGTGTTACTGGCAGGGGATTTGTGGCTGCTGCACATACACAGTAACCAATATTGAGGTGAAAAGACAGTTCAGACTCCTGATAATACAGTATATTCCTAGTAAGTGCAAAGAATTACATCTGCTCACATTAGGGATAGATTTTGCTTTTTGGAAGCTGTAAGGAAATTATATATTTGCTTTCAAATTTGATTCTTCTATAGGTTTAGTTTTTGTCCTGTTTAAACTTGTAACTGTGACAATATAACGACATAACAACACAAAATTTAGCATCACAGAGTATCACTGTGTAATGAGAAGCTAGAAAAGCTGATCAAATGTACTTTAGGTTAATAACAGAATCAATACACGATTTCACGTTGTCATCTCCAAAACTCAACAAGCTATTCTCTGTCCTCAATGCATTTAAACCATTATTTCAAGGGAAATGCCATAAATATTGAAGAACTACCTTGCCTGGGCATGAGATAGCAAACCACCAGTACATACATGATTGATGCAGAAAGTAAGATAAAGATCTTCTCTCCTTTTCAACTAGGATAGGACAAGACAAAATAAAAGCATTGTAATTCAAAAGGAATTTTTTAGACAACATAAATTCTGAGCTATTAGGACAGTTGGACGCTATAAGAGCTACTTAGAAGGGCTGATGCGCTTTTAAGAACAGATGAGGCAAATATCTGAAAAAAAAACCACTTCAATTTTAATCTGCCAAGGAGTGGGCTAGGATGCCTCTCCACATTCCCTCTACACACAGTGCTATGATTAATAACCAGATCACACACTATCTAGGTGCGTTACAGGAGGAAACCGCAGTAATGCAACATAAGTAAGTTAAAAATTCTGCCTCTATTCTGAGGCCCATGAAAGCCCCTCCAAGGCAACAGCCCTGAGCAGAGTGCATTGTCTGCAGAGGCAGAGTAGACCTCCAGGGAGCTCCCGCACCGGTGCTCTCTCTGAGCTGCACCTGCATGCAGGCTCAGCCTGCCACTCCTGGCAGGTATTGGCAGCTGCACCGACTCACCTTCTGCTCTGTGGGTGCATCACTCTGCAGTTCAGAGATTCCTTAGACTGCTGGGGTAGGACACGCAAAATTTCTGCTACAGCATCTTTATGACCTCCTGAGCTCCGGTGTGGCAAACTGTGAGTGTACTATGCTCAGGGGCCTGTCAGAAGGGGTATACACCTTGGTAAATGAATAGAATAAGTCAGCTATGACTAAGATTCTATTGCATTAAATAGAAAAGATAAAAAAAGAAAAAGATTGAGGTCCCAGAGGAGAAGGAAAGAACATGTTAGAGAATATTTAGGTAATTAAGGTGATTTCAGACAGTCTAGACCTGATCATTTTCATCATAAAATATGCACAGAACAAGCTGAAGGAATCTCAGAAGTGATTATCTATGGGAACTTGGAGAGAAAGAGATATTAAAAGGATAAACCCAGTCCTAATATTAAAAAGTGTGTGTATGTGCTAAGGGCTGTGGGGGGCAAGAGTAGCTGGAAAAATGTTATTGAATAGCTTAACTTCAACTGCTGGGGAAAAAAAAAAAGAAGTAGAAGTTATTTGTAAGCACCTGGAAGATTATAAGAAGGCAGGTAACAGCCAGCACACATTTTGCAACCACCTAAGGGAGAAGCTGAGCTCTGTCCGAGGCCTGGCCCTCTTCAAAGCTTCACAACAGAGAGATGCTGTCTGCGCTTGCAGATGGCACCAAAGAGTCTGCAGGTATGCTAAAAAATGGGAACAGAAACCAAAATTTTGACTAATTGAAAACGTAGTATGGAGATGGAAGAGAAAGTGTGAATGTTTGGATCCAGATGAAGAAGGCATATAATTGTGCGTAATTGTAGGAAGGAAGATTTTTCCTCATAGTAAAGACACTAAAACTTGGGAATAGCTTGTCTTAGGAGACTGGAAAGTTCTCACTATTGGAAGTCCTGACCATAAAGTTAGAGGAACGTCTGTCAGGGCTGACATTAGTATCCTGCATGTCCTGCTCTGAAGGACACAGATGAACTGGAAGATGCATTAAGGTACCTTTTACCCTACTTATCTATAATTAAAGGATAATTGAAGGATTCCATTATTCTACCAATTGGCATGAGATTTCCTAAACCCCATAGATTTGTTCATCCTATAACTCTGCATCTGTCAATAAAATCTCCTTCTTTTCCTTTACAGTTCTAACATATTTCAAACTTAGAGGAAAATACATCTGTTTCTTGCTTTCCAATGAACCGTGGGTTCGATGCTCTAAATCTGACACTTTTTCTTGGTTTGTATTAACATAAAATATTTCAGGCTGTTCAGAGATTGAATTTAATCCTCCTTACAATAATCCAAATTCAAATCCTCATTTCAATTATCTCTATATTCTGCAGAATCCCTCAAATGATTCAGTGCTGAAGTATTATATGTGTTATAATTTAAAACTCAGAAGTTATGAATGGAAGCAGATTATATCTTATTAAAATGTTAATTCCAGTCCTTTGAGATAATTGTAACTACAAGCAATTGGTTAATGTGTCAGAAATAAACACTGTCAGAAATAATTGAACAAAAATAAGCATATGGACCTCATTCACTTCAGAAAAATGATAGGAAGGCAGAATTATAGGATTGATTTTCAACTGCACAGATACAGGTAAAGACCTAGCTCCCAAAAACAATAATTTTGCATACTTCTATATGTATCCGTATTTCAAATTTCAAACTTAATTTTCCCTTCTGCACTTATACATTGAGCTGAAATTCTAAGGCTTGACAACATAATATGCACAGTGCTGAGTGACACAGTAATGCCATCCTGGCATTACCTTACTGTGATTGTACAATCAGTACAGTAACCAAAGTACATATGGCTAGAAAACCCCTATTTGTCCAGCTCCACTCTAAGCAGACAGTGACCAACCAAGAGAGCATTTGGTGAAGGATCTGAGACTGTCCTGAATGATCTCATGACAAATAGAGCTGAAAACTGTAAAAGTAACTATAAAAGGATAAAAATAATTCTTAACTGTACCCTAGCCAAACAAAATAAGAAAGGAAGGAGCAGTATGATATGAAAGAGATAAGGGCTATTACTCTGAAGCTGAATTCAACATCTACATGCAGATTTACTGGAGGTAGTTCCATTCAACATGGCATCAAATCCAGATCCATTTATTCTCATGAGCAGCTGCACCACAATCAATTACATTACTCATGTGAGTAAGCAGAGAAGCTGACTGTTACAGAGGTAACAATAGTTTCCAATTATTGTTAAAGTACATAAATCAATCCTAAAAACACTCTGAATAACATTATATGTAGGTTTCTCTG
The DNA here is from genome assembly GCA_024606505.1 of Aquila spilogaster. NCBI lineage: Eukaryota > Metazoa > Chordata > Aves > Accipitriformes > Accipitridae > Aquila > Aquila spilogaster. The sequence goes on along the minus strand of JANHGO010000069.1, from coordinate 64,576,867 downwards.
AAAGTAATGCCTCCTATTAATTCCCATGTAGAGTACAACAGATACAAAAAGAACAATAACACTTTAATAAAATAGCTCTCAGATACAAAATGTTATTCTTTCAACGTGGTCACCAACATTTTCACCAGTCATGAACAAAAGCCTGCATGTCATACTCATAAAAATCTGCACCAGCAGAGATGACCTGTTGCCACTGCTGAAACTCACCACCCATCGCCTCACTGTGCTCACATCCACTGTTTGGTCTCCATATATGTCCAATAAGTGTCGATGAATGTCAATGGGTGCCATTTTTTTCACTTGTTAGAATTCATTTCCAACCCTTTGCTTCAGATGCACTTCCATGCCAGACATTGTCTTGTCAGACTGCCCCTCTGCTGCCATCTGTCACATGGCAACAAAATGTAATGGAATACTGGTGTGAAAGTTCAGCCTCTACTGCCATACCACCAACATTTGTCTCCACCATCATGGACCAACATAATAAAATACAAGGCATTACTTTCAGAGAAGACCCTATATGAAGTACTCACTATCTAAATCCCTTCAAAGGACATTCCATACAGAGGGCTCTGAGGTACCCTATCATCCTCTCTTGACCATCTTTTATCAACAAACAAATCAACAAGCCAACAGTTAAAGCAAAAAGCAAGGGCTAAGAACACATTATTGTGATGCATCCCAGCATACTAGTAGGAGCAGCAAAACAACGAGCAAACACAGCATAATCCTGGAGGAGTGAGAGGTTTAAAGCACATTGTTTAGAAATCCACACAACAGAATACCCCCTGAACTCTAGACTTATTTTAGCATATATTTTTCTTCAAAATCTTCACTTAAACAGAAAATGCACACAGTGTTGTGCCTTTTTCCACTGAAAAGATAACCTTCAGAATGTAAATCGATGCACTTTTGCCCTGGTAATCCAGTCTTGCAGAAAGCTGTCTCCAGCTAAACAATATCAGCAGAAAAAGGCATATTAAGCCTTCACTCTTCAGTGAGGTATTCACCCCAGTGAAGTGCTCATTTCAAATCCAGACTGAGATCATTTTAAATGCTACTGGCTCAGTCAATCTAAGAAACATCTGACTGTCTGTTTCAGTTGTTAGGTAAATTGGGAACAGGTCAATGAAGCTGCAACATTTTGGTAGTCCTAATTATCAACACTTTCAAAAGGCATTAAATCATTGGACTACTTTTACCCTTGAACAAGCCAGTACCGACACACTCCCTTGCGTACCTCCTTGCTCTCACTGCAGAGGACACTGCAGGAGTGTTCCTGTGGAGGTCTGGAAGCACTCTGCATTGACCAAACATATGATGGAGGAGATCACAGCAGAGCAAAAGGTATGTTCATACCCCATTCTCTAGTTAAAAGCGAAAATGAGAGAAAATGTACCATTCCTCAATCTACAAGGTCATAAACATACTGCATACAGAAACATATAGAAACTCAATATATGGTTCTGTGGGACTCTGCTTTCTGGTACTTAGCTTAACAAGCAGTCACTGAATTAACACCTCAACAAAAGGTGTATCTTAAAAAAAAGGGAAGCAGTTATGTCTAAATATATATATAGCAAGCTCTTGTGGCAGCAGTGAGGACTCATACTAGCTAGCAGCTTGAGAGGATGTCATTCTGAAAGAGTAAGATCACACGCTTTCAAGGTCAATTGAATTGCTGCCATACTGCAAGACGCTTGAGCCCAACCCAAGTATAGGAATTGCTGCTCTTGCTCTGTTCTGCTTCCTTAAAAGATGCAAAAGCCTGCTCCCTCCCACCCATAGTACGCTGTGTAAGGATCAAGGATTTAACAATGGTTTCCTTTGAGCTTACCATGATCAAGCCTATTTACAACTACCCCTCTTATTTATGTTTTAGGATTTGAAATGGCACACCTGTAGTCAAGCCCACACATTTTACAATCCCATAAGCATAAAGCAAAGCTGACTCCATCTGATTTCCTTGAAAGAAAACTGAAACAGTTCTCATTTTTAAAACTTCATACGAAACAAGTGAACTTTTCAAAATGACATTATTCGAAGAGAACAGTGAATCCTAATACAGTGAGACAAGGATTCCTGAGGTCAGAAACATCAGCTTTACAGAAATGTCCTAAGGGATGCCTGAATGTATTATCTCAAGACCTTTAACCTCTCACTTAGGCCCTACTGCCTGTCACTCCGCTATCAATCCATTTGTAACATTTTACTTGGCTATGAACTTCTTGGAATGACAAGAGGATGATTCATAACATATAGTAAGGCTTCCAGGAAGCTTTTTCACTCAAGCTACAGGGTAAGTGAATCAGCCTTTTGCTTTCTCCCAGGAACTACTTATCTTCAATCTTTCAATTAAAGGTCAAAAAATGAAAGAAGACAGCTCAGTCATCTATTATCCTTTCCCCTTTTTCTTATTGTAAGCAGCTCTGTTCTTTACATAGTTGTTTCTAAACCAGTTTGAGATTGTTTTCATTGATAGAAACAAAAAAATCATCTTGCAAATTTAAAGAACAAAAGGAAAAATGCACAGAATCCTCTTGTGACCCTTCTGGACATCAGGTAGCTTAGATTCGCCTGAGAGAATCAAATCCACAGCTTTTATCATAAATTAGCCAATATTTTTAGAATGTCAATGTGATAGACTATAAGAGAACTATCTTTTCCACCTGCTTGGTCAGAAAGGAAAATACAGAAATGGAAACTATGACTGCTGTTTGGTTTTGTTTTCTGAATTTCAGGGCAGAGGAGACTTGGTTTTGGACTTTATCAGACATGCACATGGTGAAAAGCAACCGAGGATATGGATCAGCATACTATGCCTATTTCATTGCTGCCCTAAGGCCCTGTTGTATCAGCTCAGATGGAGCTCAGGTGGGTCACCGGGCAGACTTAAATCTCATTAAAGAATACACTTGGCACTGAAAGTTTCCATGCAGGTCAAAGAAGCAACTCCACTTGCCCCGTGCCAAGTCCAGGCACAAGCCTAATACAAACGCAGGGTGATTTTGAAGAGGTAAGAGTCACTGGAGAGGAAAGCATGTGAACAAAAAAAAAATAAAGGAAAAGTGGAAAAAAATGTGATTTGGTCAAACCAAAACAATTTGAGATTTCCTTCTATGCTGTTTCTTTTATGGAAAAAAAAATATATATATATATATATATATTCTCCAGATTAATCAATAAACGTGCTTTGAGGCACAAAAAAATGGTTTACTTCACCTAACTCAGTCAGTTTACCTGTTCTTCTGTTAACAGAGAGGTTTCTGTTCCTATATAAAACATTGTACCAAGAAAGTTTCAAAGGTTTTGATTTTGAGAGGGGGGAAAATAATGAAATGTTTTGGCCTTCATAAAAATTCTTTGTCTTGTCTCCAGTTGTGTTTGAACTCCTCAGAAACTCTAATCATTGCTGAAATAAAAATGCTGTAACACTACACTCCCTCAGTCAGCTGCTTGTAAGTGGGCAAAAGCTGGTTAAACCCCCAGGCTGCAGTACAGCTGCACAGGAGGTTCTGACTGGGCTTTGACTCTCTGCCCCAGATAGAACTCGTCATTGGGAAGGCTCTGTGAGAGGAGCAGTGGGATCCCCTGCCTCTGCCAGTTTGTCCAGTGCCAGTGTGAGTGCATACATTGTGCATACTGTCTGGGATAGGGTGGATCACAACATTTTCTGTGCTATCTTGGGAGAACCACCTCTGGTCCCATCTCTGTGCTCACCAACATCGTGCTGTGGCCTGGATGTGCAGCCCAGCAGGTGGGAGCCAGACTCCTTCCCCAGGAAGGGGCGGCCAGCAGAAAGACTGGGGGCTAGTTCACACTGTGAGCTACAGCTATGGACTCAGGAGAACTATGATTTACTGGAACATGATCAGCTTGTTTGACAGACAAGCCCATGAAGAATAGCAGGAGCCAGCTGCTGACGCACAATGCAGCCTGGTGCGGCACAGAGCCCTGCACAGGGGCTCAGCAACATCCCCTGCCGCTGTGCCTGCATACCCAGCTGAACTCACTGAGTACTGCCGCGCTCAGTTCAAAGGCAATCTTGCATATCTGGGGAGGAAAAAATGATTAATGGTTAATTCTGAATTAAACTGTGAGCACAAGATTGAATTTCCTTCATGAATGACACTGTGTGTTAGTGTTAGTAGCTATGTCACAAACCAGCTCCGTTTTGCTTGTTCATTACAAAGCTGATAATGGGACTAACAGAGCATGTGCACCAAGTGGTTGCTTTCTGCAGCTCCTGAGTCGGGTTCAGCACTGTGTGCCCGACTGACAATGGGAGTGCTCAGGCACAGGCTCCTGATTTGTCACCTGGCTACCCTTGCACACTGCTGTACCTCTTGATATAGATGAAACAGAGCTGCTGTTTGTTCCCTTTCAAAGAGGGAAATGTTCTTTTAAATCAGTAAATGATCCTTGGCACAGTTAAAGGAAAAAGTTTACAAAGAAAATGAGTTCTCTCCATGACCTGAAAAAAGCTGCATTCCTCTTCACAGTACTTTGTGTGTATGAAAAAGACCTGAGTGAGAAGCAGGGCCCTAGTGAACTACCTGCAACCATAGCACAGCTCCCCATCACCTTTCTAATGTTCACAGACTCATTTTCTAGATAATGTAGAGTCTGAACTATCTCACACCTACCCTCAGCCATGTGTTCAACTCTACACACTTATGCTATGTGTATGTCATTGAGATTTCTGCGTGCTGATATGTTTTTTAGGGGTGCAATGATTCATTTCCCATCATTTGTTTACCATTTCCCATCATATTTCTGGATCTGCAATGGAACTGCAAATTTACATCACATATGCCTCTGGCTCCTATCTTTATAAGAATGGTCTTCTTTGAATTGTGTAATTGGTAAAAGTTCAGATGTCTGAACTTTTCAGAGCTCATAACAACTCTTGACTGATACCCACATCTCATGGAATAGGAATCAGAAGCAGTGTTTTGGTCTAGTGTTCTTCTTTCTTGTACATGTTGTGAGGCTAAAACAGAGGGATAAATTACAAAGATCCTATTTATTGCAGTGGTACTGAATTGACCCCATGTCTTTCTGTGGTGCTTTCCAAGAGTGACTCGGCTTCATGTTTAAGGGAGTCACATTATCAGCACTTCAGAGGGCCCTGCATGGGGGTTGCAATGCAGTAGTTTCCTTTGTGTCCTATGATTTGAAACACGTACCTCTGCACCTTATTCAGCAAAATAAAAAAAAGAATCAAATCTGTATCAAATCAAATCGAAATCAATATTCGCTTGCAAATCCCTGCTCCCAAATCTAAGGAAACCACTCAATACTGGTGTTTGAAAGAGCTTCTAGGGATCAAAGAAAGTGTGGAATGAGGAGATGCAACTTCCATAAGAGCCTATCAAGCGCTCAAAATCTGAAGGCACAAGAATGGTGAAGTGAAACCTGTTCATCCCTTCCCTTTTGTGGCTGTCAGGCTGGGCTCACCTTGACAGCACTCTGAAGACCATGTGTGACCCTGTGGATGTCAAGGAAATGAATGTAAGGAAGTTATCCTAAGGATGAATTATTCGACAATTCCAAAGAAAATGAGAAAAAAGTTCAAAGATATAATCAGTGAATTCATAGCAGGTTGTCCAGAATCACGCTCAGTTACAACAATGCAAGAAATATAACTGAATTCAAACAGAAAAAAACCTAAAACAATGGAGGGACCAGAGCTATGGTAGGATAAGCAATAAAGAGTGAAGGGTCTTTTGCTGTCTTTCTGGAGTCAGCTTTTTAGTAATCTGCTTTTTAAAATACATTGAATATGCTGGCAAGCATCCACACACTTTATATATATCATCCACAGAAGAGTCTACCAGTCTATCATTCTCAATAGGCATTGAAAGGCAGTAAATGTCTCCTTGTTGTGTTCTGAAACTCTTCCAGGTCCAAGCTATCACTTACATTGAAGGTTATATGACGTTTGAGGAATGGAATATTTCCAAAACAAACAAAACGCTCAGAGAAAAAGTACGGGCTGCAGATACATCATTGGCTGCAACAATGCTAAGAGGACTCTGAGAAAAGAACAAGGTGTTATTCAACTGCTGGATTATTACCATCATTTTAGTACGGGCATAAAATTACATCTGACCACAGGTCAGACGCACCACTGTCTGGAGCAGAGTGTAATTACAGCAGCAGTTTTCTTCTTCCTAGCATAGTCCAAACACAGACCCACCAGCTCCTGCAATCTTCCACATGGCTTTAATTTATCACATCTCACTAAAACATTTTATTCTTTTTGATAATGAATACCAACAATAAAGACAGCAGCTTCAAAGTGTACTGTCAGTCCTTTTACCCTAATAGCTCACGCAGACACCATAGGCTTCCTGACAACTTTCAGAGCTCTTAAATGTAGAGAAAAAGCAAGGTCGCTCAAGAGAGTCAATCTCTATTCACAGGGAAAGGACTAGCAGCACATTATAAGAGAGGCTTGTCATCGTGAAAAAAATTTCACATTTTATTCTTGGAGCTGAAAAGTTGACTGTGTACTACTTAGATATTCTGCACATCACAATCATTGAGCTTTCCTCTGAATGCATATTTATACAGCAGGTGGCATTGTTAATGAATGAAGAACCACACAAATGTTGAGTGACTCACTTTCCTAAATATGAAGTTGAAAACCCTTTGATCAGACGTTTCCTGCCTTGCCATTCCATTTTGAGAACAAAGTAAGAACTACTTGTAGCAACGTGAGCAAGCAAGGCTTTCACTGGGTTTTAATGAATTAGTGTTTTGCTGAGCAGCTTTGTATCTTGTTCTTGGTTACTGTTAGATATGAATGGCAGTGACAGCTTAATATACACTTTCCCAGATCCTGAACATTAGTGTAATTTGAGGGGCCAGAAAAATGATTTCTGGAAAATACAAAGAGAAAAATATCTTGTTCTGAGGATGGATTTTTTTTTTTCTTTAAACACATTAAAAAGTAGATGCAGATCTTTGGTCATACTTACTAACAGTGGGCATAAAACAGCCCAGGAAAGTGCTCTAAGACGGTTATTTGACATTTCCTGTGATATAAGAGGCTGTTTGGGAAGTATACTCCCAGTCAGCTGTGCATCACCGGCATCCTGCCAGCCACAAGCAGGGAAGCCACTGCGTGTGCAGGGGCACATGGTGCTCCAGGCAGCCCTACGCCAGCGGTACACTGCAAGACTCATTAGTTGGCAGTCTCCTGCAGCTCTTTCAGTGGTTTCTCCCCCTGGTAATGTTGGAAGTCTGGAAGAAAATGCACACTAACCTCCTTCCCCATCTTTCTGAGCTGCCCTGAGATTTTGACTCTCCACACTTTACTTGTAAAACATCAGTGGCCTGTTTCTCCTGTTGCCCCTTTCAGTGAGGGAGTAATTCCGTGGGCGAGAGAGAAACGCTGCGACAGACGTGAAGGGCTATTTCCAGATTTTTCGTTTCAACATACATTTGTCATTTTTAACTTGTATTTCAACATGGCTTACCTGCTTTTAACTTTAATTAACTTCTGCTACTAACACTTCATACGTTGCTCTGAGTTGGAGGGCACGATAGGCAAACATTACAATAGTTAAGCAGGTGAAAAATATCAACAATAAGCAGGGGATTTATTGTAATCAGTCAATATGCTCAGCCTTGCAACTGCTCAGTACTTTATGCTCCATAATTACATGGTTGCCACAGTGTAGCCATTCAACAGTGTTATAATTAGTGAGTAATTAACTGAAGAATTTGATGACATGCTGCAGAGCACAAAGCATGTGTGCTGTTGATAGCAAAAGAATTCATCACCTGTCTTCGTAACAATTCTCTGAAGCCATCATGAAAACCCATTGTTTCTCATTTGTGATTTTCAGAACTTTTCAGGTGCTGTACAAGATCAGAGACATTTATAGATGGTTGAGATCCTAGCACAGCAGTTAGGCGCTATGCTGTTATTGAAATCGGCCATTTTTAGTTGCTTCTGTGAATCTCAGCCTTATGTGTACACACATATTAGGCTGTTTCAATACATCCATGCACTCAGAGCTATATATCTCCCTCTATTGGTGTGTGTGTGTATATATATATATATTCTAATGCCTGTAGGATTAAAGATTAAAGTTATGTTAATAAAGCTGAACCATAGCAAGCAAAACATTAAAATAGCTATTCTGTTAGAGAACAGTCTAGTTAAAGGCAACTTTTAAAATTTGTAAATAGTAATATTCATCAACGTACCTAATGAAGTTACAGTAGCAGAAACTCAGAACAGCACAGACAGCTCGTGCAAGCTTCTGAGCAGGAGAGACGTGAAAAGGCACAGGGAGGTCTGCCTGATCCCTGGCAAGGAAGTGCAGGATGTACGTGGATAGTAGAGAAGGGCTGCAGTTTTCATGCCAGATGAGGGAAAAAAAATCTGCATGAGAAAAGCTGAATGCCACCCTGAAAGCTGCTTTCCGTTACTCGTGCCAAGTCTTGGCCTCTGCATAGGACCAGTGACATGTTTCACTTTGATATTTTCAATCCATTGTTTTTCTGAACATGTTTTTTTTTTTACAGCTTTTTAGGTTATCCAAGTATTCCGGACCATTTAAAGGCTCTTCCTTATCCTTTTGTTAGAACAGCAGCACTGCTCGCTGTGCATGTCTGTACATAATCTCCAGTAATCTTTGCCAGCAAAGAGCTGGAACACCTCCCAATCGTGTTGTCTTTTAAGAGAATTATTTTATGTTTTTTTGGTTGTGGTGCCTGAAACATTTAGTCATATATATACTGGAAAGACAGACATTCCTTCTGGAGTGACTGTGTCAGCTTGAATTTGACAGAACGAGCCAATGTGAGCTACTTGCTCTCCCAAACTGAATAAATAAATAAATAAATTCCTCAGAAAGCTATCAAACATTGCAAAGCATTTACAGATGTAAACACAACAGCCTATAATTTCCCAGTGAATGTCAGATTGGAACAGCGTAGGTGGTGCTAAAAATCTACCTGTGACTTTCTAATGAAGCCCTCATTACTGTAGCCTCAAGTTTTTGATTAGCCAAGAGTTCCTAAAATTTACTGCCATTTGAAGGGAATGTGATCTGGTGCAATACCATCTTATCAACTGTTTCACAGGCTGCTTTGAAAAGCGCTGACAGGAGATTTTAAAGCAAACTTGGTTTGGTAGCCTACTGATGTCAGGAGATGCAACTCTCCTACTTTCACCTTTTTAGAATACAGATTTTGAGATTAATGATGACAAATTAAATGTTGGTATTTTGAAACATTTACTCTGCAGTCCGTAGAGCTCTGGCCATCGCTGTGGCCCTGGCCCAGCCCTCAGAGCAGGTTGGACATGCTGTGCCAGACCAAGGGGCTGGCATGCCTCCTGCAGCAGCTGGCATTTCGAGTTGCTTTCTGCCACGTGATATGGCCAGAGCCCCTTGACCAGACATGCTGCCCACATAAACCTGAACTGCACCTGCTTCTGCCTTGGGCACAGGGATCGGATGCATAGAAAAATTACATCGAGCCCTCTGCATACACAAGTGGGAATATGGAAGGAAAAAAATATCATGTTTCTTACATTTCAGAAGCAAATGACTGTGCTATGTGTGAGGGATATCAGCAGGGCAGTGTGATAAGCAGACGTCTGTGTTTATTTGCAAAGCAGATTTCTCAGGAAGACAGGCTGCCCTTGTGCTGCCCAGCACCACACCTCAGCCTCACCTTCCTGATAACCCAGCAGCGAGAGAGATTTCAGCCTTGTTCTCACTCTCCTTTTCAACTTCCTCTTCTCTGCTGTGGTTGCCAAGAGGAGGACCTGTCTGGTAGTACTTAGCAGGATTTCCTGTCACCTTTTAATATCTGTTAGATACCAGAATGAGACAAACTTGCCTGAGAGCCCTCACGCAGAAATGACTCGTTGGCTCTAAAGAACCTGGGTCAGATTTTCACTGGTGACCCAAGACCAAAACCCCTCAGCCATGTAGCCCCCCTCTGCCATTTGTAGGAGACGGAGGAAGGATGTTTTGCGCTGTGGTTAGTGATGGCCTAACAACCTCCAGTGACCACATTGAGGACGGGGCTCAGAGCAAGGGCCTTTGTGGCCCCTGCCTGAAACATGCACACAAATTGAGATGCATTCCTCACAGCATGCTGGAGTTATCATAGCTTCTCCACAAAGCAGCTGTCACATGCTTGCAGGCTTTTTGGCTGAGTACGAAGCTGACCTTAATTGTATATAGGTGTTTCCAGATCGGGGGAAAAAAATGCTGCCTAGACAATCCTATTAGCAAGCTAATCAGAAAAGAGCACAGGCCCTGACGGCACTGGCGCTCAGCAAGGAGGAGCACGTGGCCATACCTAATGCTTCACTGAGGGGGCAGGGTGTATAAATGCAGCAGTACATCAATAGCAGGTGAATCAATTGATACAGAAATTAGATGTCATGTACAGCAACTTGGCCTTTATTGCTTTTCCAATATAGCTCATCTTTTGCTCTCTTCATTACCATTAAATAATACTTGGGAAGTAGAGCTCTTTTGCAGTTTCTCTATTTAAAAGGTGGACTTTTATTGCACAGATTTTTTTTTTGTTCTTGACAAGAGTCGAGAACATCTATTTGTGTTTATTACTTTGGGTAATAAAGCATTTAGGGAAACAAATGCAGAAGATACTGCTTTAATCAAAACTGATAGCACTGAAATCTTCAGACAACAGGAGTAGGATGTTGACAGAACTGAAGTCTTTCAGCAGCTGTCTGCACCCAGACCAAGTAGCATTGGGTACAAAAAGTAACGAGGCATTTCTGAAAGGTTTCTGACACGGAACTGACAATGTATATGTCTTGTTTTTACTTAAGCAACTGTTCTCTGATTTCAAATGGAACACGTGTGTCTCTATGTATGTGTCTGTAGGACAAGGGGGACTTTTTCACTGCCCTTAGGCAGATGGGGTATGCTGTCCTCTCTGCCAAACAAGGGTAAGAGCTGCAGTGAGCTCAGGCACTGTGCCTTGCTTTGTCTCCAGTATGTGGAAAGCTGTCCTGTAAGAGTAGGTTCTCTGTCCCAAATAAATCATTTTATCATATAGTTGGTCTTTAGTACAAAGTTGACTTAGTCCAAATGTCAGATACACACTATATTGTCTGCTTTCACCAAAAAACAGCTGTTGAGTAGTTTTAACATCCTCAAGATCCTTAAGTCAACCAAGTCTAATTTCTGTGATGGTACTTACACAGGTTATAATTTCTGTATCGTGTGTTGTGAACCCGGGGAGTGCTAAAGCACAAAGTGCTCAGAGATTAGAATAATCTTAAGAAGAGTATCCTCACTTCTAAGCACCATTATTGAAAGCAACAGTGCATTTCCCCCAGGGACACACAGCCCCCGTTCCATGTTGAGGTGCAGGGAGGAAAGAGGAGAAAGTCTTGCCACAAGCCAGGCACCAAAGTCCTGTGCCATGTCCTAATTTCAGCTGCTGTGACTCTGAGGGAAGAACATGGACATATACAACATCACTTCTGGGTACCTGTGTGTGTCAGAGGAGCAGAGATGGCATCCAGCTCATCAGTTCCAATGCCCAGTTGTTTTGGTAATAATTCTCCAAAAAAATTGCCTTCCCAGTTTGAAAGGAATTGGAAAAGAATAACAAGCAGGCGTCAGCTGAAAGTCATTACACCCTCAAGATCTTCTCTGTGGATTCACACAAATAGGGTTCTCTGTCCTAAACTAAAGTATTAGGGCAATTATACATCTGTGACAAAGCTCACAGCATGCCCATGGAGGGATTTGACACTTGACCAGCTATTGGGTCTTGTAGAACACTGCAACTCTAAATCTTTGTAATCCCATTATGGAAATGACAAGGGGAAACAACCCTGCCTCAGCCTAAGTCAATGTCAATGTCAATTTCTAGTGACAACTTTTCAGCAAAATCATCTTTTCTAGGACTGGCAAGAAAAGAAGAGCTACAGGGCAATGATACATCCTCCAAGGAAGGAGACTACACAGACAATTGGAATGTACTGTACTAATTTTACCACTTACAGGGAAATCTGAGCTGTAACCAAAAGATTTTCAAGGGCTAAAGATACATAGACACTCACAACTGAAAGTTTCAGTGTAAGAGGTGATTTGTGAAACTTATTGAAGCTCAAGTCATGTAATTTGCACAGGATCTATTCATTTCTCCTTTTTATGTGAATTTATTCCTTAGTTGTAAAATTTACCTACAAGGCCATATGAAGAACAACGTGCTGGACAGTGAAGATGAATAAGACATGGATAAAATTACACCTGAATGTATTAGATCTTATCTGAAACCTATTAAATGTTTAACATATCCTTGAACCTGTCTATAAAACAAAATTAATTTCTCCCTAATTTTCAGGAAAAGACTTAAGGGCACACTGAATGAAGATGGTGGAATCTGTGGATTCTCTTCTAAGAATTTCAGCCTCAGCTTTCAAAATCTCTTTTTCTTTTTTCTTTTTTTTTTAATTTCCTTTTACAGAAATGCAACACTGTGTATAGAAAATAAACTAAATACCTGCTGGAAATACCAAGAACCATTTATCCTGATTCTCTTGACTAGCTTGCATGCAGCAAAATAAATCAGATGGATGTCCCACCCATGACAACCAGAAAGGACATTTTTTGAACTGTATGAGCAGCTCAAATGAGTTTCAAACTGGTGAGGGAAAGGTGTGTGTAAAATCCTATTAGAAAATAATGGGATTTGTGTGCCTATTGTACTTCAAAAGACGAAAGCTCCTGTACTTCATTTCTTTACCAGTCGTTTTATCTTAAGCAATCTCTGAACCCTTTCTGATGCTCTGATGGGTGGGCTGATCTCATTTAGTCATATTAGCTGAGCACTGACAGTGCTGGCAGCTCAGACTGTGCACTTCCTCTGCATACGAGAAAATTTTCTCCCTTTCTCACTTTCTAAAGTGGTAAAACACATTTATTTCAGCTTAAGATCATTATTTCCTTTCTTTTCAAAAGCAATGCAGCCTAGTGAGAATCATTTCTCCCTCCCCACACCCCAAAAACATCATCAATTTTTTGTTTTTATTTAATCTAGAGGAAAATCTACATGTTCACATGAGCAAACTGCACCCTCAGCTCTCAGCCAGCTATGTAAATCTACCATGCCTAATAACTATGTGCCACACGTGCTCTATATGATGACATAGCCAAAGGCAGGCAGTTTTGTAACTCATCAAAAAATGGCATCAATGTTAATTAGGATTAGTATATTAAGCCATGACCTGGCGTGCTCTCTGATCCAATGAACACACTGACGTTACCACTCCTAAGACTACTCTCTCACCATAGTGGATCTTCTGAGAAAATTCTCCTGAGATCAGCAAGCAATCATGTTTCTGCTATCTCAGCATCAGTTGCAGAAGTACCAGTTTTGAAATGAGAACAGTGAGAAGTAAATCTAAGACTGCTGTCCTACCTTTAAGGGCAGTGTACCTTACTTTTTGCAGGAAGATCTGCCATAAACAGCACTTAATAGATCAATGAGAAACAGTAATTTCTTATTGCTCTTAGCAATTATCTTCTGGACAGTATCAGTGCCAAAGGTATGCCTCTACATGCAGTATCCATAAAAGACACATAGCAGGTATCATAAAGTTACCCAGGACAGAAAAGGTAGCAGTCAACCTTCTAAGAAACAAAATTTCACTACTGTTCATTTCCTGTAGATATTCCATTTCCTTAGCTTCAACATTTGAAGGACATTAGGATTAACAGCATCACCTGTGGCAAGACACTTCCATACGAACGACACCATGGTAATGACACGCTGTGTGTGGAATCTATTAGCACAGGCAGTACAGAAAAAAAAACAACCACAAAAACACACAGGAGATTATCACTGATCTGGGAATGGCTCTATGCTTCCCATCATAATACCAAGGTAATTTGTAACACAGAAAAATCAAAGTACTGTGTTCTGTTAATACACATGCCTATGTCAGTAGGGTATAACACGTCAGGGAGTGTGTTAAACACAGTATTCTACTTCTCCACTGCCTGTGACCTGTATTACGTGTCACCTTAAATATGTTTCACACATACACCTACTGGAAAGTTTAGTCTGAGTCTTACTGTTTTTTCCTTCGCAATCTACAATTAGATGCTGTACACATATATTGCTCAAAAGAATGTGGTTGGTGTACAGGGAAGAAAAAAATAATGATGTTTTGCTTCCTGTTACAGTCTGAAGAACTGTCTGGAGAAAGGGATGACAGTAAACCCCACTGAAGTGCAGTTGAGAATATTTGCCTTGGGAAATCCTTCTGGAGTAGAGGTCAGGCTAGGTGGTAAAAGGGAAACCAGAAACCAGTATGCAAGAAACCTGGAATGTGAGAACATACTATGAACACCCCTGAGAAATGCAGGGAGGTCTGGGGGACAGAGTACCAAACGTGCCTCAGAAAGCAATTGCTAGAACAAAACTTCCCTAGAGATCTAGAGTTCTGCATATGTCTATTCAAAGAACATGGTAGAATTTTTGTAACCCAGGGAGAAAATGAAAGCTGATAGACCAAAAACCAAAGCTGGGGGAATCAGGTCACCCCTTTGTCCTTAGCAAGGATAAGTTTGTCTGCAAGCCTTTTATTCAGTTTTTCTCACCAACTGCATCTGAGTTTTTCTGTTTAAAGAATTCCTCTGTTGCCATGAATTACTTTGGTGTTCTAATGAAATGCAGTTGTAAAAGCTGAGGATCCTTTTGGATATTCCTACTTCCAAGAAACAGTCAGGAAGGACCGCCTCTGTGCTCGGGTTATGCAGTGCCCTTGTCAGAACTGGCATGGTTTGTTCTGAGCGCTGCACAAGCCGAGAAGAAGTGAAGGAGATGCAGATGGAGACCACGTGGGTGCGTCTGTGCTTGGCTCACTCCAAAGCACTCGTTTTGAACACCTCAGCTCTCAAGCTCTGGTACTAAAGGAAATTTGCTTGAATTACACTATGTTGCTTCAACCCTTTTGAGGCCTAATCCAGTGCCCACTGAGATGAGATAATTCCCATTGATTTCAATGGGCTGTGAATTATATCCTTTATTTCCTTTTTAAAGCTCTTTTTATGTTCTTCTCTTCTTTATCACAAGGCTTAAACCTGCATTTTCCCCCAAATCACAAATCTGGCTGCCCATGCACATCCCTCAATTGGGTCATACTTGCTCTGAAAAGCAATGCCAGCTGCTCGTGACGCACAGCCAGCCTTCATCACTCCTCCTGCACTATCTGCTTCATTAATAAAAACTGACATTTCACATTTCAGCTGTAACATACCTAACCAGATATTTATTATACATACAGAATAGCAAATGTAGCGTTCTCTGTCTCCTGCTCTACAGTGTGGGCTTTTCTGACGAAAAGATATTTTATTATTCTTTCCAAACTCGAATGTGCTGAAGCTTTTTTCAGGTCCTCTCAAGCATGCTAATTGCAAGTGGGCTGTATTAGTACTCAGAATTGAATTCTCAGAAAACATCAGTAGATGTCATGATCAGTAATGTGTGATCAATGCTTGACCTTTTGCCTCTAAATTTGATTAAGTGGTATATAGCTGAGCAAAAAGAACAATTTGGACAAAAAAGAACAAAACTAACACCAAAACCCAATAAACTTACAAACTGCAAATGAAAAAAAAAAACAACAACAAAATCTACCCAAACCAACCCCACAATAGTCCATGTAACAATACAGAGGCAATTCTCTTGTATATTTGGTGGTTCTGATGCTCTGCATTCCCATATCCTTGCTGTTTTAATTACCAGGTTCCTGGGAACACATGCCTAGATCCAGCAAAAAGTATAACTACATGCCCAGACCTCTGTTGTAGTCGTAAAATGTGCATGGAATAAACAGTCTGAAAAAAAATGTATCAGAACTGCAAAAACTGACCTCACATTTAGCAAACTTTGACTCAGGCTCAAAGTCAGCACAAATCCATGTCCATCCCAAGTCCTGCTCACTCTTTTAGGGGCACAGTTCAGTGGATGATGACTGGGGACTGCATGAGGACCAACAGGAGGAAGGTCTGAGCCATTCTGTTGAACCTGACAGTTTCTTCACAAGTGCTGAGAATCACAAACTGCTGAAAGTACTTCAGAGGCTGCTCAAACTTGGCCAGGGTAAACAGTGCTGCTTCTTTGTGGGCTGGTTCCTGGCGTAAGACAGTGCTAAGACAGAGACAGCAAAGCTCCTGATGGGTCCCAGTGCTCTGCCAATATGAATGGGCAGGGGAAAAGGGGAATTATGGCAACTCACGCTCTTGTCCTGAGCAAAATATAGCTTTTGACAGAGGTCAGCATGGCCTCACAATGAGAAGTTCATCTCTGCGTATTTTTCTGAGTGCTAGAGTTATTGCACAGTAAAACCTTAAGTTTGGCTTAGTTTCAACCCAAACCAAAGACTGTGCTGAAGTTTTCAGGTCCACTCAAACCAATAAATAAATGCAGGTGTGAGGAAAATTTGGCTGAAAGCTCTGGGTTTTGTTTCTTGCACAGGCACAGCACCACTCCAGGTGTCAGTCCCTAATTGCAAGTCCCCACTGGCATAATCACTTCAAGTCACTCTACAGTCCTGAGCTGCCAAAGAAAATCTTTTCTGAACACGACTCTTGTCTTTCTGCACAAATAGCAAACTTTGCAAAATCCCAGAGACCCTGAAAGTCTGCAATATTGTAAAAATCCCAAAATGTTAGCAAAGCTGCCCAGGCAAAGAAACAGCAGATTTCAAAATAGGATTCCTGACCCCAGATGAATTCAATGCCATTTAAAGAAGAGAAGAAAACAAACCTACACGTTATTTCTCAACTACAATAAAAAAGAACTAAGTCTGCTACAAGATTTGCACTTAACCTCCAGGGTTCAGTACACAGGGCCCTGCAGCACTCCAGTGGCACGCAATTGTCCCAGGATGGTGACCCAGATCTCATCACATGTTTGCACTCACCTGCAGGAGATCACAAGTTCAGAGACTGCCACATTTATTTATTTTCCTGCCTGTCAAATTGATGCGAGTCTCCTTCTGCTGCCTTTCAAGTGCTGTCATCTGAGCACAGTGAATCACTTTCAACTAGTAAACTGCATGATGTTTGTACCCAGCTACACTCTGGTTTTGTTTTCTCCGGATTTCTAAGTCCATACATGATATTTAAGTCACAATATACACCACGCAGTGGTGAATGAGTGATTACTGTACTCTTCAGGCACTGTGATACAGTATGAAGCTGAAGGCCTGAATATTCTGCCACCTAAGAGGTGCACTTGTCCTGTAGAAATGCACAGAGCGGGATGTCTTCTATAACAGAATTTGTGTTCATAAACACAAGAAGCCAGGAACATTTGATATTAGCATAATGTCACTGCCAGCCAGTCAGAAATGCTACTCTTAAAAACTTATCACAGTGTAGAGATAACTCCAAAATACAAAATGGCAGGATTATGACATTAGGATTTTTGTATAAAGTTTGTCAGAAGCACTTTAACTACTTTACCAACATAAGATGATGCAGTCACACATTAACCCAATTGCAGAAAGATCATCAAACCATTCTGCAATAGGAAGAAACAGGTAACAGGAACAAAAAAGACAAGACTTTCCAACTTCTGGAATAAGACACTGATGATGAGGAATTAATACATTAGTCTCCTTTTCCACTCAGCACAGTTCTCTAACAACAGTGGACATGCTGAGACACCATCAGCTTTCAGCCAGTTTCTAGTTTGGCTTGACATCAGAGGTGCTTGCTGCTTTCAGTGAAGCCCCAGCCTCTTAGCAAGCAACTCAGGCCTCTTGGCAGGCAGCTACTTGCTACAGCTTTAATGGTCTTCTGCATTGTACGAAGCAAATTAAATAAATAGTTCCTCCCATTTTGACTTCAAATGCTTAAGATGGCCCCTGTGTGCAACTCTACTATTGAAATGGCAAACAAATTAATAAGCATTTATTTTACAATATTAGCTAAGACCAGCTGAAACAGGATGACGTAGCCTTAAGGACCCTGCGTAAACACAATTAACTCATTAATCCAGGTATCTTCTAATCAAACAGAATGCTGCAGAAGAATAACTCATTTATTCAGTTGACTATTCAACCACTGTGTTTGTAGATGTCATACAGACACTGTTCCAGTGTGAGGACATTCTGTAACTGCGCTGAAAACCCAGCCCCAACCTACAGGCCTCCCATGAAGCCAGGATGCACTTATGGAATCAGGGCTTTTGGTCTGCCTGATGTAGAGATGTGTCCAAAGGATGCTGTTGCTTGTTTTGGCAGCTGAGACAGAGTGATTCTGTTTAATGGAATTCAACATCAGAGAGTGGAGTTTACGCCAGTAAACAATTTTGAAAGTTGAGGCACATTTTATCAATTTAACTTCATTTCTTTTAATGATCTTCTTTTCATTAGTGGAAGACAAAGATCCAGTATCTCTTCTCATGCTAAGCTACCACTTTGTTTCCCAGCTTATCTTTAGCTCCTGCCAATACGTATAGGCTGAACAGATGCTAATTTTCCTAAATCCAAATTAGTACAGACAGTAATACAAGCACCTTGTCCTCATTCCCTTTCTCCCCTAAGATTACTAATAAAGAGTCAATTGCTTGGCTACTGATTGTACCACGTGCTCTAATTACTTGTTTAAATGATGGCAAACACATTAAATGAGTATTAAACAGTATTCCAATCAGTGCTTTTTGAAGAGAGAAGGACAAGCACTGGAGGCATTTATTAATCATTAAACTAATCCTAAAATTAGCATGACTTTTGAGAATTTTCATTTTGGAAAAACACCATCCTAAGTGAAAATAAAAGCTCAGAACAGCTTTCAGAGCAAGGAGCTCTAAACAGGTCAGTTTACATCCCCTACTGCCTGGGGACTTCTAAGGGGAATGCTAATGTGAGAAGCATCGCCTGTAATGAACCAACAAAACCACAGATCTGCCTATTTACAGGCACACACACAGTACACATCCAAGCACCAAAATGTAGTTTGGTTTGAAAGACTGTCGTGAAATACACAGGTGTCACACAGCTTGCCTACATCAGATGCGCACATTACAGCCTCAGCTCAAACAGCCACAAAACACAACCCCAGCAGCACAGGTATGTTTGGAGGGTGACCTCTGGCACATGGGCATAGCCAAGCATGCCAATGTGGGAGCTGCCCTCCGCAGAGGAGACATAAGTAGCCAAACCACCAACATCTGCCTCTGACATTGTGGGTCAACATGATAAAATTGGAGATGTTACTTTCAGAACAGCCCTCATAATTTATCCTTCAAGAGAATACCACATATGTAATGATATGCACTTTTGTTATCAATTTACACCACAACAAAGCACATAAGAAATTAGAATCTTCACAGCATGTGTACAAATTACTAACTGATGTCAGTCATTTGTCAACGTAGGGGGCATTGCTTTCTTGTGGGCAGGAAGTCTCTGCAATACTGTGAAACACACGTGTTCCTCCCATTATTCTGGGATGGTGGAGGTAGAGTTGGGTGATTGCTTTTTCCTGTTGCTTCTTAACATTGCAAATCAAACTGCAATCAGAATAATGAGGTGTCACTGGTTGAAACCAAAGCTGTACTACATATTGTCAAAGAGTGTTCACACTAATCAACTAATAATGGCATTGCTTCCTCCGCCATGCTAAATAAAATTCCCCTGGTTTTGCAACACAATTACTACTAATAACCATAGAAGACTCAATGAGTTTAGGGAGACCATTTCAGTGACTGTCTGGAGACTTATTTTAGGATGAGGTGGAGAAGACAGATCTACCAGATGGAGATTATTCTTTAGTAATTAACCAGATTCTGTTCCTGTGGGTTTAGGGTATTTTCCAGTATCATGAAGTATTTTTCTACTAATGATGCACCTGCATTAGAATGGTACTTTTTAAGCTTATGAAGAGTAGCTTAAATGTTTTAAAACTTTAATAAATGCACTACATTAACAGCCATTCTTTAGTCTCAGAAAGAAAACATAGGAAATGATACTCAATAAACAATCTGATTAAAAGATTAAAGGAAGGATGATGAATACAAATTTATTTTCTCACAAAAATGCACTCTCAAGAGAGTCATACCTCATGACTATTAATACAACTGTTTAAAAACCATGCCAGCACAAATGCTGAAAATACTTTGTGCTCTCTAAGTCAGGAACTAAACCACTTAGAAGGCTGTAGAAATTACTTGCTTATTGAGCTAAATTTCACACAGATGCGGCAACATTTTTCTACTCAGATGACAAGTGAGAAGACATAATTGTTACGACACAAATGCCGCACGACTTATTTTTGAAAATACTAATCAGAAGGGTAGGGGGAAGAGAGAGAGCAAGGTCTGAAAGAACAAGTGGAAGTCTCAAGGTTAAATAAACCTACCCAACATTAAAAGCAAAGGAAAGGATGAAAATCCAAATCTTAGTTACAGTCAAAATTAATGATATGACTGATAATTATATTCCTGAGTAGGACAGCTAAGAGCACAGTTTTATCACCTTGTCAAATATATTTGAACCAGACTTCTCTAAAAAAAAGTCTGCCAAAAACAAACAAAAAAAGAAACTCACATGAGTACAGTTCATTATAGTGTATCTCAGTAGTACCCTGATTTATAAGACTGAAGCTGCATCACACGACATATATTTGATAGGAAATGGATGAAATACTTCAGTACAAATAAGACCTATACCTAACCAAGGAGAAAACATTGTCCCAGATCCTTCAATTCAATGATATTTGATGGGTCCCTTACAATAATGCAGATCACCATCATTGTACAAGTTACCTTCAAAATTCAACCTGGAATGTATATTTTTCCTCAAAATAAGATGAAAAAAACCTATATATTTTATGCAACTGCATTTCCCTCTTGATACATGAGGGTGAAACTGAGTTATTTCAGGCTACATTGCAAAATAATATGGGCAGTGGTGGAGAAAAACTCTGAAACACCTGATTAAGCCCATCCCTTTTTAGCAAAATAATTAAAATTGTGCTTAACTTGAAGTATTTTGCTGAACACAGGGTTTTGCTGAGTCAGACCTTTCACAGATGCAAACTTTTCAACTGCTGCAACTGCAATCCTCCAGACTTTTTCAGGCTTATCTGAAGTGAAACTGAACTGAATGCCTTCCAAGTTTTGCCCATTACTATTTCCTAATGTTTTGTAAGTTGTGCCAGTGACTCCTGGGATCCAGATTTGGAACGCATTTTGAATATTTTAAATCACAGATTTCCCCTTAAAGGAAACAGATGTATGCATGTATTCACTTGAGTTCTTTATAATTTGAAACAGTATCATTTTAAACCAATTTTATTATATACAGATGAACAATTTTTTTATTACCTTTTTTTTTATCTTGGCGAACTGCTGCTTCTATTATTCTTGTCCTTTACTTCTAGAAATCTTCTTGCATAGCATTTGTTTTCCTGAAGTGAGTAATTATTCTTACTCTGCCATCTTGAGAGAGACCCAGAAAATAGGCCTATTGCTGCATCCAGATGAACCTTTTAAATATTAGGCAAACACAGTAAACAATGGACTGCTGGAGGCTGACACTAATTTACATGTTTTCTGTTTAGATGAGACTACAGGTTCCTAACTCTGTTATCTCCAACAGTTCATGGACTTGCCTCCTCTATTTTCTTTACCCAAATTGCCTCTATGGTCAAACTCAGGATGAAGAAAGTCCTTATAAAATATAAGATGGTTGGAGGTACTTTGTGCAGTATCAAACCAGGCCTTTTTAACTATAATGTATTTCCACATCTGGAAGACTCCTTGGAAGCACTTACAGATGCTGATGTACTCTCCTTACATTATCGGAGTCAAGTGAAACATTGGACTAGAATAAGTGATCCCCACCAATGCACAGATGAATGCCTACAGCAAACTAAGCCTTCACGGTGCAGAGTGGCTCTTGCTCTTTTCCTTTGGTGTCTGTCTGCAGCTAACATCTGCTTCAAGTTATGGGAGTAACAAAGGCTTCTTCTCTAACTATTATTAACACACAAACTCACAGTACCACTGGGGTGTACTTCTGCGGAATGGCTGGCAAGGGAAGTCTGACAGGGCTGCTCGCAAAAGCAGTTTAAATCGCATCTGCCTGCTTAACTACTTTGATATCTCTTCTGGTTTCTCTTGGTGAACCAGAAAGAATGTGAAGCACAAACACTGCTGTAGAAAAGTTTGAAAGCAGGATCTTCCTACAAAAAGAGAAATTTTATCCTGAAAAAAGCAACCTTACAGAATGCTCATAGAAAGAGTTTGGGTATTTGGACTGCTAACTCCCAAGGATTTCAACAGTCTCTAAATTCTTAGAGACTTTTGAGGCCCTATATCCCAGCAGTCTAACATCACTAGTCACATAAGTCTGTCTCTTTGATCTGCTTTCAGTTCTTTAATTAGCAGCCTTCCCTAGAATGCCCTTCCGTGGTAGCTGGCATCTTAAACACTGGGGAAACAACCAGATACTTTAGTTTACAACAACTGGCTAATACAATTAAAGTTTTTCACAGCAGAGACAGGATAACAACACTACATTTTATTAGTAGCAGTATTTTTTATCTTCCTGTAGTTTTCAGAACTTATTCCCTCCATCACTGGTATTTTGGGAATGCGGTTACTCTCATAATCCAAATGGGCTTTCAAAGCTGAGGAGAAGGTAAAGCTCTATACAGTGCTGAGGAAGCATGTGCTTCTTTCAGATACATTGCAACTAACTCACCACTGCCCTGCTGGAAGGGAACGTGCCTTTGAGGAAACGGAGAAGTGAAACTCTGCTCTCAGGTGACACATTCACAAATTCAGAGCTGCCCACTCTGTTCCCATCATAGCTACATGTGTCCTGTGTTATGAATTCTCTCCCTACCCCTTGAAGAAGCAGCAGGTATATTCCTTTTTATGAACTTCCGACACAGCAACAACAACAACCATCTGAGATACCCACTGACATGGAGCACTGAGAAGATAAAACAAAGTCCATAGGCCAACCAAGAAGAGAATCAGTGAAGTTGTCAAATTGTCAAGATTAAGTAAACTTAATTAAGAAGTTACTTGACACATACATAAGCAATACACTGCACTTTACCAGGGTTTGGCATCTCCTTAGAAGAGAAAAAAGAAAATTTCCATTGTTCACTCCTAAGAGAAAAATAAAAAAAAATAAAAAAGAACTAGAAAAGAGAAAGAAAAAAGAACCACACAAAAAACCCCACAACTTGAATAAGAGCCCAGGAGTACTGCAGGATTTTGTTAACATGAATTCATTTTGTTTTGGAGAAGGTGACAGTAAAAGTATTCCTTCAGCCAGTACAATGCGAATTATACTTCTCTGGCATCCACTCATGTGTCTGCAAGGTGCTTCAAGAAAGAGGACATGCAAGTACTGGTGTTCAGGTCAGTATTTTACAAGTTCATTTCCTGAGGGAATTCACAACAGTGGTTCCCTGCATCAGTTGACAGAAACTGTTCAAATGTATTGAACTATTGGACCCACCAGACACATCTTTGGACTATCACTGGACAGGGAGCAATTGTGGTCATACATGGCATTTCAGCTAGGGAAAATGCTGACAATAAGTTATACCTCCTGGGAAAGCTACGTGCAAAAAGATAAATGACCTAGGATCAAACAGAAAGTTTGCAGGAACAAGACTAGATCTTTTGTCTCCTAGATCATCTTTAGCCCTGAGAACATCTAATTTAGTCCTTTTCTTACTAGTGTATATTGAGAAAATAAAATAAAGTAACGTGTTGTCATGATCATATTAGTGAATTTACAGTGCTTTTGATTAAGAGCTAGGCCAAACACATCTGCCTTTACAAAGGAAGCAGAAATTTGTAATATGAAAAGCAATAGCACACCATATGCTGTTTTTTATACTGTTTTTTTTTTTTTTTTTGCCTAATATTTTGCCCTTTTTCTTAGGTTGATACAGTAAGTTGTCAGTGATATGAGTTACAAAGTTTTGACAACCAAATCGGCTGAATCACTCTTCTGGTTCCCAATATCATTGCAATGCTTGAAAAAATGAGTTCTGATGAGGTATTACAATGACAGGACATTAATAGAAGTCTACATAAACAGATTTAGAAAGTGGAGAAGCATGACAAAGAGCATACTTAAAATTTTAGAAAATAGGAGAACCAGGAGTTTTATTTTCATTCTTCAGAGAACATGTGCTAACTGGACAGCAGATGACAACAGTGAAGGTAGCAAAATAAGCCAAACTCTATGGTTGAGGTTTGAGAACATTCTGATGAAAGCGCTGCTTGAAGTATATTTATATAACAGAACCTGGCAGAAGCTAAAAGACTCTTAAAGCAAGGATAGAGACCAATTCTGGGTAATAGCAGCAAAGCTAACAATGCACAAACAAGGCTTCTGAGCGGAAGAAGATGCCATTTCCACACAAGGGAATGAAAAGGATGAGAAGAATGAGAAGTGGAAATAGGGTGGCATTAAGCAGAATCTATGTAATTAAAAATGCTAATAGCCTCTTGGAGGCTGTTTCCAAAACAAGCTATTTCCTTTAGACAATCAAAACATCATCAAGTTAACTATGTGCAAAGCCTGATCTCTCCTTATTGCAGAGAAAAGATTTGAATGCTTTTGCTTTGAGGGTGGGTGGTGGAGAAGAAAAAGGAGCTTCCTATTTCTCTATGCTGTTGGCATCACAGCCAGTGAGGATGAATTAATACTTTGACATCCTATCAAGTAAATATCTCCCTAAGCGCTTCCTTATTCAGTTTGGCTTGCTGACAGTTTTAGAGAAGACACAACCCTGAATCTATGTCACAGCTGTAAACATTTTTCCGCCTTCTCTTTTTTAAAATAATATTTTACATGTATTTTTGTTTCATTTTATGGTTCTGAATGAGACATAAAAGTGATTTTTAATTTAGAACAGTCTTGCAGATCCATGAGTCTTTATCAAGGATATGAAACTGGGTGCATGCACCAGCTGCAGCTACCATAAAAATACATGTTAGGATGGGTCTTTCCATTAGATTAGATATGAGTAAAAATGCAACATCAATAGCACTGTAACCTCAAGGGCTTGTTCTAAATCAGATGATGTACTGAAAAGGTGCCAGTATCATCTCTAAATCATATTGCTTCACTTGAATGGATGGCAGTGCTACCTAGAAGCAGAGACTGGAACTAGACAATTTTGAACTTTAGTGTTAAATCAAAGTACTTGATTTATTTCAGTGATATCTCTCAGGATTCTTTGATTCAGCAAAGCACTATACATACTAGGAATAGAAAAAAATACAATTTTTGGCTGCTACACAGATGCCAAGAAAAAAAAAGGCTTTGGAAATTTGAGAGATCCAGATAAGCTAAAACAAACATATGATGCCCAATACAGTAGAGTTTCAAGGATAATAATAAATTTTCCCTTTTATCATCTAGGAAAAAAAGAAGGTGTTAACTATTTTCACAATTGAATCCCAACCTTGCTCCTTCCTCCACTTCTCCACTCCCACCCCCCAGCATTTGTACAACTAATACTCATTCTGTCAAATATTATCCCCAGTCACTCAGTTATCACTGTCTGGGTTCCTCAGGCAGCTGGGGATTTGTTTCCCTCCCTTCAGAGAAATGAGGTTGCCTTTCCTTTTCTCTCTCTGCTGTTTCCTTCTCAAATAGTTTCCAGGTCTGATTGTATGCAGTTCTCAAACTGCATCAAAGTACAACTTTCTGTTCTTTCTCTTCCAAAAAAATTTGTAACTGAATACTTCCACTAGCCATGAATTGGCTTGTGGATATTTTTGCTCCACTCTTTAGGCAGTCTAAAAAACAAAGACACTGTGTAGCCCTTAGTATCTTATTATGATAATCAGCATAAGATAATCAGGTGGGATTTTTTGCATATCTGTTGGTGAAACATTAATATTGATGGTCTGGTTTAAATACAGTTGATTCTAAAATGTGATTAAAGGAGATGCCTGGTCTGAATAAAACAGTATAATATATTTAACTGTGAATGGAAAACATATTTTCCTCAATGAACCTTAGAGAGTAATTATTCATTTCATCAAAGCAGAAAATGGATTAATGGCATTACAAGAACTCATGGGTTTTGGGGAGAGAAGCCACAGAAAATAAGCAGCCCTTTCACTTAAACTCATGCAAATTTGCAGTCATTCACTATGAAACAAGCAGCATCATCTATTTTCAGCCACTTCAGGTTGTATTGTACACATGTCATTTAAAAGCTCACTCCTCAGCTTTTCAATCAGCAGAAAATTTTTATTGGTACAACCTACTTCTTGTCAAACTTGCTCTCCCCCAGGACTGTATGGATTTCCACTAAAATTTTTATGGAGAAGATAAAGACTTGTGACTATTTTACCTGAAAAATTGAGAAACATTTTTCATGATGCAGATTTCTTTCAAAATTAGTTTCACGTAAAATCTGGCTCTTGTTCTGGTACATGTTTTGAGATTTCCAGAGGCCTACAGATATCTAGAAATTGTGTGCTTTTTTCATTCAAGTCATTTTTGAGAATATAACAAATTTTAGAACCCTCATTTGTGGATACAGATCTGGTATACTAAATACAGTACAAACACGGGACATGAAATAATACCTTGCCATGTGTACTTTGCACAGTAATGAATCTCTGTTCAGTCATTTGCTCTGACCTCTGATAGCAGTTCTTCTTCTGGAAAATTTCCTTTCAGAAGCAAACTTGTATGTGGACTTGGACAGAAGTGTTGTTATTCAGAGAGAAGCAAAAGGCAGCTGTAGCTCTGTAGCACACAATCCAAAAATAAAATAGGTATTGAGCTTTCCATAATAGAGACATAATAAAATAATAAGCTCACCAAATGCAGCATAAAACTGTTACTAAGAGAGCTTTTAATCTTTATTTGATCTTGTTGGCTCCAATTCAAATTAGAAATAATTTCATGGATGTCAATGGAGTTATTTAGGTATAAATCTGATTTGAGAGCAGAATCTGGCTTACCGTTCAGGCATTTTTAATAGAGAGAAGGAAAAAATGTCAGTACTAGCTCAGGATGTTCTCATAATTAAATTAATATTGCAATTCACCTTGCTGAAAATGAGATATCTTCTCTTTCAGATACTGAACTAAAACTCTGCTTACTTCCAATACTCATCTGTGTTATCACAGAAAAACAGATTGTAGTTGACTCTTATACCTGTAAGAATTCTCTCACAAATGTACAAATGTAGACCTAGTTCCTGAAGAACCCACTTGAGCTATCCAGACTGATTGAAAGTTCTACTTGCCATGTAAAGACTAGCCGTATAAATGAGAGCTGAAGGACTGATTTATAACTGCCAGAACCAAAGTATTTGCCATATTCGTAGACCTGCACTCCTGTGATAGAATTTGCTTATGACATTTCCAAGGTTCAGCCAAAGTCCCTTCCATTAAAAGCCTATTAAAAGATACTTAAGAATCATCTCTCATATTGCTTCCATATACCTATATTTCATACTCTGCTTTCAATTACTCCAATGCAAATCTAAACTCACCTAGCAGAATCTATGGAATAAACCTAGATATAAAAGAACTGGGAACAGTTTAATCTGCTTGAATTTAAAGTCTGTCTCTTTTGCTCCGAAGTTTAGGAAATGGGTCATATATCACTTTAATGTCTTCATTGTCCTAAGTGGCTCCTATGTAAAACTTTAACCATAATTAAATCATCTTGACTGTTTTATGGAAAAAGAGGCTCATAATACATAACACTTATTTTCAGAGCTACAGACTCCATAGTATTAATTTCATGAAAATATTCTAGGAAGTTATATTCTGTAATGTCTCTGCAATGCCCAAGAACACACATGGGCAGTGAATGTTTAAAGTCCATACATCACTTTGTGCGGGCCATAATCCAGACACTAGTAAGCTTTGCTCTTCATCATCAGAACATCTCATTAAAGATCGATCTCAGGTCTCAAAGGTGGAATTTGAGTGCAGCAAGTTAGGTGGGAGCATTGATCTGCTTGAGGGTAGAAACCTCTGCAGAGGGATCTGGATAGGCTGAATCGATGGCCTGCATCTGACTGTATGGTATTCAACGAGGATATGTGCCAGGTAATACACTTGAGTCAGAACAACCCCATGGAATGGTATAGGCTTAGGGAAGAGTAGCTTGAAAGCTGACCAGCAAAAAAGGACCTTGGGGGTCTGTTAGACAGCCCACTGAACACGAGCCAGCAGTGTGCCCAAGTGGCCAAGAAGTTCAATGGCATCCCAGTTTGCATCAAAAATAGTGTGGTCAGCGTGACCAGAGAAGTGACTGGTGGAATCACCACAACCGGAGGTATTTAAGAGATGTGTGAACATGGTGCTCAGGGATGTGGTTTAGTGGTAGACTTGGTAGTGTTAAGTGATGGTTGGACATGATGATACAAAGGGTCTTTTCCAACCTAAATTGTTCTATGACTCTGCTTCTTCTGTCTAGGAGTAGCTTGCCTTGGCATCTTTCTTCCTCTGCTACAAATTTATGAATATTGACATACTGCTGTTAGGACAAAGCAAATTCATTTATTCTGCACGAGATAAGAAAGTACTGCGGGAATTTTAGAAACCAAGTTTCCTGATTCTTATTTGGTGTGAGCTCCACAGTGTTGAGTCACACTGACGCCTTACAGAGTGAACAGAGGTGTTTTGAAAGGCAAAAGCAGTTTAGTTTAGGTAAATAAAATTGTAGACGCAATGGACAGACTGAAAATGGAAACTCATTTCTGAAGGATTTAGTTAGGTGTTCCAAGCACGTACTGTGTTCTGATTTTAGAAAGCTACAGAAAGAAACTTGTGGAGATCCTAACACTATTGAAGTCATCAGTGAAAGTGTAATTAAAGCTGATGAAAGAGTCATTATAAATATGCAGCATTGCTCATCATATTTCACCATGGAATATAGTCTAGCCTCCCTTGAATTCAATGACACAGTGTAAAAGTGATATGACAAGGGGGAGTGGTTTTAAACTAAAAAAGAGGAGGCTTAGATTAGATCTTAGAAGGAACTGTTTTACCCAGATGGTGCTGAGGCCCAGGTCCGGGCTCCTTAGAAAAGTTGTGGGTGCCCCACTCCTGGAAGTGCTCAAAGCCAGGTTGGATAGAGCTCTGGGCAGTCTGATCTGGTGGGGGCAAGCAGCCCACGGCAGGAGAGTT
Source organism: Aquila spilogaster (assembly GCA_024606505.1). NCBI lineage: Eukaryota > Metazoa > Chordata > Aves > Accipitriformes > Accipitridae > Aquila > Aquila spilogaster. The sequence goes on along the minus strand of JANHGO010000069.1, from coordinate 64,547,683 downwards.
GGAACTAGATGATCTGTAAGGTCCGTTCCAACATAAGCCATTCTATGATTCCGTGACAAAATGCATGAACAGGATTAAAATCAAAGTCATAAGAGTCTGGAGAATAAGAAAGATAATAGACTGTTTAGTCCAAACAAAAACAAGAAAGGAATCAAACAATCCCTTTAATGTTTTTATCACAGTTGTGAATAATGAAGTCTAAATATGCCTGGGGATAGCAGCAGCCATTTGAAGACAAGTTTATAACTGTTACTGGCTACACAGTATTGTTTTTATATATGAATGTTGTTCTGCTTATTTTGAACAGCTCAGTACTGCAAATTCTTATTCATTCAAGCAGATTTCTCCAAAATCCAATTGCATAAAGGATTGCAAGAAGAGATGAGAGCCTTTAGAAATGAATTAAAGTTTTGACAGAAGCCATTGGTTTAGGGTTTAATCCTGCAAGGTTCAGAGCACTCTGGCCTCCAACCAGCAAAGCATTCAAGCATGTGACTGCTTAAACTTGATGGGACTACTCACATGCTTAAAGATAAGCATGAATTTAAGTGCCTTGCTGTATTAAGGCCAGTCTGCTCAGCTAGAATCAAGTCTTTAGTCCATTAGGTCATTGCAGTGTTATTTGCTTTTCACATTTTGGGTTCACTGCCTGCAATCCAAGGCTTAATTTCCTTAGTTTTTGGGCTTTCTGTAAAGTCCTTTTAGCTGATATTCTAATATCTTCCCACAGCCCTATTAATAAGAAGTCAAATGCTAACTAAATTAGTAGTGACAATTACAGAAACAGCAGCTGCCCAGTTTTAACTTCTCTTCCCACTCTTTCGGCTCTGTCATGTTTTCTCATCTGCTATATTTTTCCCACTGAAGCTCTCTCAAAAACATGACATTCATAGCTAAAGAGTCCGTGATCCAAGTTAGCATAATATGTAGGTTGCTCTGAAAATAATGCCTTTTATTAATTTCGATGCAGACTACAACAAAGAGCACAATAACACTATTTGATAGAGCAAATTCTCAGCTACAAAACACTATGTTTCAGCATAGTCACCGCTATTAGCTATGCATTTTCACTACTGGTGAACAAGAATATGCATGTAAAAAATCTGCACTGGTGGAGACAGCTCATCACCACTACCAAAGTGCACCATCCAGCCCTTGTAGATACAGCACTTCCACGATCCTTGAGACCTTTTATACAAATCCACTTAGTCATTTGCTAAAGTACCTCTTCAGCCTCACCAGACAAAATCCAGGAAGAATTAAAATGGAGGGATTCACAACAGTTGATGCCTCTCTGCAGTCCTTGATGACTAAAACCACTTCTAAATAACAACATCAGATACAAACAAGGTAGGTTATTATTTAAAATATCATGTTCAGGTTTCTAGGATATTTAGCTTGTATGGGTTTACTGACACTTTGTCTGTTGGGAGGCCTTTATGTGAGTTGAGTGGCTTTCCCAGATGAAAGCAAGTATAAATAACTCTATAAATGTATGTCAAGGGAGTCAACGTATTATATTATAATGTTGCATTTCAGAATGCTGTGTTGTCCTTTGCTTAAGTGACAAGATGGCAGCAGTCTAAAAGGAGAAAATAGGAAATGTTACTTTAGCTAAAATCATGTTTTGAACAAAAATTTTTCTTTGAGATAATGCAAAGATTTTTGCAATCTAAAACCAAATTCAGCAAGCAAAGATACTGCAGGGATAAGTTCCATGTAGTACAAATTTGTTCGTGCATGCTAATGATCATTAAACTTTTGCACTGAGCAAACTGATATAGCTTTCTCCCAGAAGACAAAACCCAAAAATGTCTGTGATAACAGACACAAAACAATAAGTCAAGACACAAAGTCCATTAGATTAAAATCCTCTGAGCCCATTTTAATGCATCTCACTTCAAGTTCCTGTTTTTTTTTTCCTTTGAAGAGTTGCATGAATTATGGGATATTGAAAATATCTTCTAAAAATTGATGAAGATCAGATTTTCCACTATGATGTTCAGCTTCTTCATAAAAGGACACAGAATGGAAATCTCAGTTTCCAGATGCTATTTTTCTAACAAGTTTTAGGCTACCGCTCCTCTAGTTCACCCAGGGTGGCTTTTCTGAAGCAAATGGAATAATGTTCCCCTTAAGCTGCTGTTCACATCCCATGAACAGCTGCAAAGCTCCCTCTCTATTTGCCACAAAGCCTCCTTTCAGAAGAATTCCTATTAAAGAAAAAGATAAAATTACAATAGCCATCTGAGCAGTTTCCTACTATCCTGCTGACTGGTGTCACCGAGCTGGTCCTTCCTTGTGCTTCTTTTTCACTGTCAGCTTTATGACACTCAACTTCTGCTGGCTCAGCCAGCACATTTGTTCTGTGTTTATTTGGCACCTAAAACATATTCTGAGTCATGAATGGTATCGAGTGTTTATCCTGATACACAGTAATAATAAAATAGAACTGTGGGAGTGACAAATTTAACTGAGAATGTATGCATACAAGCTGGAAGGTCTACCTGAACAGAGGTATGCAATGTGACTTCAGGTGCTCTATGACACATGCACAGCTAAAAAAAGGTAAAAATCTGCTGTGAGAAAACTCATGGATGCTACATGGTGTATATATATTAACTACTGCATGGTTTGAAATAACATTTATTGCAAGAGTTTGTTGTCATGGGACAAAATCAGATGATGTTTTCATTGACACAAGAGAACTAAACCTGACAAACAGGAAAAGTGGATATCCTCCAGTTCTGAAGGGCATTTACGTTGGGATGTGTCATGTGAGAATGAGGAGGGAAATGTGCTATGAATGTTGCAGGATAATTTATTTCTGTAAGAAAATTACCAACATTTTTGCATTCATGAGTTACCATTTCAAGGACCACTCAGAAATCAGTGTCAGCCTGCATTAGTTTAAAAGACTTACTAAAGACAGTGTCCCCAAGAACCCTGCACACTCATCACATAGATGGGTAGAAAGAGTAAGAACACAGTGCTAGAAACAATTTGTGCTGCCAGAATAAAGTGATCCTAACTTGACAACAGGTAGATAGCATTCACAAATATATTTTATGGCTTCTAAATATCAGTCAAACTTGTTGTGATCACAGTTCATAAATCCTCTATAACTTACATCGCCTTCCTGAGTAACAGATACATAGAGGAGGTGGTCCTGTGCAGGGTGTGGGTCATCCTCATGCCCCGAATCCCCAACCCCAGCAAGAACTTCGACGAGCTCTTCATCACC
>JANHGO010000069.1:64533823-64544339 GCA_024606505.1 Aquila spilogaster | reverse complement strand
CAAACCAGCAGAACATTCAAGCATATGACTGCTTAAACTTGATGGAACTACTCACATCCTTAAAGATAAGCATGAGTTTAAATGCCTTGCTGTATTAAGGCCAGACTGCTCAGCCAGAATCAAGTCTTTAGCCCCTTTGGTCACTGCAGTGTTATTTGCTATTCACATTTTGTGTTCAAGACCTGCAATCTGAGGTTTAATTTCCTCAGCTGTTGGGCTTTCTGTGAAGTACTTTTAGCTGATATTCCAATATCTGCCCAGGGCTCTGTAAATCAAGAGTCAAATGCAATCTAAATAAAATGGTGAAAATCCTGGAAACTGTGTATCCCATTATGGATGCCCAGCTTTAACTCTTCTTCCTACGTTTTCAGATATGTAGTGTTTTCTCTGGCCTGTTACTCTTTCCTCTCTGGAGCTCAGTCAGAAACATGATATTCATAGCCAAAGAATCTCTTATCCAAGGTAGCATGATAGTTGTAGTTACAGCACTTTCATGATCTTTTAGACCTTTCAGACAAATCCACTTAGCCATTTGCTAAAGTATGTTCCCTGCCTGACCAGGGCAAAAACCAGGAAAAGTTAAAGTGGAGGGGTTCATGGTACTCTATGCCCTTTTGCATTCCTTGGTGATTAAAACCACTTCTGACTGATGTAAGCTACAAATGAGCTAGCTTATTATTTAAAATATCATGTTCAGGTTTCTAGTATATTTAGTTTTTACAGGTTTACTGTCACTTTGTCTATTGGGAGTCCTTTATGTGAGTAAAGAGTGGTTTTCCCAGGTGAAAATAAGTATAAATAATACTATAAATGTATGTCAAGGGAGTCAATATGGTATTCATTGATGTGTACCGTACTGTTATGTTGTGTCATAGAATGCCATGATGTCCTTTGCCTAACTCACAAAATGCTCGTGGTCTTGTTGGGGAGAAAAAGAAGAAATATCATTTTAGTTAAAATGATACTTTGAGCAAATGCAGCTGTTTCCATAATCTAAAACCACATTAAACAAGCAAAGATACTGAAGGGTAACTTCCGTGTAATTCAAATTTGTTCTTGCATGTTCATTGATCTTTTGCACTGAACAAACTTATATAGCTTTTTCCCAGAAGACAAAACCTAAAAATGTCTGTGATATTACACAAACAATAAGTCAAGTCACAAAACACATTAGATAAAAAAACCTCTGTCCCCATTCTAACACATCTCTCTTCAAGTTCCTTTTATTTTCTATGGAGAGATGCATGAATTATGGGAACGAAAATGTCTTTATACAAGATGTGAATTTGATTATTATTAAAGCGCTGTTTTGCTAGAGTTATGGAGTACTCACTTGTGTTTTGATCTCTGCCTTAGTCAAAATTGAGAGATAGCTAAATGAAAAACAAAGACAACATTTTCAGTTGTCAACTAATACATAAAAGGTGTTTTTAGTGCAAAATAGTCTATCTATATTGCTTGACAATATCTTCTAAAAGTTGCTAAGGATCAGATTTTCTAACATGATGTTCAGATCCTTTGTAAAGTGACTCAAAATGGAAATCTCAGTCCTCAGATGCAATTTTTCTAACATGTTTTGGGCTACTCCTCCCCTAGCTCACCCAGGGTGGCATTACTGAAGCAAATGGAATCATGTTCCCCTTAAGCTGCTGCTCACTTCCCATGAACAGCTGCAAAGTCACCTCTTTCTATCTGCCACAAAGCCTCCTATATGCAGAAGTATAAAGAAGTAAAAATGTGCTGTAAACAATCTCACAGATACTGCATGGTATATGTTAACTACTACATGGTTTGAAATCACATTTTTTGCAAGTTTGTTGTCATGGAACAACATCAGACAACGTTGTTTTTATTGACACAATAGAATCAAACCTGGCAAACAAGAAAAGTGAAGACTCTCCAGTTCTGAAGGACTTCTATGCTGGAAAGTCTTATGTGAGACTGAAGAGGGAAACATGCTATGAATGTTGCAGGGAAGTTAAAACAAAATTTATTTCTAAAACAAAATTACCAGTGTATTTGCAGTCATGGGTTGCCATTAAATATTTGTAGTTTTACATTTGCATTTATTCTGTTGTAACTAAAGAATTTGGAGAAAATTACAAGTGTTATAGTAAAGTTAATTTCTGTAGTTGCTGAAGGAACTGCAAAGACCTTACAAGGACTATCAGAAGACAGGGATAAAACTGAGTTTGCCAAGGAGATTTTAATAGAACTGGGAATAATTAAGACATTTGGATTTTAACTTCTCTTCCTCCTCCTATTCTCTGATGTATGTAATCTCTAGATAATGCTATACATACCTCTAAAAATGACAAATGTTTATGGGTGATTTAGGTACTGCATGTTCTGTGTAGATGACTAAGAGAAGTCCTTCAGTCCTATATTATTATCATTTATTAGTAATGTAAAATTATCTAGCCACTTCCAGCAGGAAACTAAGCTCTTGTGCTGGACGATGCATACACAATATATACACTTAGCATTTTGAGGACCAGTCAGAAATCAGTGCCAGACTTAGGTACTTTATAAGTTTGTATTAAGGAGGGTACCCTCCCCAAAACAGCACACTCATCACACAGATGGGTAGAAAGAGTAAGGACACAGTGCTAGAAACAATTTGCATTGTTAGGATAAAGTGATCCTAACTTGACAACAGGTAGCTGGCATTAACAACTATACTTTATGTCTTCCAAACACCAGTAAAACACATGGTGGTCACAGTTCATAAATCCTCTTTAACTTATGTTGCTTTTCCTCAGTAACACAGACACTTAAAGGAGAAGGATTTGTTAGTTTTTGGGGGTTTTTTTTTGACAGACTTTTAAAATGCTTTTAGCTGCAAACAAAATCTGAGAAAATTTAAACAGATGTCAAAATAAATTTCCACTTAAATTCCCTTCCCAAGCACAATTTGCATATAGCTTAATTTGAATAGCAGCTGGGTTGCTGAGGAAAACTTCTATTTTTAAAGAAAAAAAAATATAGATAACATATTAGTGGAAAAGCAGCCATATTCAAAGAAGCTGTTTGCATTCTGTTCCAGTGGAACAGAGAAGAGGGTGCAGAGCCGTGGTATCTTAGCAATTCAACCCAAGCAAATACTTGGAAAAAGGCAAGTACAATTGGACCACATCAAGCTTCATCAATGCCAAAAAAAGAGAGTTTGTTTCAGGAGACTTATGAATGGCATGTATCCCACCAACTATAGAATATATACTAGGAAAACCAGGTAGTGGTTGTTAAGAGATACAGTAGTAGGAAGAAAAAAGAAATTACTAGGAGGACAAAAGATCATTCATTTACATGATATTGTAACTACATCCAATTTCAGTGTAGTAGGACGTAAAGGATTAGGCCCTAAATCACCAGAATTTTTTTAATAACCATGCTGAACCAAGTAAGTCAGGCTTTGCTGTAAGGTTGTAAATGAGGGTGCTTTCTTGGTCTATGTTTTCTGCTGCTAGGAGAGGAGCTGGGAGAAATATAAAGAACACTTTACCTCTCTTCTCTTAGGACTATGTGTTGCCCAGAGATGACAAAGACACAAACAGTTCCTTCCCTCTCACACGGCAGCCTTTTGGAAATGCCCATTGCTGAAAAATCAGACAGTAGTGTAGCAAAGAGTATTTCAGCTACGTTACATATTAACCATGGAAGAAAGAGATGCAGATTGCTCTGTATTACTAAGTTAAGTGACTGTTTTCCATCTTGACAGCTAGTCTGATCATTTATTTTAAGGGCAGAGTTTGTTCTAGGATGCTGGGGATTGCTTTGTGGCTACAGCAGGCAGGGACTCTGGTAGTCTAGGAGTCTTCTGCAATATTACTTATGATTATAGGAAATTGGTCTTGATGACAAGATTGAACCTTTCAACCTTATGCGTGGAAAGTCTGTGCTTCTCTTTTTCTGTTGTGCTGCCAAACACGAAACTTAGCAAGCAAGAGGGATGGAGTGCTTTGGCCCTGATGGATGAATGCTAGCTGTTCTCTTCTACAATGAAAAGGAAAAATAGTTGAAGGATCTATTACAGTCTGATCAATGGGTTTATCCAGACTGTGCATGGACTATGAGGTGTTTCATAAATTCCCAAGCACCCTGGGGATACAAATGCAAGAACCAAATCTAATTTTAATGTAAATATTCATAAGCATTGTCAAATAATATCTGCATACCAGTATGATATTTATTTGTATCAGTATTTCCCTGCATGGAAAAGAGGCCTCCACTTGTTGGCTTCACAAGCAGTGAAAACAAAGCATCAAGGCATCTTTCCTCCTCAGGAAATGACAGGAATTTTTGCTCATAACAGACTGATCTCTACATGTACCACATCTCCACTTGGGAAGCATCGCAGTATTTTAGAAATATATGACCTTCGTACATGTTTAGGACTCATGAGCCATATTTAGGACTCAAAGCACATTTGGTTCATTACCATGGTGCAATGGACTATAATTCCAACAAAACACAAGGATTATTCATGCTCATCATCAAGCTCACAGATAGACAGCTTCACACTTGTACCCAGGAATGGTGGTACCCTGTTGCAGGCCAGTTAGCATGCAGATTGCATGTAATTAATTTTAGCTTCAGTTTCCCTAATTGAGATGTAGCACAATGTGTTATTGTACGGTGAAATAAAATCATCCTGGATGCATTTTATCGGGTAGAAATGGAACAAAACCTCATACTAGCTGTTTAGGGAAAGTAAACGCTCAACTCATTCTATACATATGTAATATTTCTTCATTTCTGTTTACGTAAAAGATAAAAGTAAATGTTATTTTTATAAAAGAAACAAGAAATTAGCTCACTGAGGGCTTAATTATCCTTTCTTCTCCAGTGGGAATCAATGCTATTGGCAGCTTGCAGGCCTGTTCTCTTGACAAATCAAGTTGTTGGCTGAGGCGTGAAGTGTTAGATTATGATCGACTCAGCGTGACATTGTGATTCATGGCTACTATATTACAGAGGGAAAAAGGGGATTTATGCTTCATATCCACTTTGAATTCATAGTGAAACAAGTGAATCATTCTGTTCAACCTCAGGAGTTCATGTTCTACACCTGGGGGCTGAACAATATTACAGGCTTGAACATTTTAAGGAACAAGTGCGATAAAATACCACTGTGAAATATTCTCTCTTTTCCCTCATGCTATAAGTTTAAAGAATCACCTGGAGTAAAGATTTAATGAGTGCATTTCATTAAAAGAAGAAGGAGTAAGAGGGATGGTAAGCATGGACATGGAAGGTATATATTGGTCAACTTGAAAAAGACACTTCCAGATGGATAAAGGTAACTAAAGGAATAATTATGCACAGTCTCTTTGGAAGGCCTAAATTGTAGGTCTAAATGATGTACAGGATTTTTATTTTTTTCCCCCAAAATAGCCATTAATAATATAATTCAGTTGTACCACCATGTTTAAGCAAAGGTATAACATTTAGTATGTTTGTATTTGTCTTATTTCCTATATTCCCAGATCAACATCTGGAAAAAACCACAGGCACAACTAGGGTCAGTGTAGCTGCTATAATGAAGGAGAGCATCAGCACAATTGTCCAGAGAGACGTGACAAAACATGCATTTCACTGGACAGTATTAATAGGGTCTACAACTCCATCTATTCCTCCTGGAAGGACCACCCACCCTTGCAATTCACGTGTGATCATTTAACTATGTGCAAAACCTGCAGTCACAGCACCAAAAGCTGGAGGAAGATCTAGCCAATCCCCATAGCACTCCATTTCAATTAAGTTCAAGATACCCTATTTTTTTAAATGTAGAATTTGGACTTCTTTTCCTATATTGTTAGGAAACACAAGGTAAATTGAATTTCATCCTTGCAAACACAGCTTGACTGCAAAAGCAGAACCAAAGTCCATCTCTAAAATGTCAGCGCTGAATTCCTATTTCAGCCTTATCTTTCTCTATGATGAGCAGAATCAAGGCATGGAAGGTGGCACAATGAATTTAAAGAAAATCCAGACACCTGCTCCTTTTGCGGGAAAAATTATTCCCTCTTTTGTAATTAAGTAAAAGTGCCTTTTTAGCTTTTACTCAAAAGAATGAATTCTCTCCACCTCTTGGTTATTGTTTTTGCAGAGAGAGGCCAATCATCTGAAGGACTTGGAGAAAGGCCAGCAAAGATAAGGCTGAAAAATCTCTCTCCAGTTTAGAGATAATGGTTCTCTTTTGTATATTTACGATTTTCAAGAGACAGGGTTTGTTTTCTTAATCTGATACTGCTACTTAGAAATAGCAAGGAAAGGAGCTTATTGTTATTAACTATAATTTGTTCAGTGCACTGAGTGATGAACACACTTTGTGGACAAGTCTTTGTTAGATGATGTTCAGTATTTAATGAATTGTTACTGCAAATACAGACCTCTCTGTGCTTCTGCCTGACTTTCTTGAGGAAAAATGGGTGCTTTACTGTCCATGCTTCAACCTGGATTGGTGCTATATTGGTTGCTGCTCTAAAGAGGTGTTCTTCAATCTGTAAGCAGCCATGTGACTTCTGTATCTAATTTCACTATTGACATACAAGATAGAGGGTTCTACTTAAATTACGTGTTGCTGCTGCGGCATTCCACTAAGATCGTCTCTGACTCCTAACCTGACACATCAATGCTCGTTATATACCCATCCATAAATATGGAATCATCTGCTCTGGTGAGAAGCGGATTTAATGATAAACATTCTATAGCGCACAATATAAGGTCTCATAAACTCTAGCTGAAGAGGAAAACTACGGGCTGGCTTGTTCATAAACCACCATAAATTTGCCAAAGTCATTCAAGTATTGCTTTGACGATGCCTGAACTTCAAAAGCTATTTTGTAAACTCATCAGCACCTTTATGGCACAACTGCTGCAAAATATAATTACTTGGAAAATCTGTCCAATGACAACATGTCAAAACCATGTCAGAAAATGCATCAAGGCTAGATCTTCAGCTGACATGCATCAGCTTAGATAGTCCATTGATTTTAAAGGAGCTGCAGAGATTGCTATCAACTTAGAATCTTCATTTTCTATATCTAAGCCGTGGCGCTAAACACGTAAGTGGCTACAATGCTGGCCTCTGGCTAGCAGGTAAAGTACAATGTGGAATGCCTTTCAGCAAGGAGAATAAGATCTGAAAATTGCATAGATGCACTAATTGCCAAATGGGAGTATAGAATAATATGTTTGTAACTGGTAAAGCTCTCTGCAGTAGTTAACATAATACAGCAGCTGAGATCCCATTCCTCTGTCCAGTTACAGATGTAGAAAATTTATTAACAACTCAGGTATCTCCTAAATTTCTAATACTGATTGCAAAGAGAAAATGACATTTTGACTAACTTACTGGATAAGATTTATATCATCTGAAGATTAATGTCTGATCCTAAAGATCTCCAGAATAAAGGTGCTTGAATGCATACCCATTCCATTATCTACCTCTGAGTTAAAGACCACAGTTAAAAATATGTAAGCCCTCTATTTACACTGCACTTCTTCATGTGCTTGAATCCCACTGCTGTCACTTCAGAATTGGAATTTCTGTGAACTTCCAGCTGGCTGCACTAACAGATAGGCTGTTTATATTAGTCCTCTGGCATAATGAAGTGTATCTTCAGTTCTGCAAAATATCAGGTCAACTTGATTAACTGGTGCAGTCACCGTTGCATTATTTTTAGAACACTTCCCAAAAGTTACAATCTGAAAAAGTCTTAATATTATATTTTTCTATTAAGTATATTATTGAGTAAAATTATGCATCCTACTATAGCAGCCAGTGACCTCAAGTTAGATAGCTGTCTTGTGGAGTTCTGTACACAATGTACCAAGAGACCATTCCTACCCCACGGAACTTAAAACACATAGAACAGAAAAGTCAGCAAAGAAAGACATTTAGTCCTATTTGCAGATGTGAAACTAAGGCAAACAGAAATCAGACACTTCTGAAGGTCACATGGTTATTTGCAGGAGAGGCAAGAATTGAATCAACAACTTCTGGGGGCACATCTGTAGTATGTAACTCAACACAAAGCACAGGTACCTATGTTACTTTTTACTAAGCTGACTGTCAGAGGAAGAGCCTTATCAGTGTGACACTGCACCTAAGCTAATAAGCCCAGCTAGAAGAAAAGATGCTTATACTCTAAGACAGTTATACAAATTAGGGCACATGAACAGCTCTTTCACATAAAACTTCAGTGTGTTATTCAGCTGTATGAAATAGGGTAAAAGAGTTATGACCTAAACCTTATTCTAGTTCCTGAAAATAAAATAAATAAATAAATAAATAAAATCAAACAGTAATATTAAGCTGCCGTTAAAATTGGCATGGATGTTCTAGGCTGTCACCAAACAATGCAATTTTAACAGTCAACAAGTAACATTGGTTACCAAAGTGTGGAACATATGGATTTCAAACACGTAATGAAAATATCCATCTTAGTTACCAGAGCATCTGAAGGAGTTGTAAACATAAGTCTTTTTAAGAATTAAAATGGATTCCTCTGTTTCTAAGATGCATTTTTTTATTTTGTTGGTAGCTACAGTTCATTTTTCTCTTTCTTTATGTATATAAAGATACATATATATATATTTGTTTGTGTGAGTGCATATACATTCATACATTGGATTAGCTTATTCATGTGTTTCACACCAGGTATAAAAGATTTGGAGTTGTCCATCTTTGAAATTTAAAAGGACACTATTATTACAAAGTTTATTTTCTTAAAAAGCTTGGTTCTTTAAAAATAGAAAAATAAAGCACATCCAGCTACAGAGGTATCAACCACAGCTGGCATAGTTTTTCTACAAAGGCAGCTAACAGTTCCCTTCAGCTGTGTTCATGATACTTCTGTGTTTCCTTTGTCCTGTTATAACAGCAAACAAATTTTATTTTCATGGAAAGCCACTGAGAAATGGTTGAAAGTTCTATGTAAAAGCGTTCATGGAAACCACATGCTCAACTATAGCAAGCCAGAGGTTGTGATGGAATATTTTTCAGATTTCTGCAATCTGGGAAGAATATTAATTGCTGGCTCATGAGATATTAATACTACAGGCTGAAAAGGCACTACTGAATACTCACAAAACTATTCCAAATGAAAAAAAAAGACAAAGACCGTCCCCACATCCTCTCCTGCACCTTCCCAAAATCCCAGCAAGGTACCAGAGATCTAAATACCTCAATAAATTATTTCTTGAAACACTAGAGTAATTAATATAATCAATCCAAAGATGTATTGGGTTTGTGTGGCAAGGTTTTGGTAGCGGGGGGACTACAGGGGTGTCTTCTGTGAGAAGCTGCTAGAAGCTTCCCCTATGTCCAATAGCACCAATGCCAGCCGGCTCCAAGACAGACCCGCCGCCAGCCAAGGCCAAACCCATCAGTAACAGTGGCAGTGCCCCTGGGATAACAGATTTTAGAAGGCGGAAAAGTTGCTGCACAACAGCAACTGCAGCCAGAGAGAGGAATGAGAATATGAGGGAAACAGCCCTGCAGACACCAAGGTCAGTGAAGAAGGAGGGGGAGGAGGTGCTTCCCCTGCAGCCCATGGTGAAGACCATGGTGAGGCAGGCTGTCCCCCTGCAGTCCAGGGAGGTCCATGGTGGAGCAGATATCCACCTGCAGCCCGGGGAGGACCCCATGCCAGAGCAGGTGGATGCCCAAAGGAGGCTGTGACCCCATGGGAAGCCTGCGCTGGAGCAGGCTCCTGGCAGGACCTGTGGACCTGTGGAGAGAGGAGCCCACACTGGAGCAGGTTTTCTGGCAGGACTTGTGACCCCGTGGGGGACCCACGCTGGGGCAGTCTGTGCCTGAAGGACTGCATGCCATGGAAGGGACCCAGGCTGGAGCAGTTTGTGAAGAACTGCAGCCCATGGGAAGGACCCAAGTTGGAGAAGTTCATGGAGGACTGTCTCCTGCGGGAGGGACCCCACGCTGGAGCAGGGGAAGAGTGTGAAGACTCCTCCCCCTGAGGAGAAAAGAGCGGCAGAGACAACACGTGATGAACTGACTGCAACCCCCATTTCCCATCCCCCTGTGCTGCTGAGGGGGAAGAGGTAGAGAAAATCAGGAGTGGAGTTGAGCCTGAGAAGGAGGGAGGGGTGGAGAGAAGGTGGTTTAGGATTCAGTTTTTATTTCTCATTATCCTACTCTGGTTTGACTGGTAATAAATTAAATTAATTTTCCCCAAGTTGAGTCTGTTTTGCCCGTGATGGTAATTGGTGAGTGTCATGGTTTAACCCCAGCCAGCAACTAAGCACCACACAGCCGCTCACTCACTCCCCCCTCACCCAGCGGGATGGGGGAGAAAATCGGGAAAAGAAGTAAAACTTGTGGGTTGAGATAAGAACGGTTTAATAGGACAGAAAAGAAGAAACTAATAATGATAATGATAACACTAATAAAATGACAGCAGTAATAATAAAAAGATTGGAATGTACAAATGATGCGCAGTGCAATTGCTCACCACCCGCCGACCGACACCCAGCTAGTCCCTGAGCGGCG
>JANHGO010000069.1:64522287-64533723 GCA_024606505.1 Aquila spilogaster | reverse complement strand
ACTCTGTAATCAATGCACTCTGCAATAGGCACAATTTTCCCTCTGTTTAACTGGCCTAAACCTGAAATGTCTACATCAAGCACAATTTGCATATAGCTTAACTTGCTGTTGGGTTGCTGAGGAGAACTTGTATTTTTAAAGAAAAAACCTAAATTTAGATCACACATTAGTGGAAAAGAAACAACACTCAAACTGACTTCTTTCTGTTCCAGTAGAGAAGAGAAGAGGATGCAGAGACATGGTATCTTAGCAATTCAACCCAAGTAAATACTTGGATAAAGGCAAGTACAATTGGACCACATTAAGCTTCATTAATGCCAAAAAAGAGTTTGTTTCTAGAGGCTTATGAATGGCATGTCTCCCAGCAACTACAGAATATGTAATAGGAAAACCAGGTAGTGTTTGTTAAGAGAGACAGTTATAGGAAGAAACACAAAACTGCTAGGAGGACAAAGCTTATTTAGTTTCACAGTATTGTAAGAATATCCAATTTCAGTGTACTAGGAAGTAAAAGTTTAGGCCCTAAATCACCACAAATTTTTTAATAACCACACTGAACCAAATCAATCAGGCTTTGCTAGAAGGTTTTAAATGAAGATACTCTCTCTGTCCATACTTTTTGCTGCTAGGATTGGAGCTGGGAGAAATACAGAGAACACTTGTCTTCTCCCAGGAATATATGATAGTGCTCAGAGATGACAAAGACATGAACAGCTCCTTCTACCCAACACGGCAACCTTCTGGAAATGCTCATCCCTGAAAATACAGGAGCAGAGCAGAGAATATTTCAGCTACAAGACAACATGAGCCGTAGAAGAAAGAAATGCAGATTCCTCAGTATTATTGAAGTTAAGGGATTGCTTTCCATCTTAACAACTTGCCTGATCAGTTATTTTAATGGGCAGAGTTTATTCCAGGATACTAGAGAGTGATTTGTGACTACAGCAAGTAGAGAATCTAGTAGACTAGATTCTTCTGTAATATCAATTACGATGGCAGGAAATCAAACTTGATGACAAGACCGAACCATCCAACCCTACGTCATATGCCTAGAAAGTCTGCTGTGCTGCCAAACATGAAGCTTAGAAAGTAAAAAGGATGAAGTAGTTTGGCCCTGATGGATACTAGATGTTTACTTCTACAATGAAAAGGAAAAATAGTTGAAGGATCTGTTTGGAGCCTGTTCGACAAGTTTGTTCAGGTAATGTTTCATGAATTTTGAAGCACTCTGGGGATACAAATGAAAGAACTAAATCTAATTTTAATGTAAATATACATAAACATAGTCAAATAATGTCAGTGTGCATGTAAGGTATTTACTTGTATGACTATTTCCCTGTATGAAAAAGAGGCTTTCACTTGGCAAAATTCACAAGAAGTGAAAACAAAGCATCAAGGAATCCTTTCTATTCAGGAAACAATAGGGAATTTGCTCATAACAGACTTCATATACAACACCTCCACATGGTAAACATATCACAGTATGCTGGAAATATGTGTGCTGATCTTAGTACTTTTACGACTCATGAGCAGTATTTAGGACTCAGAGCACATTTGGTTCCTTTACCTTGGTAACACAGACTACAAGTCCATTAAAACAAAAGGATTATTCATATACATTGTCAAGCTCACAGACAGTTAGCTTCACACTTGTACCAAGGAAGGGTGGTACCCTGTTGTAGGTGAGTTAGCATACAGATTGCGTATAATTAATTTTCATTTCAACATATCTAATTGAGATGTAGCACAGTGTGTTATTGTACAATGAAATAAAATGATTCCCCAATACATTTTATCAGATGTAAAATGGAACAAAACCTCATAGTAGTGATTTAGAGAAAGTAAACATGCAACTGATCCTATACGTATGTAATATTTTTTCATTTGTGTTTACTTAAAAGATAAATGTTATTTTTATAAAAGAAAAAAGAAATTAGCTCAGTGAGGGCTTAATTATCCTTTCTTCTCCAATGGGAATCAATGCTATTGGCAGCTTGCAAGCCTGTTCTCTTGACAAATCAAGTTGTTGGCTGAGGCGTGAAGTGTTAGATTATGATCGACTCAGCGTGACATTGTGATTCATGGCTACTATATTACAGAGGGAAAAGGGGGATTTATGCTTCATATCCACTTTGAATTCAGAGTAAAACAAGTGAATCATTCTGTTCAGCCTCAAGAGTTCATGTTCTACACCTTGGGGCTGAACAATATTACAGACTTGTACATTTTATGGAACAAGTGTGATAAAATACCACTGTGAAATATTCTCCTCATGTTATATGTTTAAAGAATTACCCAGAGTAAAGATTTAATGAGTGAATTCCATTAAAATGAAGAAGGAATAAAAATGTTGGTGAGGATGAATGAGAAAGTTGTATATTGGACAACTGGAAAAAAACCAAACCACTTTCAGATGGATAAGTGCAACTATAAAATAACTATACACAGTCTTTCCAGAAGGCCTAAATTGAAGACCTAAATGATGTGCAGGTGTTTCCTTTCCCTCATGTATCCCCCTTCCCTCACCCAAATAATCATTAATAATATAATTCAGTTGCATCGCCATGTTTGAACAATGGAATAATATTAAGTATGCTTGTAATTGTCTTATTTCCTATATCCTCAAAACCACAGGCACAGCTAGGGTCAGTGTAGCTGCTAAAGTGATGGAAGGTATTGGTACCAGTTTTCATAGACCCATGACAAAAAAACATGTGCTGCACTGGATGGTATTAATACAGTCTACATCTCCCTCTACTCCTCCTGGAAAGCTTATGGCTGCAATACACCTATAATCATTAATCTGTGTGTACAAACTGCATTTGCAGTACCATAGGTTGGCAGAAGGTCTAGTTAATCCTACAGTTTGACCACAAAAGTAGAACCAAAGTCCATTTCCAAAATGTCAGAACTAAATTCCTGTTTCAATGTCATCCTTATAACGAGCAGAATCAAGGTGTGGAAAGTGGCACAGAGAAAACCCAGACACTTATTCCCTTTTATTTTTTTTTTTGGTGACCCAGGGAAATGATTTTCTCTTTCCTAATTAAATACAAAAGTCTTTTTGAGTTTCACTCAAAAGAATGAATTCATCTAATATTTGTTACAGTTTTTATGGAGAGGTACCAATCACCTGAAGGACTTGGAGAAAGGCCAGCAAAGATGAGGCTGAAAAAATCTCTCCCTGATCGAGAAATAAGGTTTTTTTTCTATAGATGTGTGATTTTCAAGACGCTATTTTTTTTTTTTAGTCTGATTTAGAAATAGTAAGGAAGAAAGCTTATTGTTATCAACATTTGTTTGTTAGCACTCTGAGTGATGAACATAGTTTTTGGACAAGTAAAACAAGAAAATTTTGTTAGATGAAGTTCAATATTTAACCAGTTGTTAATGCAAAAAGTATGAAAACGTAACCCCAAGTTGCCATTCAAATGGCATTGGCACGGACATTCTAGGCTGGCATCAGACAATTCAATTTTAGCGGTCAACAAGCAGAATCCTTTAAGATACACTTTAAAATTTCTTCATAGTCACAGCTCATAATTTCTATGCGTATAGAGATTTATATATTTGTTTGTGAGTGTGCATACATGCATATACACGTATTCATACGTGTTTCAGACCAGGCATAGAAGGCCTGGAGATGTTCACCTTCAAAATTTTAAAGCCTATTCTTATAATAAAGAGTATTTCCTTAGAAACCTTTATTGCTTAAAAACAGAAAAACAAGACATCTCCTCTCACTCTCTCTATATTTATATGTATGTCAAAACTGACAATTTCCTTCCTGATTTTTTTGCTGCCTGAGCTGTTGTTTCAGTGAGTTGGATTATGTCTCTGAATTAGGTCATTATACTATCCAGCTGCAGGGATATCTACCAAAGAAACAGACATATCTTTCCTACAAGGAAAGATAACAGTTCACCTTAGCTGTGTTTATAATGTTTTTATGTTTACCTTCTCCCATTACAACAGCAACTATGCTCTATTCTCCACAGACAACCACAGAAACATGGCTAGGCAGGCTACTTATATACAGAGCTCAGATCTAAACCATGTAAGAGGTTAAAAAAAAAGTATGATATGCAAATAAATCATTAGACATCGCTATTAATTTCACTATTTTGTCTTTTTCAGCACAAAATATATTGAGGAATTTTTGATAAATTTTCCCGTTATATTAGTTCAGAAGCATTGGTAAGACAATCTGTGCTATTACTGAAATGTTTAGCGCAAATTAATCATTAAATTGGACAGTCTTCCCACTGAAATGAAATTTGATTTGCAAAGAGTTTATTAGCACAGTCAGTCTTCGGAAATTACAGTGTTTCTTGGAAGATCTTCATAATTGCTTTGATTTAACTTGTTATAAATGTTGTAAGTAATTTGTTACAAAGTTAGTAATGCACAAAATGGTCAACTGGACCGTAGTCTGCCCTTGCATATCTCACAAGGAATATATTGGAACCAATCTCTAACTTCCTGTGTTGGGACAGTGAGCAAGGCAAAGTCTAGCTGAGCTCTGGTGTTTCCTGTGATATTGAGAAAGGATGTGGGAGTGACCTTAGAGATAGCCATCATATCATAAGTTAAAGGAACCTCAAAAGCACTGACAGTCTCTATGGAAATGAGCTCTCCATTAAGAGCTCCTTGGTTACCTCTTTTCCTTCCTACACTCAGCATAACATAGGTGGGGTAGAGAATCTGCTGTATTTTTTAATCTCAGTTAAATAAACTGAAACCAAGAAGTCTAATGCAGCAATTATAGCATCTGAGGGCAATTGTGAACACATTCTGCGTAGAGATGTTACTCATACATAGGTTTGTCCAACAGTAGCACACATGTAAGCTAACAGTTTATCAAGTCGTGCAAGCACACGCTACTGATGCTTCCAGTATTGCACGAATACATTACTGTCTCTTAACAGAAACAGCAGTTCTTGCTTAACAGAAATATAGTTAGTCTAAACACACAATTTGCTAGGGAATTACAAAATCAGAAGCAGCCATCAGATCCTCTCAGCATCGCTGCATTGTCTGGAGCTAATTGCTACATTCCACAATTATGTTTTTTTTCCCTAGACATTTGCCTAGCCCTATTTTTTGTGATGCTTTTTCAGATCATTGCCATGTTTTTAATACAGGATAGATATTCTCTGTGCACAGACACACTCTACTCGCATTCCTTTAGGACCTGACCCTTTCTCAGCTTTAGTTCATGCTTCTTGTTCTTGCATTTGACACAAGTTCAAAACATCTTGTAACATCTATCCTCTTTAGTCTCTTTGGAATTTTATGTACCTCCAAAATGGCACTACTTTTTCTCTGTACTCCACACATTCTAGCCTTGTTTTATTGATATATATATATTTTTAAGAGCTTAACTTTAAAAAAGTTGAAAATTTTGTTGCAACATTATGCTTGCCATCTGCTTAATGTATTTTCCTGATATCCCTCAAACCAGCCTGTAATTGCTGCATTTCACACACGTCCTTATAAGGTGCCAGTATCATGACATAGTCTACTTAGCAAAGATAGATAATAATGGCATGTGTTCCTTTAAATCACAACAGCAACAAAAAGAGGGTTGGTCTTTTAACAGCTATTGTGCTCTGGTTGACAGAGACTGTTTATATTGGCCCTGTATTTAATGCAAAGTCCTAAATAGGGATGGTGCAGATCACCCAAGATAAAATCCACCAGGAAGCTAGTCACCTTATCTCATCATTCATATTTATATAATCAAGTGTATTTATTTAACAAATGTTGCCATATGCCAGCTTTTTGTTGTTGCTGTTTTGTTTTTACTGGAAACTTCTGTAATTATGATCCTGTAAAAAAAAGTAAGAGCCAGAGCCTAAGAAAACCTCCAGTTTTCTCGTACAGATGTAGTTCTGAGCAGACAAAACATTCTAGTCTTTAGATATCTATATCTGCTGATACATCTTCATGTATATATAGGGGCTGAGATTTTTAAATGCGATTGTCCAGCAGAGAAATAATTCTACATTGTCAGAACTGCATCGCACTGTAAACTCCAATGTTATACTTCAAAATGTAAGCTTATTAAAACTCAGTAAGCTTTGACAGGAATTTATGTCTAAAGTCAAGGAAGAATGAAGATATAGTAGCAATCCTTACGATGAATCAATGGTGTATGCGAGAAGAAGGTAAATAATGTATCTTTTATTTGGTCAGTATATTGTGTACATTTATTGTAGAACAATTCTAACCCAAATTGTGTCCCTTCAAATACTAGGAGCATTTAAAGGGCTGTGTTAACTGTAATTTGCATAAATACAAGAATGGTTGAGAACCAGTCTCTCAAGGACTTACGGCTGCGTAATACAGAATATAGAGCAGCTCTTAGTAAGGAAGGAACCAGTCTTGCAAGATATGCAAAATCCTCAGGAATTAAGAGTCCATAGCAGTCAGACTCAACTTCACTAGGGTCTCTGGACAGTGCTTTAGTAAAGACTGTTAATCGATAATCATAATAGCAGCTAGAAGAAAAAGGAAAACATGCAGAAGAGAATCAATTCTTTACTCAGTGAAGAGTCTGATTTGGGGCTATGCAACAGCAATAGACTTTGATCAGCATGAGAAAACATCATTTCTTTGTCATCTGCTTTAGTAAAAATATTATGTTGGGATTTTACTGTTTTCCCCATTTTTTTTTTTTTTTTTTTAAACAGAGAACTGCTAACAAATAGTATATGGGATTCTCTGTGGGTGCTGTATACCAGTTCCTGAAGGAACAATATGTTGCATTCTGCCTTTGCTAAGGCAATGCTTCTCTCATTTTTCTGTGTTGCAAAACTGCTGTGTGAAAGAGCAGATTGCTGTGTCATCCACACCGCACAAATCGTTTGCAGCCATATTGGTGCTCACCATGAGCATATGTGAGCATTTTTCAAATGTCACAATAACTTGCCATCTTAAGAATTAATATTAAACACCTTGTACCATATGGAGGCACATGAGAGAGAGCCCTTATAGATTTTACCTAGATACTGTAAGATTTGCTAGAGAGGACTGTGCTGCAAGCATCTTTAGTGTCTGCAGATAATAGATATTCATGCGGTTAAAACCAATATCTCTCTCCACAAACCCAGCTTAATTAGGTTTGCTGCAATTTTCTAGGATAATTTAGTTCTGCCTTTGTCTTCTGGCTGGCAGATTGTCCCTGGAAACCTCTTACAGAAATTCCCATTGACTGCAATGATTCTCTGTTAGGGTAAAACTGATCACTGCTGCCTTCCCTGTTGTAGAACTCAATCAACAAAAGCTATATGTAACTCTTTATAAATAAAAAATATCAGTGAGCTGAGAAAAGCTAAAAACTAGCTGTTTGACACCAAAAACTCAACAATAATGTAATTAGCACTACCAGGACTTGTATCAAAGCCTAACTGATGAATCCCTCCCCATCCCTGCCAACTTTTTCAATTAGCTTCTTACTTATAAATCAATAGTGAAAGATTACTTCTCATCTGGAAGGTATTCAGTGAAACACCAATACACCGTTACCAGCAATGAGACAAAAACACGAGGAAAAAGACAACAAAAGACTTTTTCCTTCCTTCTCTTCTTTATATTTGAAACTATTGTTTCTGTATTGTAATAAATGTTCCTCCTCCCTGCTTCAGAATGATCACTTCTGCATAGGGGATGGATGAAATGTGTTTGTCTCCTCAGTTTTTGCTTACCTGTGTCTATGAAATTATGGATCTCTCCTCTCTGTCGTCCGTAAGATCTGTCTCAAATTTGTATCTTATACAGAACCTCCTTATGTCTCGGACAGCAGGACTGAGTTTTGATTCAGCCAGCTTGAGCTCCAGTCAAAAGACTGCTACTACCCTTGCACTACCCTTCCTTATATGTAATTCTTTCACATTTAATTGGAACTCTGGGGTGATTTAAGCTGGGTGAAATTCCTTGTAAAACTATCAGGTTTCTTATGTGTAACAGCTCTACAGTGCTCATTCTGATGATTTTGAGGTCTGGGTTCAATGTTGCTCAAGACTTTTGCCAATATACAGACTGCAGAGCCTTCAATAAAACAAATAAGCAGTAAGAATAGCATTCTCTGTTTCCCCTGGGGATTTGTACCCTGCATGCTCCTGCTGCCTCACTTCCCTCTTGCCCTGCAGTTTCCTACTGTGGTTTCTGTAGCATTCCCCTTGCTGAGGGCAGAGTGCTCCGTGGCCCGCCTCTGGATGTGCAAGTGCCAGGCGGTCACTGCCTGATGACTGCCAAGCAGAACCTGCAGTGTCTGCAGTCTGCCAGCCTCTCGTGTATTCCCTTATCCCTATTTTGCAGCTGATTTTCAGGTCCTATATAAGAATAGGACTTAACTTCTAAGATTTCAACGCTTCCTTCCAAGTCAGTTAGAACTGACCAGCAAATCCAAAAGTTACCTGAGACAGATGCGCAGCATGCACACTAAAGTCTCATTTCTATTTGGACTACACAGTGCCTCAATTCAGACTGTGTTCTGAACAATTTATACACCATCTTGCTGCTTGGCTACTGTAGCACTCACATTAAGCTATCTTCAGTGTATTTGTTTCATCAGCATACATTTACCTCGACTTATTGAGTACCACCATTCCACTACAGTTTTCATGACATTAGATACTCCATAACATTAGAACAAAGTATTTTGGCACAAAGCAAGAACATCACCTTTATTTACAAAAGGTGACATCTTATTTACATCTTTTTGGTATCAAAACACTGGCTAAGAAAAGGAATTACCTTACATAACCAAAAGCTAGCACTGTCTTGTCTTATATTTGAGGAAAAGACTGAGAAGCATCAAAGATCAATAAACTCACTGAATAGAAATAACAAAATACAACACAGAGGCCTGGAAATACTTAATAACAAAATGGAAAACAGCTATCAAAGACTGATTGTAAATTTCATTTGAGTATCTTCAGGTAAATATGTCTAAGAGAAAAATGGTGTGCTAATTATTTTTTCAGTCTGTCTACATGGGTTCTACATAACATTCTAATAACAGTTGGCAAGACTATGGTCTAAATTGCACACATTTTCTTGATTTGAATTTTACCTGATGAATAGGAGTATTATAGGGATTACACCTCTTAATGACAAAGCTAACCTCCTATGTAATAGCTGATGGTGATCACTGCTTGTCTTATTCAAAGTAAAAATGAATTTTTCTGTGTGCTCAACTTCAAAGGATTTCATTTGACTAAAAGAAAGAGAGAAAAATACAAAGAAGACAAGAGCATGAACTGTGAGTTGAAAAAGGAGGATAAACTCTGATTATGTTAATGTTTTGTGCAATTCAAACCTGTTAGAAAAACAAGAAGCATTCCTTATATTAAGTAATTGATTTGAGATGAAAATGAAAATGCCCACATTTCAGAATGTGCAGAAGGACAAGTGCAAAGCTTTCATTAATGACAGCTCATGAAAATAACAAAAATATCACAAATCCAGACACCAAGTCAAGGCTGCTGAATTGCCATTGTTAGGAGTCGATAATACCACAGGATTTATTTTTCATTTGAAGAAATACTGTTTTCTGTCCACAGCAAGCTATGTTCAGAGGCATAGCATATTATGTAAAGTGTTATGATTCATACCTCCCCCTCTCTTCCCCCAAAGTCTCACTGTTTTCTGTGAATAATGTACCTCACATCTGATTTATCTTTAGCTGAGAACAGCAATGCTAATTACTCGTACTCCTTTGACTTCTGGAAAGAAGTGTCCGAAGTACTCCCTGACTTGGGAAAGCACACACAGTGCAGGAAAACAATACAGACCTGGAGCTGCACTTGCTTTCTCTGCAGACATCATCCATTAAAGATACAGAAATCTTCAACACAAGGAAAAGAAATGTAATAAATAAATGAAACAATTAAATGCAGTTGTCTGCATTTGGGCCAATTTCTTCTCTGACTTAGGATAAATACCCCTTAGAGCCCTTTGACTTGCAAGCTCTGAGACCCTGGAAGGAAGGGGAGGGAAGAGAGGAAGCAGGAGTAAGCACAAACACACTTGTTAAGTAGGATTTTATAAAATATTGCAGCTCACAGTCTTAAAATGTCTAAAATGAAAACCTATTGGAAGAACATAATAAAAATAAAGCTGATAATGTACTCCCCAGAAGAAGGAGCACATGCTGATCCCTGGTACCCAGAAGCCATTATTTCCACTGAGAATAGAAACAACTTACACAGTAAGATGCATCTCCTGCTTCCAGAGTTCATTTAGAGCTATCAGGAAACTTTCAAAACTGGCATGCCTTACCGTGTAATTAGCGCATGGGAAATGCCTCTACTGAAACATTCCTGTTTCATCATTTACCTCCTCACTCAGGAGCACTCATATCTGATCCCCAGCTCTGCAGTGCCCCACTCAAGTCACATTGTTATCAAAGCACAGCAATCAATCATATCTCACTACAGGTGACTGTCAATAAGCATTGCAGAACAAGTCATTGTTAATTACATGGAAATAAGTACGTATTACAGTGAACTTGTTTCCTTGGACACAATCATCTAATAACCTCAAAACAAAAAAAAGTGTTAAGAAGACAGCATGAGACTGACTTATTAACTTAATATCCCTCCTAAAACTTGAAATGGATTTACAGGTATTGTAAGGAAACTTTAGGTTCAACATGATATCCTAATTAATTGGCTAATCATCATTTAGTTAACATTATGCCTCTTTTTATTCCTTCCATATTATATTAAATAATCAGCTGCACTAAAACCAGTTATCTCACTTTTAGGAAGGAGAAGTCGTCTAGGTTCAGTGCCTACTCTTTCTGGGAATGGGGAAGTTACACCAAATCACTAAGTCCAACATTCCATTTAGCAGATCACAGAACATGTAAGGACAAAAAGACAAATGACCCCACACAGAGCTGCAGCCCCTACCTGATCAGAAGGGAAAAAATATTAGACGCAAACAGAAATCTGAAAAATTCCAAGTATCCAACTTCTTTCTTCTCACTTGCACTTCGAGTGCCAGAGGTTTTCTCATAAGAAGGCTAGGAGCTGCTGTGGAGAACAGTACTGTTCCCGCTTCACTACCTTCCCAGTAGCTTCTTCCTCAACATTCAAGTATGATGAGAAGGTGAGCTTTGTTGTGCTAACAATTAATATTCTTATATTTCTTAATATTTCCAAAAAGTAGAATTCCTAAGTATGTCAATAAAGTGAAAGTAACCAGGAATCTTTTCCAAGATTTTTTTAAAAGAAGCAGAGAAATTAAAAGTCATGAACATGCACACCATATCGTGATTACATTTCAGTACAAGACAGTATTACTAGCACAGCATTTTTTTTTTTTGTGGTTTATGAGAATTCTCTATAATCTGAAGTTCTTTAAAGTTAAATTGCACTTCAAAGTTTCATTTACACACTGTAAAAATGATATAGTTAAGTTTTC
>JANHGO010000069.1:64451060-64522187 GCA_024606505.1 Aquila spilogaster | reverse complement strand
CATACTGAACTCAAAACATAGCACTGTACCAGCTACTAGGAAGACAGTTAACTCTATCCCAGCTGAAACCAGGACAGTGAGTTCTCTCTCCCTGTCCTTATCTTGACTCACGAGCCTTTCATTATATTTTCTCTCCCCTGTTCAGTTGAGGAGGAAGAGTGATAAAGCAGCTTTGGTGGGCACCTAGTGTCCATTGCCACCTGCTTATATATAGTCTACAAAGTAGAAAAAGAACATATTTTATTAACTTGCCTGTTCTGGTTCACACAGGGAATGTCAGTTCTGCTCTGAGAAAGTTGCACACTTGAAACAATAACAAGAAAATAAAAGGTGTCAGCATTTTCATTCTTCTTGATTGCATCTAAATGGACAGATGCAGGAGCACTTCTGATTTCAGGTGAGCACACCAATCACACCCTGGCCCCTGCCTCTGACATTTCAGTGTGCATGATGCTCTTCATTTTATACTTTAAAGAAAGAAGCATGGCTCGGGACAGCTGGCCAAGTCAGAACTGGGTTCCTGAGCTACATTACTAGAGGAGCAGGGCTCTGCTTTAGGCACTAACCAGTTCACTTTGCTCAGCTTACTTATGCATTCCTTGAGATAATGGGAGTTTTACCAACTTCTTTCAGTTCTAAGACTGAGTTCAAGACTTGTTTCACATAGGAATGTGGGGTATAGTAAAACATTGCTAGAAGAAAACCCACTGCTGGAACTGGCAAGCTATATGGATCTACAGCTCTGATCCCAACTACAGAAGAGTACACCATAACATGCAAATAAATCATTAGATATTGCTATTAATTTCTCTATTTTGTCTTTTGCAGCACTAAATACATTAAGGAGTTTTTGATGAATTTTCCAATTATATTTGTTCAGAAGCATTGGCAAAACAATCTGTGCTATTAATGAGATATTTAGTGCAAATTAATCATTAAACTGGACAGTCTATGCCCTGAAAAGAAATTTGTTTTGCAGAGTGTTTTTATTAGCACAGTCAGTCTTTGGAAATTATAGTGTTTCGTGAAAGATCTTCATAATTACTTTGATTTAACTTGTTATAAATGTTATATATAATTTGTTACAAAGGTAGTAATCCACAAAGCACTCAACTGGACTGTAGTCTGTCAACCTGCCCTTGCACATCTCAAGAAGAATATATGGAGAAGGAATGTCTAACTTCATATATGGGGATAGCAAGCAAGGCAAAGTTCAGCTGAACTCTGGTGTGTCCTGTGATACTGAGGAAGGAAGTGGGAGTGACAGTGGAGATAGCCATCATATTGTAAGTTAACGGAACTCTAAGGTCACTGGAAGTCTACTGGAAATCAGTTCTTAATCAAGAGCTCCCTAGTTACCTAGGGAGTTACTTGGTTTTCTTTCCTACATTCAGCATAACACAGGTGGGGTAGAGAATTTGCGGGTTTTTTTTTAACCTCAGTTAAATAAGCTGCAATAAAGAAATCTAATGCAGCAATTAATGCATCTGAGGAGTGGCAATGGTGTACACATTCTGCATAGTTTACTCATACATAGGTTCTATTGAACAGTAGCATGCATATGAAGGTTAATGTTTTATTAAACAGCACAAACACATACTATTGCTGCTTCCAGTACTGCACACATGGCAATATCTCCTAACAGGAAGAACAGTTCTTGCTCAACAGAAATATAGTTGATCTAAATACACAAACTGCAAAGGAATTATGAAATCAGAAGCAGCCATCAGATCCTCTAAACATCACTGCATTGTCTGGAGCTAGTTGCTACATCCCACAATTATGTTTTTTCCTTAGACATTTGCCTAACCCTATTTCTTGCAATGACAGTTCGAATCATTGCCTTATTTTTAATACAGGATAGCTATTCTTTGTGCACAGACACATTCTACTTGCATTCCTTTAGGATTTGACCCTTTCTTGGCTTTAGTTCATGCCTCTGGTTCTGGTATTTGACAGAAGTTCAAATCACCTTGTAGCATCTATATTCTCAAATATCTTTGGAAATTTATATACCTCAAAAAGGTCACCACTTTCTCTCTGTACTGCATGTATTTTAGCCTTGAAGTTTGACAGGTTGGTTGTGGGTCTTTTGGGGGGTTTTTTTTGGTAGAAAACCTTATCTTCAAAAAAGACCCTAATGTTTAGTAACATTATGGCTGCCATCCACTTTATGTAATTTCCTGATAGTCTTCAGCAAACTGACTTGTAACTACTGCCTTTCACATGTGTCCTCATAAGTTGCTTGTATTACCCTGATATCAGTCTCCCACTTGGCAAATACACATATAATGACATGAGTTCCTTTAGGAAAAAAAAAAAACAAAACAAAACACGTTGGTCTTTGATTCCTTTTTAACAGCTATTGTCTTCAATGTGACAGTGACTGTTTATATTGGCCTTGTATTTAAGGCAAAGTCCTAATAGAGATGGTGGAGTTCAGCTAGAGATAAAATCCTTCAGGAAGCTAAAATCACCTTATCTCATCATTCAGCTTGAGCACTACAGGACAGATTTGCCCTCAGCAGCACGTATAACAGACTTTTGGTTACACTTGTAATGGGCCCCTCACTGCTGTATCTCATAAGGTGTCTTTTTTTCCCTCCTATATTTAAATAACCAAGTGTAGTTATTAAACATATGCTGCCATATAGCAGTTTTTTACTGGAACCCCCTGTAAATTTTGTCTTGTCTTTTGTTTTGTCTAGCTTGGAGAAAAGGAGGCTGAGGGCGACCTCACTGCTCTCTGCAGCTTCCTGAGGAGGGGAAAGGGAGAGGGAGGTGCTGATGTCTTCTCCCTGGTATCCAGTGACAGGATGCATGGGAATGGTTCAAAGCTGCATCAGGGGAGGATCGGACTAGATTTTAGAAAATATTTCTTTACCGAGAGGGTGGTCAAGCACTGGAACAGGCTTCCTAGAGAGGTGGTCGATGCCCCAGGCCTGTTGGTGTTTAAGAGACATTTGGGCAATGACCTTAATAGTATGGTTTAAATTTTGGGCAGCCCTGAAATGGTCAGGCAGTTGGACTAAATGATCATTGTATGTCCCTTCCAGCTGAACTCTTCTAAGTATGATCCTGTACTAACACATTTTTAGGAGCCAGACCATAAAAAGGCCTCTAGTTCTTCCTCTCTCGTACAGATATATTTCTCTGCAGACACAGCATCTTGTATTTAGATGTCTACATCCACACATTTATACACTGATTTTATATTAAGGGGCTAAGATTTTTTTAATGCGACTGTTCATTTTACAAAAAAAAAACACTCTACATTGTCAGAATTGTATCATACTGTAAACTGCACTGTAAACTCCAATGATATATGTGAAATATATGCTCATTAAAATTCAGTGAGTCTTTAATAGGAATCTATGTCTGAAGTCAAGGAATAATGAAGATAGGGTAGCAATCTTTATAATGAAACAACGACGTATGTGGGAGAGGGTAAACAACGTCAATCTTTTATTTGGTCAGCATATCATGTGTATTTTATTATAGAAGCATTTTGACCCAGACTGCCTCTCTTCAAGATACTAGTTTTTACAGGGCTATGTTGACTTGTTAACTCTGATTTGCATAGTAAAAAGGCACAGAAAGATTTTCATTGTGTGACATGATGGCTAACTTCAGCTCTTTCACCACATGGCAGTAATTACTACTTTGTAAACATTTGCTTTGAGTCTAGGCCCACAAAAGTTTTTGGGTTTTTTTGGCCAAGAGTAATAGTTCTGGGAATGACTTAGAGTCTCATCTCCAAGATTTGTGTGTAACACAAAAAGGAGAAAACAATCACCCCAGAAAATCCTCTTAATGTGAAAAGCCTAAGACATCCTCCTATAAAACCTGTGAAAGTCATATTGGTACTTTAGTACTAGCTAGCTTTAGTACCCCTCTTTCCTACCTCTCAGCATAGCAAATCTGCTAGGACTGGACCAGACTCTGTTGCCCTCTAGTGAATCCCAGACAGGGCAATGGCTTTCAGAGCCATTAATACAGATACATGTGAAAAAAAAAAAAATCAGGAGGTCAAAGTGATGTTGATTTATCTTTTCCAGCTCTCCTCTCTCCACCTTGCCAAATGTCCTAAGCAAAACAGAAGTCAGGAATGAATAACTAGCAGGTCTTTAGATTTTGGTTTTATTGCCTTCAGTCTCCATCTTTGGTGTTATTTGGGCTGTAGGAAAGTTTCCCAAGTGACCGTCTTTATCCATATTACACTATCAGTATGTCAGAATCCTGTCAACTGAGAGGTGCTATAGGATTGTAATTCTCTAGATCAGTATGAATATATTGGGAAAAAAGCCATAAGAATGGCTGACAACCACTCTTTGAAGGACTCATGGCTGTGTACAATAGAATATAGAGCAGCTCATAAGAAGAATGGAGCCAGTTTTACACCACCTGTAAAATCATCAGGACTGAAAAGCCCATAGAAATGGGGCTCTGATCTTCACTGGGATCTCTGGACAGTGATTTCATAATGATCATTAATCAATAACGATACTCATCCTAGCCAGAGGAAAAAGGAAAAGGGGCAGGAGACAATCAATTCTTCACTCAGGTTGGGACCATGCAACACTGATAGAGTCTTGTCTGATTAGCATGAGGTCACATCATCTCTTTTATCACCTGCCTTAATGAAAACATTACAATGGGATTTTACCGTGTTCCCTTTCCAGCAGAGAGAGCCTGTGATGAATGGTATATGGGATTCTCAGTGTGTGCTATATGCCAGTTCCTGAAGGAACAATATTTTGCATTCTGCATTTGCTCAGGAAATGCTTCTGTGATCTTTCTATGTTGCAAAACCACTGTTTGAGAGAGCAGATTGCTGTGTCATCCACACTGCACAAATTGTTTGTAGCCATATTGGTCCTCACCATGAGCATATGTGAGCATTTTTCAAATGTCACAAAAACTTGCCATCTTAAGGATTAATATTAAACACCTTGTACCATATGGAGGCACATGAGAGTCCTTATAGGTTTTAGCTAGGTACTGCATGATTTGCTAGAGAGGGCTGTGTTGTAAGCATCTTTAGTGAATGCAGATAATGGATATTCATGTGGTTAAAACGAATATCTCTCTCCACAAACCTAGCTTAATTAGATTTGCTGCAATTTTCCATGATAATTTAGTTCTGCCTTTGCCTTTTGGCTGGCAGATTGTCCCTGGAAACCTCTTGCAGAAATTCCCATTGACTGCAATGATTCTCAGTTAGGGCAAAACTGATCACTGCTGCCTTCCCTGCTGTTGAACTCAATCAACAAGCCATACATAACTCTCTACAAATAAAAAATACCAGTAGGGTCAGAAAATCTGAAAACTGGCTGTTTGACACCAGAAACATAATGATAATGTAACTAGTTCTGCCAGGACTTGCATCAGAGCATAACAGATGAATCCCTCCCCATCCACTGAGTCACCTTGCCAACTTTTTTTTCCAATTAGTTTCCTCCTTATAAATCAATAGTGAAAGATCACTTTTCAGCTAGAAGGTATTCAGTCAAACAGCAATATACCATCAGCAGCCACGAGACAAAAACATGAGGAAAATGGCAACACTGACACTCTTTTTTATTTTCTTTCCTGCTCACCAGATATGAAACTTCGACTCTCTCCCTAAGTCCTGAGACTAAGTTTCTTACTATATTTTCATTTTAATAGATGGTCCTCCTCCCTGCCCTTCCTACTTCACAATGATCACTTCTCTGGAAGGGAATGGTTGAAATGTGTCTCCTCAGTTTTTGCTTACCTGTGTTCATGAAAATACCTCATCTCTCCCCTCTGTTCTTCAGATCAGTCTCAAATTCATATCTTACATAGAACCCTCTTATGCCTCTATCAACAGGGCTGAGTTTTGATTCAGCCAGCTTGATTTTCAGTCACAAGGATTGCTATCGTTGCACTGCTCTTCCTTACATGTAATTCTTTCACACTTAATTGGAACTCCAGGATGATTTAAGCTGGGTGAAATTCCTTGTAAAACTACCAGGTTGCTTATATGCAATGTACAGCCCTACACTGCTTTGCTGTTGTTCAGGTCTGGGTTCAATCTTGCTCAAGACTTTTGCCAATACACAGTGCAGAGTGTACAATAAAACAAATAAGCAGTAGGAACAGCATTCCCAGTTTCCCTGTAGCTTTGTACCCTACATGCTCCTGCTCTCTCACATCCCTCTTCCCCTGCAGGTTCCCACTGTGCTTTCTGTAGCATCCCCCCTAGCCAAAGGGCGGAGTGCTCTGTGGCTCGGCTTGGCTGTGCAAGTGCCAGGCGGTTGCTGCCTGATTGCTGCCAAGCAGAACCTACAACATCTGAAATCAGCCAGCCGCTTTTGGAGGAAACATCCATTTGGATCTCTCCCTTCTATTTTGCTGCTGATTTGCAGGACCTATATAAGAACTTAATGACCTTTGAGACTTTGACTCTTCCTTCAGAGTTGGTTCAAATTGACCAGCAAATTCAAAAGTTATCAGGGACAGATGGGCAGCATGCACACAAAACTCTCATTTCTATCCAGGCTACACAATCTCAATTCAGATCTTGTTCTGAACAATTTATACACAGTCTTGCTGTTTGGCTGCTGTAGCTCACATTAACCTGTCGTCTGTGCATGTGTTTCTTCAACATGGATTTACCTCAACTCACTGAATACCACCATTCTGCTATATTTTTCCGGAGGACATTATATAGCCCATATCATTAAAGCAGAGTTCTTTGGCAGAAAGCAAATAGGTCATCCTTATTTTCAAGTGAACACATATTTTTGGTATCAAAACAATGACTGAAGAAAAGGAATTATCTTACATAATCACAAATTTGTACTGCCTTAACTTATATTTGGGGAAAATACTGAGATGCACCACAGATCAATAAATCCACTGAAGAGGGAGAGCCAAATACAACTTCAAGACCAGCAAATGCCCAATAATCGTATGGCAAACACAGCTATTGAAGAGTGATTGTAAACTACATTTAGGCATCTTAAGCTAAATAATGCCAAAGAGAAAAATGGTGTGCTAATTATCTTTTCACTCAGCTTACCTGAGTTCTGTGTAACATTCTAATAACAATTGCCAGGACCATGGACTAAATTGCACACATTTTCTTCATTTAAATGTTACCTGATGAATAGGAGTATTATAGGGATTATACCTCTTACTGACAAAGCTAATCTCCTATGTAACAGTTGATGGTGATGACTGCTTGTGTTATTCAAGGTAAAAATGAATTTTTCTGTGTGCTCAACTTCAAAGGATTTCATTTGACTAATGGAGAAAGGAACATAAAGGAGGAGACAAAATCATGAACTCTGGATTGAAGAGGAGGATAAACTCTGATTATTTCAATGTTTTGTACAATCCAAAGTTGTTAGAGAAACATAAAGCATTTCTTATACTAAACGATTGATTTGAGAGGAAAATGAAAATGCTCACATGTTTCACAATGTGCAGATGGACAAGTGCAAAGCTTTCAGTAATGATAGTTCATGGAAATAAAACAAAAATATCACAAATCCAGACGCCAAGTCAAGACTGCTGAATTGCCATTGTTAGGAGCCTATAATACTACAGGATTTATTTTTCATTTGAAGATATACTGTTTTCTGTTCACAGCCAGATATGTTCAGAGGAATAGCATATTATGCACAGTGCTATGATTCATACCTCCTCCTGCCCCAATCTCACTCTTTTCCATGGATAATGTACCTGACAAATGATTTATCTTTAGCCAAGAACAACAGTGCCACTTATTTGCACCGTTCAGAGTCCTGGAAAGAAGTGTCCGAGAAACTCCTTGCCTAGGTAAAGTGCATGCAGGACATTGAAACAATACAGATCTGGACATGCACTCATTTTCTCTGAGGACATTATCAGTTAAAGATACAGAAAACCTTAACATAGGGAAAAGAAATACAATAAATAAATAAATAAATAAAAATAATTAAGTACAGCTGTTTGCTTTTTGGCCAGTTTGTTTCCTGCCTTAAGATAAATACTCCTTAGTGTCCTTTGACTTGCAAGCTCTGAGACCTTGGAAGGAAGGAAGGAGAAGGGAAAGACAAAAAGGGTAAGCACAAACACACTTGCTAAGTGGGGTTTTATAAAATATTGCAGCTCTCAGTCTTAAAATGTCTAAAATGAAAATCTGTTGCAAGGACATAATAAAAATAAAGCTGATAATGTGCTCCCCTAGGAAGAAGGAGCACATGCTGCTCCGCAGTACCCAGAAGCCATTATTTCCACTGAGAATAAAAACAACTTACACAGTAAGATGCATTCCCAGCTTCCAGACTTGATTTAGAGATATCAGGAAACTTTCAAAATAGGCATGGCTTAGCATGAAATTAGTGCATGGAAAATGCCTCTATTGAAACAGTCCCCTGTTTTATCATTTACCTCCTCACCCAGGAGGACTTATATCTGTTCCTCCAGCCCTGCAGTGCCCCATTCAGTCACATTATTATCAAAGCACAGCAATCAATCATGTCTCACTACAGGTGACACTCAATAAGCATCAGGAAACAAGTCATTGTTATATGGATATAAATACATATTCCAGTTAACCATCTTTCCTTAGATAGTCATTTAACAACCTCAAAAAAAGAGCCCAATGGCCCAGTAAAATTCTTCATCAGATACTAGAATTGTAAAATTTATATGAACTTATTTATATGCAATAAAATCCACAATAACTGTAATTAAATTCAAGTGTGGTGCACAAACATAAACATCCATATTCCAACATTAGGAAGACAGTATGGGACTGACCTATTGACTGTATGTTCCTCCTAAGAACTTGAAATCGATTATCAGGTACTGCGACCGAGCTTTAGGGTCAACGTGATACTGTGATTAATCGGGCATGATATTGCTGAAGAATGATTGGCCCATTTTGTTTCTCTCATACCCACTTTAACTAAAAACCAATGATCTCATTTTTAGGGAGGAAAAGATGACATTTAGATTCAGAGCCCAGCTTTCCTGGAGATGGGGAAGTCACACAGAATCACAAAGCCCAGTGTTCTACTTAACCTGTAGAGATCACTACAGGAAGGCAAGTAACCCCACATGAAACTGCAGCCCTAACCTGCTTAAGTAGGAAAGAATATTGGCGACAAACAAAAATCTGAAAAGTTCCTAGAATCTATCTGTCTTTCCTTTCACCTGCACCAAGGACTTTGACTGTCAGAGGTTTTTTTACCAGAAGGCTAGGATCTGGTGGGGGAAAAAGTGTATTGTTCCCATTTTACCACCTTCCCACAGAGGTTCCTCCTCAATAGTTGAGGATAGTGAGGAGATGAACTTTGCTGTGCTTACAAATAATATTTTTATTTTCAAAAAGAAGACATAACTAAAGGTGTATAAAAATGCCAATCAACCAGGAATCCTTTCCAAGATTTTTTAAAAGAAGCAGCAAAATTAAAAATTGCAAACATGCTCACCATAACATGCTTACACTTCAGTACAAGATAGTATTACTAGCATGGCACTTTTTGGTGGTTTACAAGAATTGTCTACAATCTGAAGTTCTTTAAAGTTAAATTGCACTTCAAAGTTTCATTTACACACTGTAAAAATGATATAGTTAAGTTTTCAACAGGGAATGAATTATTCATTAAAGAAGATAATGGTGTTAAAACTCATCCAAGGAGCTATAACATTAGCATAAAGAATGCCTTATGTCACATTAATTTTAAAAACAGAAAACATACAACACAAAAGATATTGAACCATGGATTTGTTTTTTGGTTACATTAAACAAAAAGCAATTATTCTTACAGCAACCTTTTCATAGCATTTTAATCATACTGGTAGGTATTTTACAAGCCATTTGATCTTAATTATTAATTACATTAGGGTAGGCTGGGTAGAACATGCTTCTATTCTAATTTTATTATCTTTGCTTTTGATTTCATGGAAAGAGGCAGAACAGAGAAGTGCTTAAAAAGGAAAAAACTCAGTTTGTTTTTTTTTTTTCCTTTACATCTGAATGAAATGGAAAAGTCAGATATAAGAATATACAAAACCTCTTTTTTGTTGTTGTTTTGTTTTGTTTCAAAAAAAGACCACTTATGGAAAGTTTAGTGTGGGGATTCCAAAAGCTTTGGAGAGGTTAACCCCCCTGGCCCCCAACCAGAAAACAAACAAAACACTCAACACCCCTCTCCCCCCAAAAAAACCCCAAACCTAAAAAAAAATGGAAAACAAACAAACAAACCAACCCTACCAAAGCCCTCCACACCTGTATATATATATGTGAGAAGTAACTTTGACGAATTAAATCAGTATCTGCAAAAGAGTTCTTCTTAAATTCAATTGTCAATTAATTCTATTTACTGACAGAACAGCACAACAATTCCTTAGCTCCTTCTTGACATAACTTCTGTAAAATGGACTCACTGCTACTTCCTAGTGATTTTTTTAGTCTTTTAAAACTTGTGTTCTTAAATTACTTCGGGTAAATAAACTTCAGGATTAAAATAAGATAACTGTTTTCTCCTATACCATCCATCTTCTCAATTTACTCATTCCTGCTATTGTGAAAAGTAGGTGCTTTATCAGTTTGCTAATAGAGTTTAATGAATAGCTCTTCACCTGTTTTGGAATTAAAACTGATTTTAGAGGTCTTTTACCTGTTTCTTATAACTTGTTTTAGATTTCATTAGGGTCAAACCAAATGCAGGTTTTTCAGTCAGGCAAAGAAATTGTTGCACTAGAAAGACAGGGGGCAATGGCTGTAGCAGAGAATTTGTGCTGGATTTTCCTTACACTTACTTACTTATTATTATTTACTTATTAATTTTATTTACATTACTTACTACTTAGATTTACTTTGCTTTACCAATCAATCTATTCAGAATTAGGAATAACTTAGATGATTCAGATTTTGCAAAGTTGATGAGACAAATTCAAGATAACCATGTAAAATATTGCCTTTATCCTAAAGCGTGAGGGATTGGGATGGCATCCCGAAGGCAGGTTTTTGCTATTGCAATGCCTGATTCAGTCTTGCAGTCTCTCTCATAGACAGGAATGAATATTTGCTCCCAAAGACTTTGTAAGGGAAGGTTTAGCAGCACTTGCCCTTGTTGCGGCATGAGGTGAGTGAGCTAGCTGAACTCCCTTCTAGCCTAAGTTCCTAAAGGTTGCTTCACCCTGTAAATCCTTCAGAGAGAGTTGAGAAGGTTATCCCTTCATTCCCAGTCTCCAATTGTAATGTTTACATAGCCGTTCCCTTGAGTTAATTTGTAAGCCACAGGGTATAGGACAATAAAGACCAGTATCTTCCAGCTATGAAGAAAAATTGGTGCCATGGAAGGACGTCTTTTGTACTCACTGTGGCATAATACCAGGGCCTATGGAAACAACACTACAAATGAAAGCAGGATTTACCATGCTGTAGTGCTTCATTCTATCCATCTGGAACTGGTGGGCAAAATTCATTCCTTGCCACAAAATCATTCAATAAAACTGCTTATTTATTTTAGGCATATTCCAGATTCTGCAGCTCTAAGACCAACCTCAAAAACATGAATTGCATGTAAACTCATTCAGCTTTCTCCTCCATAGCCTGCACACTGCTTGAAATGATAGCCCTGGGAAGCAGAAATAGTCTATTTGTCTCAAAGTTTTGTTAAATGAAACCCTGAGGTCCCCTCTTCCCACACTGTTAACTGTTTCAGTACTGATTATTTTGAGGAAACATTTGGTCTCTGTGCTTACTTACAATTCCATGACAATTAGGCATCCCCTCAGATACCACCCTCCCCACCTCACTAATCCCCTGTCTCCTTTTCAGCAACTTTTGTGACAGAAATATTATTTGCAAATGCCTGAGACACACCGGCATCAAAAATGGGGAAGGATAAAACCAATTCTATTTAGCAGCCCACAAAACAGCACAGCAGTCACTGTGCCAGTTGCAGTATGCTTTTCCTCATTTAATTAAGAACTTCATCCATTTACAGAAATCTGCTATACAATTTCAAAGGCTGCATCAAACAATGAAATCTAAGTCTGCCTGTATCTTGGGAAGTATACACCTTCCCCACAGTAAGTAATGAATGTTCCAGTAGCTCCAAATGAACCCCAGGTGTTTCTGCCCAGCCTTCAGCCACTGCAATTCCTCCTCAGTAATTACTGCTCAGAGACCTCTTCAATCAGGTAGTATATTTTAGCAGCATTAAAGGCCTTATGTGAATCCTAATTCCACAGAGATTTTCACGGATTTGATCAGGTACTAAATATACAGATTTGGGACTGTGTTAGGACATAAAATGCTGTTTAATGTTGGATGGAAGTTAAGTCACAAATAACATATCATGATAGGAGAATTTAATATTTCTTTCCTTGGAAGTTCAATACCTTAAAGGAAATAATAATAAAAGCATGTGATATCAGAGTCAGGCATATAGCAATCTGACAGAGTAATACAGATGCTAGTTGAAATAATGAGATAGCAATAACAGATAGAATACTGTCATTAGATAATACTTCTGTGTTTCTAGACACATGACAAAGACAGCTGGTTTTCAGACGTAGAGGCTCTGATAATTCACTGCTTTACTGACTTTAGTTCTATTATACAAAATTATTGCTGTTTAGATACAACCCTTGTATGTGATGAATAGCAAAGCCAAGGAATGAGTCACTCACTCTGTCATGGAATGACCATATAGATTCATGACCGGAAATTTATCTCAGTTTAAACAACTGTCACACACAAGGGGATGCAGGATCATGACCAGAGTACTTTACACTCTGACTCAGGTTTTGGGGCCCAAACTTCTGAAACCATGGAAACTTTCGGCATAAATAGCCGTGGGTGCAATTTATTACTTTTAGATCCCCCAAGCACATCCACAAAACCATGACCTTTAGGATACCGACTCGCAAAGGCAAATGAAGCAGGAGTTGTAGTTCATGTAGTAGCTCACCATACAGAGCCTGGGTAGCAATAGGTAAAAACTGGAGAGATTTATAGGCTGAGGTTAGATAAAGTAAATCTGACCTAAACCTACTTAAAAGATGTTTAAGTCACCCAAATCTCTCTAGGCTGAAAATCCAGCTTCTTTGTGAAAATTATTGACTATAGCAGAACCCAGAACACCATGAGAATAGCCTGTCTCATAGTACTATGGAATAGTAACAAAGAAGAAAAAAGAAAAATAAAGGAAGAAAAAGTTCCTAAGAGACTATACCAAAATATATGAAGATGGCATCTCTTTCTCTCTCTCCCACTCTCACTTCAATATGCGTGAACACATTGTTTCTTCTATCCCTCACAACATTAACTAGCTTCCAATTTCATTTTCAACTCCCAGCAGCCAATTATCAGTGTAAGAGGTAGAAGGGAAGTAGAGACAAAGGAGGTAGACCAGTTTAATTAATACACGGGGAAGCAGAGGTTTATTTTGGTACTCTGGTCTCTCCTGAAAAGACAATGCTCCTGTTATCAGACCCTATTAAAAATGCATTTATTTCATATTCTCTCATAATACTTTCCATAAGGAAAGGAATGAATCATCATGCATATTTTGTGAATGATTTATAAAGTGGTACTACAGATTTATGATCTGAATCACAGGTCTTGTGGAAGTGCAGCACTACTGTTACAGGGAACTTAAAATGGTTAAAAACATTTTTTTCTCTGTAGTATTTGACACTGATGAACAGCTCTTCTACCTCTCTCAGGTACCTCCACACATCAGCACTATGGACACCAAAACCTTTCTCCCTCCAGCCCTGAGGAGAAAGGGCATTTCCAGTTCTGGAATATCTGATGAAGAAGAATGTCCAAACGTTTCTCAAAATGTGTAAAACAGCATTTGAGCAGCAAGGACTATGTCCTCCCCATCCCCCCTTCCAAAAAAAAAAAAAAAAAAAAAAAGAGAAAATCATTGCATGAAATGATGACGGGCAAACTAATAGGCAATTTGCAATATCTGCCTTTGAGTGGGAGGTGATAGGTTCAGAGAAAGGTAAGTTAGACCCTATGGTGCCTCACAAATAGTTCCTATTACAGCACTTTGCTGTCTGGGATTCTGCAGCCCCAAAGATAGCTAACTTGTTTTGAGTCTAGCCAAGTCATCCTGTTGAAGCAGAAAAAGCAGCAAGGAAGAATGGGGATGGCGTGTGATAGGAGAAAAATACGCATTTTCCTCAAGAAGCATCAATACACTCTTCCTTCAAGGTACACTTTGAAAAGAGTTTTCTGTTTCAGGGGTATTTTGGGCTCACCTTGCTGAACACCTGCTCACCCCAGCCAAAAAAACCCAAACCAAACCAAAACCCAACCCAAACCAAAAACAAACTCCCCAAAAGAAACCATACCCACAAAAAAAGCTTAACCTTTGTGAAGCCAGTGGCAAATATCTGCCTTTGTGCACTTACACACACTTTTTTTCTGTATAGACCAATTTTGCAGTTTATACATAATTTAAAAGCTTGCTGCAGTGATTCTTCCATAGTCAAGCATCAGGATATACCGTAAAGCATGACACAAAAAATACATGAGTAGAAGAAGAAAAAAAACCCAAACCCACAAACCTATCAGCAGTATCTCTTTCTCTGGGGTAGGTGAGAAGGTGGCAGACATCTTTGATGCACTGCTCTGTTTGAAAGGATATCAAATGGTTGGTGTAATCTTGCACTTGGACTCATCCCCAGAAGCTACATCCTAAATACAAGCGCATTTCTACAGTCTTTGCAAATTGCTTTGTGTTTCCAAGATGCACATGCTAAATTCAGCCAACATGTTTCCTCACTGGCCATGGATTTGCTAGGAAAAACTATTGACTCGTGCTTCCTTTGTGTTTGTTGTTTAAGTCAAAGGAAAAGAGTGCTATTATATAAACTCTTTCTAGATAAATGTAGCAAGGATCAATTCCGCATCATACAAATAACATGGTGTGAAATTTGAGGCAAAATGTAGGTCACCTGCCAACGTCTAGAGGAATTTGTGAGATGCCTACAGCTCTTCCAAGTGGGTTTCAGATAAGTTTCTAAAGCATACAGAAACATGGGGCTTTTGGTCACAAGCTACAAAAGTCACAAGAGTAACAAAAACCGTATCCCCAGTCTTTGTGAGTCTTGTGATTTCATGGGAAGTTGACCTTTCCTTATGAGTCCAGGGAGCTGCACAATGCTCACCCCTGAGGGCCACTGAAAATTAGCAGGTGGGAAGGGGAACAGTCTCTCCTCTTCTCCTTTATTAAAGATAAGCAAGTTCCCTGCAAAAATCTTTGTTAAGTGAGAAGTACATATCAGAGAGAGAACAATCACAAAATGTTTTATTGCTACTGGGAATTACTGAGTTGATTGAATTCTATCTTCCCCAACTTCTATTTTTTATATATAAGTTTTCATCTTTGAAGGCAAGAGATGGTAGAAAGAAACAGGTGTTGACAGAAAAAAAAAAAGAACAGAGATTGCCTGACTGAGGCCTACAGCTTAGCCACTGTGCAACAGAAGTAATCAAAAACACACACGCACATGTATCTGCTACCAATTAGGAGTGAAAGAGATCACATATGATTGCATATGATGTATATTATGTATGAATCAAGAACTTTTGTTTTCATTTAGTCATATAACTTCTGAAAAGCTGAACATAAATTCTACCACAATTATTCTTTCTGCTACATTTCCTCTTATCTGAAATTATTATTTTTATACAACTGCCCTCTGAAAAGCCTCTTTCAAAAACCTAAAGAAAATTGAGTTCATTTGTGCATAATTTCCTTAGCTATCTTTGCTTCTATTCCTAATGTCCCAGC
Organism: Aquila spilogaster; assembly: GCA_024606505.1. Lineage (NCBI taxonomy): Eukaryota > Metazoa > Chordata > Aves > Accipitriformes > Accipitridae > Aquila > Aquila spilogaster. The sequence goes on along the minus strand of JANHGO010000069.1, from coordinate 64,506,402 downwards.
CTGCCTATGCATCTGTCCTTCAGCGTGTATTGCCAGGGTAAAAATCTGTGTCCTCCTGGGTTCCTGCAAGAATCAGCCAGCACTATGACGGAAACTGTTTAGTTTCACTCAGGATCAGGACAGTTGACTGTGAGCTTCCTGGATGACAGCCTGTTCCTGAACGCCTGAAACGCCCCTGCATATGATGTGCATTATAATGAGAATGTGACATAAATAATATCTATACCACACAAAGTTTCACAAAGATGTACTCTGATTAGGTGTAATCATCCATGTTAAACACATTATCTATCATAGCACAACACTGTGCTAGCTTGGGCACTGAAAGAAGCAGAACTGTAATAACCTGGGGCTTCACATTCCTGGAATTATTCTGCTGCTTGTTCTAGAGCTAGCTCAGGTAAATCTACATGGGCTTAGCCAAAACCTAGCAAATCAGAAACATAAGGAACTAGTAATATTCTGTAAATACACTGGGGATTACCACTGCTAAAGAAGTAGAACTATTTAATCTGAGAAGGAAATGCTGGCAGAACAGCAGGTAGATTTAAATTGCTTACAAACATTTAACTTAGAAATTAGGAGACAGTATCAGAGCAGTGACCCCCCCATACCCAAGCAATCTAATAGGACTATGCAAAACCTCATTAGGTTTAAGATATAGCTTGATACACATATGGATGTCACAAAATAACTGATTAGTGGGCAGAACCTGAACATGCAGGAGATCTTTCTAGTCCCATGCTTTGTATCTTGTAGGTCTGATGATTCAATATGCTGAGACTTGTTATTTTTCATTTATCAGCAGTAATTGCTTTTTATGGACACCTTGACTATACCCTCTGTAGGTTATTAAGTCTTTAAGTATAACTCTAGCCTTGATGCTCATATCTATGTCTCTCAACAGTTTCATCCTAGAAGAATCTGATCCTCCTAGAATACTCTGATATAGAAACTGGTGCCTTTGTCCCATAAAATAATCCTAACTCATGTCAGGTTTTTAAATACCTACCAATTTCAGCCCACAATCTTTTGGGGATATAAAAATTCAGGCATTTATGGAATTTTCATACCTCTTATCATCACAAGATCCCTGTCACAAAAAAGTAACTTTGAATCACACCTTGCAAATTTAAGGAAGTGTTATTAACAGAAATTGCATATCAAGAGATGTGTAAATCACACAATTAGAGTACAGTTATAGGAATTAAAACTTTCTAATACTTTATGACTACATTCTAAACCAAACTAAAGTTGCCTAGAAATAAAATATTCTTGGTAATGACAATGCTCTTATTAATGTTAGAATTATAAACTTAGGGAAACTGTAGGACTAAAAGGGTCAAGCACTTCATTACCATATGCAGTCTTAATGTTCCTTGTACTTTACAGATAGAGTTATTATCTTCATGCAAGGCCTTGTTCTAACTCAACTGCTTTTTCCAGCTCGGCCACTGACATGCTGAAAATCCAGTAAGCTCTAATAATAATAAAGGGTCAAGTGTTTTCATGCAGAGTTTAATGGAGACTTTTAGACAGTTTAACATACTGCAATGATGCCAGAAAAGGCAGCCCAGCCATCACAGCTCTGCTTTTTATTAACCATATTTCTAACAGGCAGCATTCTACTGGTTTCTGACTGCACATGAAAATTACACTGATGTCTCCTCTTATGGCATCAGTTGATAACAGTTCTTGTTAATTTTTAAAGACCCTTATACACAAGAGATTAGGGAGAATCTTTGATAAATTTAGCATTTTGCCCCTTCACCAGGTTTGTAAATACATGCATGTAAAATCATATTTTGATACAACATTCCTATTAAAATCCACAGCAATGAGTAGAGACTAACTTATGATATTTATGTATTTGGAGCCACTTATGGCAGAAAGAAACTTTGCAATGCCACAGCTCCTGGACAATGTGTCAAAATACGTGTCTTGAAGTATGACACCATTATGCTCCTGCTGAATGGTATGAATATAGCAGCTGCCAGTCTTCAACCAGCTGAGGCAATCTGACCTTTTTTAATAACTGGCTTTGTCAAGAAACCAGGAAACTGTAAGCCATTATTGCATTCAGTGTTCCTAAAAAAATATGTACTTCTACCTTCAAATGGGATATTACTTTATGCTTATATCAAAATGCCAGGGTAAACCAGGAAAGAGGAATGCACAATGATGTGAGGAATACAAAGAACCACAGTATCAATATTTGCAAAGTTACATTGCGACTCCATCACAAGAGAGTACCATTCAGTAATGGCTGTTGAGATGAATTCCTGATCCCATTAAAATCAGCTTTGCTGTTGATTACACTGATGCCAAGATTTCATCCGCGCTGTGTTCCTAACTCCTTTATGCTCCTTAAACAAAAGGAATGGAATGCATCTGGCCTCTGCACAGCTTACTGCATCTCCCTCTCCATGTTGTGGTTTATTTACGCTGGCTAGTATTCAAAACGTGTACAACAGCTTTTTAAAGAAGCAACATGAAAACTGCAGGCCTTACTGCCTCCCCACTGGAGTAATGTGGCAGAACCAAATTAATCATGGAGCGTTAATACCCCTGTATACCACTGCACACTTTCAGTAAGTGACAGACTAACAACTGAAATATCACTTTATCCGTTTCTAGCAGTTTGATGTCTGCACTAGCGTTAAACAAAGAAACTCACTGGATGTACACAGCAATTTCTGGTGTCTGCTACCATTTCTCTTACTGTTAGTTCTGTTACTGCACTGTAATTCTTGCAGTCTCTTTCCCCACACACACATAATCAACTGTGTTATAACTTGGCTCACATCTTCTCCTAGCTATACAGAAGCAACTGCAAATCAGTAAGATGACCTTAAACTAGAGGAGAAGAAATGATATCTATTTGCTTTGGCCTCCCATCTACTAAGAACAAACACACATTTCCAATATCATCACCAAATCCTGATGTTGCATAAACACATTTTCCCCAAACCCATTTCTGTTCTGACAGCAGTGAAAAGGTTAAGAATTAGATCATGTCAGCTTAGCTGACTGTTCAAGGCTTTGCCAGTTTGGATCACAACCTTAACATTATTATTTAAATGTGTCTTTTGTATTTCATTACATACAAAGCAATTATATTTGCATTTACGATGCACCATAATTGTAAGAATATGACATTGTTCTGATGATAATGTTCATTGATCATTCATAATGCAGTTGGCTCATGCCATGAATCATGACACTCTTATCACCTTTCTCATTTTACTTGCCATTAGATGGCTTTATTTCCAGATTGATGCTTTAAACCCACATTTTTAATCTCTAGATGGTATAAAATGGCTCTTATCATCCCTTAATGTACATCACTATATACTTTCCCCAAAGTGAGCTGTTGTCAAAGTCCTCATTTAGTTCTCATAACAATAATGGTTCTATCTTGAAACGTGTATGTTTTGGTGATGCAAACAAATGCCAAAGGTGGCCAGATATCTTGCCTAACAATAAGTATTTTAGACGTGTTTGTTACAGAGTTTGATGAAACTAAGAATTCCTGTATTATGGTATATTTCAACATTCTACTACTTTTTTTTCCCTTGAATTGGGCAGAATGCTCAAATATCTACATTTTGGTTTTGTAGAAGGTTCTGAGGAACAAACAAACAAAAAACCAAGTGCCATACCAAAATGCTGATTGCTCTTGTGTGGATTGGAACTGTATGGCGTTTCCTTTCAAATTAGACTACAGTTAAATTGCATTTTCTAGTGTGCTACAGTAATGACTGTGGTTCAGACAATCCTTAGCCCCATAATGCCTAAATAGTTGAACCAGTTCTCTCAGATAGGTTTCGGGTTTTTTTCTTTCAATTTATTTCTTCCATGCTTGGGTACTGGGCCAGTGTGCTCTAGACTATTTGTTATGTGAATGTTCAGCATGGTAGTGCTCAGTAGCATGCTGACATGGCTGCATAGACATGTCCCCTTAGTTGCCCAGATTGCGCTATGAATTAGCTGAAGTGCAGACCTTGGAAGATCATGGAAGAGGTAAACTAGCAAGCAACAAAAGGATCCCAGAATGAGTTACAAAAATCACAGCTGCTGGTAGGTGTCGTGTGCAGATTAATTATAATGTTAGCATGTCCTAAAGTAAGATAGGAAACAGAAATGTGCTCTTAGTTAAATACTCTCCATTTTCAGGCAAACTGATTATTAATAAGACCCCCCCCCCCCCCGAAAAAAGTTGCACATATGTTTTACAGGAAGTCTTTCTTCTGTCCCAAAATAATTTTGACCAGCTATACATATAATGATTGTCTATGCTATGCATTGTAAACATGGGTAGGTTTAAGCCCTCCATTCATCATGAACTTCAGCTGCCCAAGGAAACTTTGTTAAAGAGAAAATTGCTACAACATTTACCAGAAGGTAAAAAGGCAACCTAGCTTTGATGAAACAGAAGACTAAATTCTACCAGCATGAATGAAACAACTTACAGTAGTTATTCTATAAAGAGGGAAAGATGGTAAATATATTGATGAAATGATCACCTATAAGAGATTCCTCCAGCTGTTTTTACTTTTGCTTCTACAAATATCCTCACAGACTTTGATGAGCACTTGATTTAAAATTAGGAGTGAGCTGTGTATCCTTGGACACATATTGTTTGCTAGTAATAGCTCCCATGTTAATAGGGCCAAGCACAGCTAGGCAGATCCTGTCCTCTATTTTTATTTGCGTTTCTGAAAATCAGTCTTGGTACACTCAAGCAATTACATTATTTCCTCATATCTTGCAATTTACTTGTAAGATTCATTTGTTAGAAAGTCCATAAGATGAAGCTTTTGAAATATTCAGAAGTGTAGTGTTTGGATTTTTGCCTTTAAATGACTAGTTGACACAGGGGCTATACATATCCTCCACCAGCTGCAAGAAGGAAGAAAGATGAAAAGAAATTAAATTCTAAAGCTATACATACAACTTACTGATTTACACAGTGTGGTTTTGATGAGGGTCTATAAAGTTCAAAATTCTTTTTCTGGGGAGCTCATATTTGTTTGCATATGAGGACAGTGCGGGGAAGATAGTGAGGCAGCAACACAGGGATACATCTCACAAAGGGAAGGGTGATGCAAAGCTCTCAGTTGTGGAAATCTATAAATAATACTTTCAGATGAACTCAGGATCTGTTGCAAATCTTCCCGAAGTTCTCCATTAGTACTCTGCAGTTACAATTAGAGGTCTGATCTCACCTACAGAATATCTGTGGCTCTGGGCTCACTGCTGATATAAGCCAAATGCATGTGCAAACCCCCCTGTCTTATAGCCTGCAAAATCCATTGTTTTTCTTTCTATATCTATCAATTCCAGACATGCAGAGTCCACTGAGGGAGCTCTTCTGAATGTAAGGTTGTTTTCTTTAAGGTCAGACTGATAGGCTAGCAGTTAAAAAGATGCTCCTAGATTTTTATATTATTCTTGTAGAATAATATTGCTTCTTTTAAAAGAAACAATGTTTCTGGGAACAGCCATGGAAGTAAGCCAATGCTTTGGGATCTGTGTGATGTCAAAGCTAATAGATGAATTTGGAAGGTATCCTTGTTGTAGGAAAAGGATGACACTATGCAGTGCTGTAGACATCCAGTTAGCTGGTCACTGTTAATGAAATTTCTTTCTATTTATGATGACTTTTGGTGAAAGCAGTAAGACAAGTGCCCACAAGATTTTGTGCAAGTCTTATGTAACTAAAATTCATGTTAATCTTTTGATAGTCAACAGCTGAGTGGGTGGAAAGCTCCTTTAAAATCACTTTGTAAAGTAAGTATATACATAATGAATTATTTTCGGTAGTAAGTATTGGAGTCTAGATAGGCCTTTATGCCATTAGATTACTTGCCCTATACCATTATATTTATTTTTATTTTCTGTCACACTGAGGCTATGTCTGGAGCTTTATAAACAATGAGAAGAGTCATCTTCTCTTCATCTTCTCCAGTAGCATTATTTACTTTTCACAGATCCCAGATACTCCAGCCAAATCCAAGCCGTGGGTATCTGAATATCATAGCAACAGACAGAGGCAATCCCATTAACAGAGAGTTTAAAAATTAAAACTTTTGGGTCAAGATAAGGGGAAAGAATGAGAAATGATGCTATCTGCAAAAGGTCTCATCCTGGGTTCATGGCAGACCACACATTCATTGGTTCCAGTGTAGCACTATAACCACCAGATCCTACTGTCTCTCAAGCTGTGCACATAAACAACACCAAGCCACGTCTCTCATTCTGCTTTGTTCCCTCTGAACTGGCCAATCCTATAATGGATAAATGCCTCTCCAAGAACAACCCAGAGCCCGTTTGCACTGTGAGGTAAGTGCTCATCACCTTTCCTAATCCAAACACACTCTGCCTTTTGAACAAACAATTCCAAAAAGCTACCTTAAATAAACAAGGACACGAGCCCTAGGTGATAGTAATGCAATCACATTGAAAGAAATTTTTTTTTTAAGATCTGTGTTTTTCCAGTGGTATTTTTGGGTGCCTAATGTGGTATCCCATTTAGGGTAAGGTGAGGAAGGAAGAAAGCAAGATTTAGTGGCAACAGGACCTGCTGTTCAGTAGAAAGTGCTGTATCTGTTTCCATTTTTCAAATAATAATAGCGGGAAGAACACTGTAGCTGAGGAATTATGTTTGCATTATAGTTTCTTTTCTCCAACCATAAGACTCACTGAATTGTACCGTGGAGGCTTAATTTTTCACTGTGATTTTCTTTTTCATGGTTTGCAAATTGTCTATTTATAATTACTTTCAATTAACTCAGCCTTAGCCAATCAACAGACCATAAACTGAACTTAAACAGTTATAAGCTGTGCTTTGCGAAGAGAATTTATCCTTACATTAAGTATTAGTTCATTGGAAAAATCTGAGCTCAGGGAATTACAAGAGCTAAATACAAGTTTTAAATTCATAGCAACATAGATCAATTAAAAATGTTCAGAGTTCTCCACTACAATTATCAGTTTAACTGCGAGGCCACTGATGATAACTGTTCTGAATGGGTTCCCTTTGGATCCCTTGTACATTTTTCACAAAAAAAGACAACAAAGAATACGGTGAAAAATGAGTGAGAACAGACATTCTTACTATGGAGTTGACCATAACACAGACATGTGGCTTAGCATTAGCTGCATTCCTTGGTAGGCTTTAGGAAATGGTCTTCTTCCAAATATATTTCCCCCCAAACCTTAAAAACACACTCAAGCATATGCCAAAATATTAAGCTCAACTGTGAGTTTGTATAAAGCTCTGAGGTTTTAGTCTAACTCCCAGGAAATCAAAACTTTTTCATGCCTTGAGTCAAGCCAATGATGAAAATTTAAGAGGAAGTCAACATTTTAAAATATTTATCTCAGAGAACAGGGGAGATAAAGGAACCACCTTACAAATGTGATAAATGGGATACAAAAGGAATACCAGCTTCCCTGTGATGAGGGAGGTGTCGAAACAATATTAGGAAGGAACACTAAGATACTGGATCATGAGTATTTATCACATCAGATATGACTGTCCAGAATCACAGCACAACCAGTGCAGCAGCATTGACCAGAACCGGTCACCTGTTGAGGGGCATTTTCCAAGTCACCTTTGTATCAATTTAGGATCCACCATTAATGACATCGCCTTTGGGGAACCCAGATCCTTAACATCACATTTACTAACCAGCAGCATCATTCTCCATTCTCATTTGCTCAGAAATCAAAGTAGAAAATACTCCCTCTTGGTACAACAGAGCTACATATACAGCGATAATGAAAAATTAACATGCTCAATGAAAAGCACACCAGGGCACAAAAAAATCTTCTAACAAATTAAAAATAAATCCCTTTTATCAATAATATATGATTTATCTGCCCTAAAGCCTGAAGAACAGCCCTCTCTGCATTAACAACACTGACACTCTGGGAAATGTGAAATAACTTTGTTAAGTTTTTTTCCTTTTATATCTTGTTTCTGCAAAAATCAGTGATAATTCTCTAGTTCTACCCCTCCTGGATGTCCTTCCCTTTTCTCCGGGGACCTTACATTCATGATGGAAGAACTGGGAGCCACTTTCTTCACAGACAGCAGCTAGTGGTGAGTGTGGGCATATTTGCTCCCTTCTTGGTATTGTTCTTGCCTTACCTACAAGCTTTTCTCCAAAGAGTTACTAATGTAGTACCATTAAGTTAAAATATTCTGCTTCTGTGAAGCTACTCAAGCAGTTAAGCTAGGAACTTTAATTTCAAAACTTGGATAAACATCTTAATTTAATTCTGAGTAGCTACCATAAGCCAAACTTTGATGAAAATTCATTAAATATTATGGCAAAAGCATGTAATTATTCTATGGACCCTGCCCTCTAAAATGCATGTTTGTATATTTGATACAATGATCAAACATATCAAGGAAAGTAACAGAGGCACATTCTTGTTTATATTATCCAGTGTTAAACACATTTCCAAAAGCAATTTGTCCCTCAAATGATCTATGGTTGGCAGAAATCTAATATGAATATCTCAAAATGTGGAGAAAATTGTCATTTAATATCTTCTATAGCATATGCCCCATATGAAGGCCATAACAATAATTTGAGTTTTTATTACCCGATGTAAGGACAATATAGAACAAAAGACACAAAAGAATGGGACTACACTGCACTTTCTGAAGAAAAGGAGAATATTCTGTGGTGCTAATATCTTTTTTTTTTTGTGGTAATATTAATGTACTGCTAATGCACAATGAACATTTCCATCTACACTCAGAGCTCCCGATTTTTACTTAGAGATACCAGTGACAACAATGAACTAAATGGCAAGGCATTAGACATGAATGCAAATTAATATCATGAGCAAATTGTACAGTAATTGAATTATACAAGTAAAAGGTTTAAATCAGAAAGTATTTCAAGTAGCTGACATATTTCAAAATGTACATTCACCATAAAGATTTTCATGTTCTCCAGCAACCGCAGACAGATTAGCTAGTCTAATCTTCCTTTCTTATTTTTTAGTTTGCTTTCATTTGTAAAACCAAAGGAGACACTCTTTGGTGTCTCCTGTGAGAATGAAATTCGGTTAAAATAATGGTAAAATTTCCATAACTTTACTAAGTCAGGAGTGACTCTTCAGTTTCTAGGGGATAAGAAATTACTGAAGCTCACTATTCGCCACAGTATGTACTGTGAAAGAGAAATTTAAAAGCAAATGGAGGGCCCACAGCAAAAGTAGCAGCAGGTCCTAAAACAGCAACAGCTTTACTAGGATAAGCCACAGCACTTAGAGATGCTGAAGCTCCATTAACAACATGCCATACCTGATCTTTCCCCTTTAGAAACAGAGTGGTGTGTATTACCTAAACACCAGAATTACCTGAAATTATTGCACCGAACAAGTCATTAGAAATGTCAGGTCTTCAGATAAGTGTTGAAAAACATAAAAACTTGCACCTAATTGTGTAAGGCTTAGCCATATGGTTACCACAAAATGTAATGGAAACTTGCTGGCAAAGTCCTTGTGCAATAGGATTTGTGAATGTAAATTCCAGGCAAAGCTTTAAAAATGCAGAAAAGTCTAATATGTTATGGACTAAACATCATCGAAGTAATCCAACATCTCAACCAACTCCTACTCAAAATCAGGAAGATATGGACCTGAAATGCCTTTGATGTTTAGGCTGAACTATAATTTGATTTTTTCAAGTATTTTCATCTAATAAAGCTGACTGCCTGTAGGCTTGGAACTACCTTGGTTATCAAGCTAAACAAACACCACCACCACCCCCAACAAACAAATAAAAAACCCCAAACCAAACCAACAACCAAAATCCCCTTCATACTATCTCCTCACCACTTTTCCCTGCCATGTTTTCCTAAAACCAACAAAGAAGAATATACTTATGGTCACTTCAGCATGCATTTCATTTAACATATGTATGTGCTTCACTGAATAGGAAAGCACTGTCTCTGTGTATGTGCATAAAATGCTTTGATGACATTGGTTGCCTACTTCTAAAAATCTTTACAATTTCAACATAGTGCCAAAACTTTAGAAGTTTGCTTTAAAGGCCAGGAATTACTAATGTATCTTCAAGTTAGCTCACTCCTTAAATAGTTAACAATAATAAAAAAAAGCTCTTCTTACTTTATAGAAAATGAATATTTTTACTTCTGATCATAATGTTTAAATGCTCCAGTTGGGATACAGCTGCAGAAACAAAAATGCTACCAAAACCATATTATCAGATCTCTTGTATCTTCCTGGCAATGCTTTGTGCTTGAAACAATAGCTCTCTTGAAAGCATTGTGACAAGATACTGCAAAAAAATTACTTGTTCTGTAGCACGTTCCCTCTTGTTAACACCTGCCCTTTTCCTTTGTTGTAGCTTTGACCTAAAGCAATTGAAAAATGAATGGCAACTTTGTATTTTCAAAGAAAGAAATGAAGGTTTCAAGTGAGTTTCAGCTAGTTCAATGAAGTATCCTTTAAGACTAAAAGGATATATTGCAAATAAAATTATATAACAACTGACTTCAATACTAATTGGTACTGTGTATAGATGCATATATACATACAACTATATGTACACATATAGATGTGTGTACGTAAGTATAAGGTACTGCTGTACATATATATTTATACAGTATGCCAAATGCAGAAGATGAAGGAAGATGCTCTTAGAAAGGTCAAGCCACTTGTTTGGCTGAGAATGTGCAAAAATCCAGTGCAACTCTCTGGATCTAGTAGCCTAGTCTGACAAATATTCAGTATGTGTGGTTTTCGTAGACATTTGCAGTCAGTACTTTTCAGATGACACTTCCGAGTGTGACAATGCAATCTTGTATTCAGAAGTAGCCTTAAAAGTTATTGAAATATTATTAAAAATTATTAATTTACAAGCATGTGATCGACTCTGAGACTTAGATACTCATTTGGTCCCTAACTTCATATCCTTCATTTTATGCAAATAAGGGGGGGGGGGGGAGGTTCTTTTCTAATAGAGGGAATATGCCACCATGGGGAACCTTTGGGAAGTTTCAGTAGATGAACCTGCTTTCTTTTCCTGGTGCTCATCTGCTATGAATGTGGGGATAGAAGATAGCCCCCTATATTCATTCATGAACTGTTTTATGAATGACTCTACAGTATTTGTGGTGACAGCTGGAGGTGCAAAATGCTTGCCAGGAGAATCCTTCCTTTGAATACAATTTACAAAGAGAGCCATATGCAACCCAGTAACAGAGGGCAGGGTAAACCCTAATCTTCCTAAGGAAGCAGACATTTCTTCATCTGCACAAAAAAACCAAATTAAAAAATCTGAGGCAGGAGATTTAATTCTTTCTTGCTTTTCAGAGAGATTTTCCAGAAAACATTCCAAGAAAATCCAGAGCATTTTATGCTGACTGCTCAGTGAATGTAATTATTGTTGGAGTCTTTCTCTGTACTCAGCTAATTATTCCATCATCTTTAAGCAAACTGGGGAACTCAGTGCTGCACTTTTTGTGGTGCTCAGGAAAACTGAAATTTTGCACGGCTTCCTCTGCATCATGTCATGGAGGAAAAAAAGACAGACTTTTCCCCTTCTGCTAGGAGACAAGATGTATGCTGCGTACAGCACCAATTAATTTTTACCATAGAAAACCACATAATTGTTCACAGTTACATGCTGAGTCTTAAACGTAAATTCATTCAATTTCTAGGAGGCTGCTGTCTGCATACTGTAATGCATGCACACACTCAGTAATCTCTGAAAATTTTCCTTTTTGTATTTCTTATACTGGTCATTTTGTTAAAAGAGCAATGTTTTAAAAATCTTTTTTTTTTTTTTTTTTTTGGTAAAACTATTTACCAAAGCTTCTTATAGGTAGAAACATGAAAGTTTATTAACAACAAAGGATTAGGATTCCCCCATGGTTTATGTCTTTCAGTTTATCTTATGCAGTCATCAATACTTGTGGTTTCAATTTTCAATTCACTTAGCCGGATTCACGTGGTTTTTATAGGGGTCTTTTCCTTAATAACAGAGGTCATAATGACAAAGTAGAGTTTCTCTTCATTTATGAAAAATATAAACAGACACATTTCCTAGGTGGTCAAAAGACTGTCTGAGTTCATCCCTGTGACTCTCCTTCACTTTCATATGGCATATCTCAGTGTTGCTATTCCTGATTAAAACTGGCCAGACATCGGCATGGAACACTAAGAGTGGTCAGTACTTCCTGATCCATTTTTTGCAATATATGAAAAACAATGAACCAGAAAGCTCATCTTGAAAGATGAAGCTTTCAAGAATAGTGTCAGTGTAAAACTTTGCACTGTTTCAAGTTAGAAAAGGAAGATTATTTAAACCAACACATGAAGGATCGTTTGTTCACAAATTTTTAATTTCTGACTTAAAAATCCCAGGCCTGAGAATAACATGGTAGTTGCAAGAGGCTAGTGAGGTCAACAGGAAAGATAATGCAAGTGCAGAGTCCAAAGACCAGAATAGCCAGGCAGTACATAGACTGAAGGGGTCCAAGTAGAACTACTCTGCAAACGACTCATCTTAACATATTAGGTGCAATATGACAAGCTGCTCAAACAGGCAAGGTGACTACATTAGAAACGGATAGATTCTTTTTTCAGCATAAGCTTCTGAATGTTGAAGCATGGCAAAGTGAGAGCAGACAGATAAGGCTTTCCTGTGCCAGAACCCTTCCCAGCCCAGAGCAGCGTTCAGCTGCTGTCATCTGCCATTGTTTGATACAGCAGAAATCAGTGGAAAAAGTAATTATTTGTGTCAATAGCTATGCTTGGGTGAAAGGAAGAAGAATGTCCATGATAGACAAGGATTTTAAATAGTCTATTTCATCACAATAATGTGAGTGTATACATATGCATATATATTTTTTAAGCAATCCAGGGGAAAAATTGGAAGTCACAACCATGGTATAAATCATCCACCTTAACAATCTGTGTTACATACAATGAAGCACTATCAGCTCAGTTAAACTATAATTGAGGTGACTTAAGAAAAACTTTCTAATCCATAGTTGTCTATTTACGTGAATCCGAACCCAAAAGCACAATAGGGCACACTGGAGGGTTTGTGTATCTCAAGTAAGCCATTTTACAGCTCTTCAGATACTCTTACACTTCAGGTGACTGAATCTGAAGTTTGGTACTGGCAACTTTAAGCTGAGTTACACTAATTAAAGCAGCTTCTTTCTTTTAAATTCATGGAATACTGTGTATGTGCTTTTAATGATGGTGTTAATAAAGTCAGCTTGAGCTCAGTAGGCAAGCTGGTAGTTTATCATGCATCTGAAGCCATCTGATAAACATATTAAACAAATGAGTCACAAGATCTGGGCCATAAGTGTAATGCAGAACTTCATAATGAGGGGATTGCTTTTGTTTTGTTTTTATTTAGTCATTGATAGAAGCACAGGATTTCTTAATATTTGTCTTCTATTTTGATAAGCTCACTACCCATTATGAACAGCAATATCATGCAAACACACACCATATCCAACATATCATTCATACCACAGTCAAATATGCAACAAATGTCAGAGAAGGTTGCTTTTTTTCCTGCCACACTACTTAATTTGTGGACTTTTATTTTCCTAATAAACTTTTTTTCCTGGTTGAATGTATCACTTGCATAAGTACAGCCTTCCTCAACTTGAGAATTCTTGAAAAAGACCCCACATCAGTTCAAACTCTTTTGCTTCCTTGAAATAAGAGGTCAATGCTATAAGTGGCCTCAAATTGTCATAGTACCTTCTCCTATTTCTTATATATGTCTTTCTATTTCTAGCCAACATTCCCCCTTCTATAGTGCTTGCAAGAAACTGTAGCACACGTGTACTGGCCCAATCCAACTTCTGCCATGGGAGAACTCTTCTCCAGCCTGGCATTTCTTTTATTTCCTGCATACACCACTGTGAACGTATCTAAGTGAGGATACAAGACAGATCCACAGAACTGCAAGTCAGAGCCTACACAGGCATTAGTTAACACAAGCCCCAGTGGTTATGGCATTAGCTTTACACCAAAGCTGTGCTTAGTCCTTTTCTCTGAACAAGAGAATATTATTTCAAGGAGAGCTCTGCAAAACTCAGACTGACCTTGGCCCATCAATTTTGGCAGTAACATGTTTCAAGCTGAAATGGGAGCTTATCTCTGAGCATTAAACAGAGAACAAATGATTTTTTTCTCTTAATTATTTATAGACCATTGTCCTTTTCCCTTTTTAGTGTTAGTGTGGATGTTTGGATTATTACAGTCAATATAACAGTTCTAGTAACATTGTCTCACAGTGATGCAAGAACTTGGGGATATCAGTTTATTGTGTGCTTTTTTGATCTCTGCATACAATGCACCTTCTCCCCCTACTTATAGAGAAAAGAAAAAGGGGAGGGGGAGGGGGTTGCTTATAACAGGAAAAAATGACCTCTTTCTTGGACATCAACACAGGGTAATGACCCCAGACCAAAAGAAATGGAAGAAAGTGGTAAAAGCCTTTTATGTTACTACAGTTTATGAGACAGTAAAAAAGGAGGGTTACAAGATTAGAAACCTAAATCACATGAGAAATATGTTACAGCTGTACCATTCTCTACTTCCATTACAGTCATGGAGGTTTATAGTAACTTCATGTTGTCCTGTATTTACAGAGACATAATGATTTATTCTGCGTGGGAGAGTCAAGAAATCATTACAAAGGGGCAAGCATCAGAAATTAATGAAGAACATGCATAAACCTGGCAGACTAAATAGATGCTTAACTACAATTTGGTGAGAGCTTGGGGGCTTATTAAGGAAGATCTGGGGAGCAACTCATCAGCAGGGAAGGATTCAAGCATATGGTGACTTTGAATTAAAACAGGCACCAAAATGCCTAATGGTGTTAAGAACAAGCAAATTACTTTGTCAGTTTGACTGTGCATTATCTTCTCAGAAAGAACCAGTATAAGAACACTTTTAGGGATGGCACCAGAGTTGGATACGTGAGCACAAGGATGGAAAATGGGATGTGGGAAATCTGAATAGTCAAGTTTGCAGCAATCCCTTAATTGTCTTCTACAGGTAGGCCAACAGAGATGGTAACTGGAGTGTCGTGGTTTAACCCCAGCCAGCAACTAAGCACCACACAGCTGCTCTATCACTCCCCTTGAACAGGGGAGAGAAACTATAACGAGAGGCTCATGGGTCGAGATAAGGACAGGGAGAGATCACACAGCAAATTACCGTCACGGGCAAAACAGACTTGACTTGGGGAAAATTAACTTAATTTATTGCCAATCAAAACAGAGTAGGGTAATGAGAAACAAACCCAAATCTTAAAACACCTTCTCCCCACCCCTCCCTCCTTCCCGGGCTCAGCTCCACTCCTGAATTCTCTACTTAGCCCTGCCAGCAGCACAGGGGGAGAGGGAATGGGGGTTATGGTCAGTTCATCACACGTTGTCTCTGCCACTCTTTTCTCCTCAGGGGGAGGACTCCTCACATTCTTCCCCTGCTCCAGCGTGGGGTTCCTCCCACAGGAGACAGTCCTTCGCGAACTTCTTCAATGTGGGTTCTTCCCATGGGCTGCAGTTCTTCACAAACTGCTCCAGCCTGGGTCCCTTCCATGGCATGCAGTCCTTCAGGCACAGACTACCCCAGCGTGGGTCCCTCACAGGGTCACAAGTCCTGCCAGAAAACCTGCTCCAGCATGGGCTCCTCTCTCCACAGGTCCTGCCAGGAGCCTGCTCCAGCGCAGGCTTCCCATGGGGTCGCAGCCTCCTTTGGGCATCCACCTGCTCCGGTGTGGGGTCCTCCCCGGGCTGCAGGTGGAGATCTGCTCCACCGTGGACTTCCATGGGCTGCAGGGGGACAGCCTGCCTCACCATGGTCTTCACCATGGGCTGCAGGGGAATCTCTGCTCCAGTGCCTGGAGCACCTCCTCCCCCTCCTTCTTCACTGACCTTGGTGTCTGCAGGGTTGTTTCTCTCACATGTTCTCACTCCTCTCTTTGGTTGAAGTTGCTGTTGCACAGCCTTTTTTTTTTTCCCCTTCTTAAATATCACAGAGGCACTACCACTGTCGCTGATTGGCTTGGGCTTGGCCAGCAGCGGGTCCATCTTGGAGCCGGCTGGCATTGGTGTAATTGGACATAGGGGAAGCTTCTAGCAGCTTCTTACAGAAGCCACCCCTGTAGCCCCCGTGGTACCAAAATCTTGCCACTCAAACCCAATACAACAGATTTGAAATGTAGTGGTGGTAGTAGATGGGTTAGGAAATCTTCATTCTCAGGTATGCTGTTCTGTCTCTTGCCACACTTTTCTTCCTCTCCTACTCCTGGTTCCTTACCATAAATGGGGACAGAGCATGCAAAAGGAGGAAGGTCAACTGGGTTGAGCCAATTTTTGACCCAAACTATGCTCTTATGCAATTAGCTTGTACTGGGCAGCCCAACACCTTGTCCACACATGACTATCACCCCCTGCCTTACTCAGCCACATGAGCTATCTTTTCAGAAAAGTAACATGTTTCCACACCTTCTATCAGCCTGGTCTAATCCCACCCTTCCCCTTCAAGGCCCAGCTTGTCTCTGATGACCTCCATCTTGTATAAGTACAAAGGAGTTAAAAATAACCCCAAATCAGGATATCTTACACTAGTGTATCAGTAAACCATGGGCTAGAGGACTGGCCTTTTAGTGAGCCTATTCCACACTCATGCTTCCCCAGCAGGCATGCACAGGCTAAAGGCTGTATCTGTCAGTGAGTGTTTCCCCAGGCTTCTCTGTGGCAGTTGACTGAAGACTGTAGTGGGCTTCAGTCGCCCCTCTGGCACCTCCATGGCACTCCCTGCTCCAGTTGCTCAGAAGAGAGGCAGGAAGCTGGCTTGCAGCTGCAGCATGCCTTGAGAGAAGAGCACTTCAGAAACTTTTGGAAATATCAATGAGCATTTTGGGAAACACTAACAAGTGCTCAGTGAAGCTGGCAGTGGATCTTCCTCCATTACGCAATTGAAAAAAATAAAGTCAATCTAACATTGCTTAAGGTTATACAAAATTTCATCTTTGTTATCTAATACTCCCTCCACACACACACATCCACAAGAAGGTTATTTCTTAAATGAAATGACAATATTTGTCTATCAAAACAGAAAAATGCAACAGGAATGGTACTTTCTAGAAGAGACTGTATCCTGAAATCTTACTACATCCTCAAAGAAAAAAGAAATTAAGTAACAAGAGTTAACAAGCAGGGGTTTGGGGTTTTTTGGGGGTGGTTTTTTTTTTTCTTTCTTTCTTTCTGCAAAGGTCAGCAATCCCACAGCAGCAAATTAATCCCAATTAGTAATGATATTTTGTCTTGATATATCATGACACTTTTGATTTACTGTGTTTCCAGGATGCAGGCAGCAAATGTTAATGATTCAGTTTGCTGGGAATTTATACTCCTGCTCATTTCCCATTTGCTGATCACTTGCAGCTCGTCAAGACTTGGCTGCTTCAACTAACGAACTGACAGCCTCACAGGAATAATGGTGTGTTCTGCAAGCTTCATTTTTTTTCATGCCATCTGCAAGAATGCAGGTTCCTCTCTGAAAAAATATTCCTGGCAGTCAGGAAGAAGTGATTATGATCATATAAATGTCACTTGTAATTTGTATTTCACTTGTTTAATAGTGTTACCACTAAATGACGGTTTCTGTAGAGAACAAAACTAATTATAGTAAATTCAGCATTTTTAGGGGAAACTCATGAAAGGAAGCATACCTAGTTTTGTTCATTTCTGTAAAATATTCTAATAGAAATGATGTATTTTTACATTATGATTTATCTGCCCAGCTGGTCTAGTTTGAATTAGAGCTACACAGAATGTTTCTCTGGAGGCTTGTGCAGGCAGTAAACATCACTTTTCTTATACACTGTAAATGCAAACCCCATTCAAATCTATTGCAAATGTTGTACCAAAGGTGTGGGGAAATCTTCAATACTTACAGCAATAAGAGTTTTATGACAGATTATTCTGTGAAATGGTTTGTTATCTAATTGCTGCTTACTGAGAAAGTTTGATAAACACCTTGCTGAACCTATTAAAAGAAAGGTCACTGCAATTTTCACACAGACTTCATACCACACTATGCTTGCATTTAAGCAATGCTTAAATCAGCAATAACAATGAAGTTTAGGCACCCACATCCCTGAAAATCTAGCTTAAGTGAAATGGAAAACCTCCAACTACGTGATGTTACAAAAAGACCAGATTTTTTACTGCTACAGAAGAACTCAGTGAAGTTCTTGCAGATTGCACAAGACCAAAATCTGGTCTGAGCTCCAGAATTAGCCCCCATTCTTTAAGTCTAAATTGTTTATTTGGATATTCTACAGATTTCACCCCAAGCCACAATAGAATTAGGAGTCACTTTCCTGACTGTATTCATGCCATTTCTATTAAATGAATTAAGAAGGGAACTACCTTCAAACTTTCAAAACTAACTTCTTCATACGTTAACAGAGCTAGATAGAAAATTCGTATGGAACGTAAATGAAAAGTAGCATCTTTTTAAAGCTCATCTAAAAGGAGGAAGGTAAAACACATCTGACGAGCTTTTTCTTCCCCTTCTCAAACAAAACCATTTTCCTGAATGCAGCCAAAACCAATACAGCGTTGCTGCACTGCTATAAACAACTAGTTACAAAGTACTAATCTGCACAGTCTGTGTCTTGAAGCTGATCAAATAGCCCAAACACCAGTTTGTCTGCATTAGGCAAAGCAACTGTCAGTCAAGGGTGCACCGTGTTCCTTTGGCCCTGCAGTGAAACCTGGCTGAAGGCTAGCTGGGTTTAAGGAGAGGGAGGGGGAGAGAGGAAGGGTTCCATAGAGAAGGTGCTAGCAAAGAAAGGAAATGTCAGAAATACAGCACTCACTAGAAATGCATCTTTAAACCTCTGTAGTGTGATACTGACATCAAGACAGTTGCAAAATTATAAATAATAATTTCAAGTAACGCAAGCCATGAAGCAGCTTGAGCTGCTGGGATCCCCCAAGCAGATGGCCTGACACATTCAAAATGTGCATCCTTCCGAGAATATGCAGAGCTTAAGAAAAAGGGTATCTGCAATTACAGCTTTCCTGTGAAATGATTGCTCTCACTACTTTACTGAAGACTGATGCACTGTGCAGACCAAGTCTGACAAAGATGCACTCGATATGCCTTAGGACAATGGTTCTCAACCATGTAATGCCATATCTGGCAAAGCCCTGGTTAGCATTAGATGCCTTCCAATCAGCTGTACTCACCTTAACCCATAGTGAAGGTTGAGCTGCTGCAAATCCTGGTCTCATAACCAGACAAAGTTCTGCTGGGAGTTTCCTCCCTTCCCTCCCCCATCAGAATTTCAGGCAATGTCAAACCACTGCAACCAGCACAGTGTACACTAAGGCATCCACTATAGATTGTTCCAAACAATGTACTCATCCTCAGCACAGGTGCTGGAGAAAGTACAGCTGTATGCACATGTATGGAAAAAAGTTTTAAACCATGTATAAGAGAGTAGGAGGTTGGTTTTAAAGTCCCTTGCAGAATGAGGGTGGGGGTTTGTCATTGAAAGAGAAAGAACCCAAAATACTAAGCAACGTGCACCCCATACTGTTCAGGAAACATTTTCTTTGAAATTATTGCTACAAGACCAGTCCTTCAATCTATACAAGCAGAAACCTCAGGAAAGGAGATCATACTACGGATGTAGACACACTATATGGAGTATGCTAGATTGCTTATGTAGGTAGTGTTAAAATCTCTGCAAAGGGACCATGGAATGGCAGTAGTTAACACGTTTTGGAATTATCTTCCCTCGCCCCCACCCCCTTTTCATTTTTTTCATGTGCTGAAAACCACACTGGAGCTAGTCATAGCCAAGATCAGTTATGGGACATGGTTCTCTTTCAGGACATACTACAAACCTTATAGAATACTTAGTTCATAGCTTGATTCCTCCCCACCACCCCTACCCCCCCCCCTTTTTTTTTTTTAAAAAGAAAAGTAGAGAAATAGTTTTGTCTACTAGTATTCCAGGTTTCCACGTTTAGAAGCTAAACAACAACAACAAAAAAGGGAATTTATGTAACTTTAGAAACTCCAGCCCTATGTATAACAAACTAAAAACACAGGGACTATATAGACCTTGGTGCATACTATATGTAAAGAGATCATTCATGAGGAAAAAAACCACAAAACTAAGAACAACAACAACAACAAAAAAAACCCAAAACCCCAAACAGGCCTTTGATGAAATGTTTTTTCTTGGATTGGCAATTTAAGGAAAGAAAAAAAACAAAGTAAAGGGTGTCCAGAATATAAAGTATATCTGTTTAAAAACAGTGTATGTTATTTACCATTTGGACACCCCCCACCTCCCAAAACTACTTTTTTTTTTTTTTTTTTTTAAAACTTGCAGTGAACAGTAAGATAAAGTGCTTTCTGTGTAATTCCTGACCTATCTTGTGGAATAAAAAGCTGCCAATATTCCTTTTTGTTCTCTGCCTTTGAGGAGAAAATTCAATTCAATTTTTAATGTAAAATGTTTAAAATGTCTTAATGGAAATAACAACTTAAGAGTGTGAAATACCCTTTAAAACAATTTAAATTAAATATCATTGTCCTTCCTTCAAGGCATTACCTTTAATTGATTTAATCTTAAGTTGTTTCTTTCTAGCACAGTAATTGCCATTGATTCCAATTAATATTCAGCTGGCCTTTCTCTATAAGTAATTACTGGCCAATTCATTTCTTTCAGATCAGGCTTTCTTTCGCTGCGGCCATTTTTTTTGTGGTTCTGGGATACTAGATCATAAGTGCAGGAACAATTACATTACAAGGCTGGGTTAGACTTCAGCTATGGCAATACCTAATACTCTTATGGGCTTAGACCCTGGTGCAACACAAAGATCTGAGCAAGATGATGTGCATAGCCTCTCTGTGCAATGAATCCAGAGGGTACTTACAGAAGAACAGAATTCATAAGGCCCAGACCACTGCAGAACACAGCTTGAGAGCAGACAATAAGCTTTGAAGGGAGGAGTTTCTCTTAAATCTTGCCCTCTACACAGAGATACACCGGCCTTGGAGGTGTACTGGTGTCAAATTGGCATTATAAGTCCCGAATCCTCTTGCTACACCAGGACATCAAACAGCCTGTTTAAAAAGATTGAGCAGGAGTCAGGGAAGGAGATGGTCCTGTTCCTTTTCCGTTCAGTGGCACTGTGGTTAGAGCACTTGCCAGGATATGGGAGACCTAGTTTCAACCTGAAGGGACTCAAGACCACATCCATCAAAGTGGATAGGCCATGCTCTAGCTTTTGCCTCTCAGTAGTCTGCTGTCTCAGGACCTGTCTCAGCTCTTCACACTCCGTCCTGGCCAGATATCATAAAATCTGACCAATCAGTGGATTGTATTCTCCTCATGTAAAATTACTCCCCCCATGCACCAGTCCTTTTGCCAGTCATGTACACGAAGGTATCCCAAAATCCCTTCCTAAAACTTCAGAAGGTGCCAAGCCTCTCTGGCCTGCTGCTCAGTGGAAACAGTGCTTCTGCTTGGTTGGAGCTTCACTGTCCATAGGCATGCAGGGTTAATAATGTATTTAGAATTAGCCACAGAAATTATTACACTTTTGGAACTTGGATGACTGGAGCACACAGGATTGAGCTGTTTCCAACACACTCCACATTTCTATTCCTGCCCATAAAAGCTTTTTTATTGCTAACATTTCAGTGTTTTTCTCCCTTACTCAATTCTTACTCATCCTCTGACCCCAGATTTCCTATGCAGCCCGGCAGGCAGCTCTCATGCCCTAGTTATTAAATCAGCACTTTTGCCATTACCATTAAGTTTTCAAGATTTTATCCAGTTCCTCCATTTCAGTAAAATTGAGTCAGCCCTCCAGTTTTAGATTATTCCATTGGTTTTGGCCAAACTGCAATATAGCACTTTAAAAAGAAATCAGACCAAAACAACACACTTGTTTGCACTATGAAACATTGATTTTGGACATGAGGTTATGAAAAAAAATAAAATCAAAGTGTGCTGCATTGATTAGTTGCGCTATAATGTGTAGACTTTGGTTTTCAAGTAAGGTTACCCAGCAAAGCTCTCCTGAACGGCTGTTTAGAGTGAAGACATAAGCACTCCCTTATTAGTGTAAATTATTTGCTGTGCTTACTGATGTTTTTTGCATTTTCCCTAACAAGGATGAGCTAAGCGTCTTTTATAAAGAGGTTATATGTTAAAAAGAAAAAACACACAACCCACCCCCCCCCAACAATGCCTCCCCCTGCCCCCCAACCAAATCAAACCCAAAAAGGTGAACAGGCTACTGAGGTGAACTCTGATATAAAGAAGGCTGGATCTTCACCTGGTACAAACCAGCATAATTCCACTGGCTTCCAGAAAGCCACAGGTGAGGATCTGACCAGGAAAATCTGCATTCAGTACTCTGAGGGCTTTACAAATGAAAGGTTACAATTTTGCTAGTCCGATCACAGGTCTGCATCTCTGTTATTATTTCATAGGGTTCTTGTAGCATCAGTAAAACCACAAAATAGAAGCAGAATAAGGAAAACAGATTGAGCAGAAAGTTTTAGGCAATGCAACTGAAAGAATAGCCATGCCATTTCTAGGAAACAACTTAAATTTGCAAAATAGTATCTCAGGTTTTAAAACTAAGGTACTGGGGGGACAGTGCGAGGACACCACTCCAACTCAGCCTGGGTGCAATAGCATCTCGGAGAACAACTGCAGTGCCAGCTCAGTTTGAACCTGAAATCACTGTCAAGAACAAAGCTGTTAGGAGAGGTGTGTCAGGTAACATTCACATCATGCTCTCCCAAGTAGAGCTGATAGTGATGGTGCCATCATTGCCTCTCTGACCTTAATGACACTGAGACTGCCAATAAGGGAGAGACAGACTATTATCCTCAACAGGGCAAACAATTATGGTGACATGTAAGGTTGAGTATAATTTACTAGCACAGGAATGGTCTGCTAATGAGCTGATACGGTGTCAATGACTGCGTTTGTCCACACGGGGATGCTCAAGAAAGTTAATCCAATTTACCCATAGAACTCATTTAACAACTGGTTTTGGTGGTGGGTTTTTTTGTTGTTTGGTTGGGTTTGGTGGTTTTTTTTTTGGTGTGGGTTTTCTTTTTTGGGGGGGGGGGGAGAGGGGGGTTGCTTGGTTTGTTGTTTTCTTTTTTGGTTTGTGTTTGTTTGGGGGGGTTGTTTGTTTGCTGGTTTTTTTTGGTGGTTTGTGGTTTTTTGTTTGTTTGTGATTTGTTTGTTTGTTTGTTACAAGTCTGGTATGGACTTCCATTCAGCTGTGAAACAGCATCAATTCAGTTTTTGCCTAACTCATTACCACAATGAAACTAAGGCCAGTTTAACTGACATTAAGCTGGAGTAGCTGACATTTAATTAATACAATGATAATCACATATTAACTCTGATTCATCTACCAAAAGCATTAGTTTGACCACCTGGGTCTCCATGAAATCCTTGCTGTCTCCTCCAGTTAACTGTGCAGTCCAGCAAATAGTGCCAGTCTGATGAGGGGGCGGAGCACCATTGGTAGGGGTGTGAAGAACTCCTACTGCTGGCGCTGCTGCCAAGTCCCATGTTATCAAATCATGTGCCTCTGAACAAGGCAGCTCTTATGCTAAGAGGAGGGAAAGGATGCTGCCTGGATGTACATGGGAAGACTGAGGTCCATTCTTGTTTCTGCATCCTCACGATGATATAGGAAGATATGGGTACCATCTGGGCAGAGAAATCGCTCCCCTACCTGCTCACTTTGGAGGGGACATTTCCAGCTCCCTAAGTCTGGCACATGGGGGCAGGGAGAGTAAAGAACAGACCTGTAGCACTTCAAGAGTTGTGGATGGATTACTGACCTGGATAAAGTGGCTTCAGCTCTACTGGTAGCGACCAGTGGAAGGCTTGGAGCATATCTTGTCCACTAATTCTTCTGAAATTCTGGTGCTACCAAATGATGCAAGCTTTGTCATCGACACAAAGAGCACCAAGATTCCTCTTCACATGTTCCCTGCATTTTAATAGACTCTGAATAAACAAAGATTTAATATTATAAAAGAAAAGTGCCTCTTTTTCTTATGCTCTAGCTGACTCCAGCTTGTTAAAATATCTTATATAACTTCTGGCAATATGTATAATATACAGAACAATTACAATGGCCATAGATAACTTTCTTGTTTTGAATACTGGAAGATAAAGTTCTACCATCACCTGTGTTTTCATAGTGCCTGGAATATAGTATGTCATAGTCCAGGTCTAAGGATAGTACACAGTATGCTAGGGTCTAAACTAATAAGCAGTCAGGTTTCTTTACCCAAAGACATTTCAGTTTAAGTCCTCATTCATTTCCTCTCTAAGCAGTAATTTTCATTCCATCCTTAGAGCAAGCCATTGGGTTTTCATTTCTACTTCTGGTCTGCTGTGTAACCTTTGTCACTCTGTGCCAAACCCATCTACATGGACATTGTGATCTCCTTACTGCCATGATCATGTGGCGCTAACTTTCTATCAGGTTTGCAACTGGCAAGTGCTTTGCATGGAATTATATGGGATATGGCATCAAGAAATTGCGAGTTCCACAAACAAAGGAGGGAATCGTACCTCTCAGCCCTCTAGAATTTCTGCAGCAAGAAACATTTAAGTCCAGGCTATCAGCAGCACTCACATCTACAGAAACTGAGGAGTTCCAACCATATTTCATAACTATGACATATCTATTATTTCAGCTCAGAAATTCAGGTTGAAAGGCCAAATCCAACATGAGAAATTCTAGTCGGATGACAGGTTCATCTAGCTAGAAAATGCACCTTCAAGTTGGCAGGTCACTTGTCACCCAAAGAAAGATAAGTAGATCAGAAAAAAGATTCACTGCCTGTAGTAATGAACAGGAGAAAACATCCCCAAGGATGCCTCCATTTTAAGAGTCATTAGAAAGAAGAAATGTCCTTTCCCAATCATGCTCTCTCATGTTATTTTCCATCCAATGTATGCAAGCTAGCTAAATTCTCTGAGGATTACATTTGTGGCACTATTGAGGGAAGGGAGAACAGAAATCACTGCCTGAGGTAGAAGGAGCAACCAACTTCTATTTAAGTCTCATACCCCCTGAAACCATTATGTTTGGTTTTCTTTCAATGTACCTTAATCAAATTGACCAATCTTTGAGATGATAGGCATGGTAGGGGACAAAACCACAACTTGAAAAATAATTAGAAACAATGGAGAGAGCAGAAGATGAACAGAGCAGAGTTTGCCCTATAAAGAAAAATCAAACATGCATTTATTTGTGCTTCAGATTTCCCTCTGGATGCTCTCAGAGACAGCTGTGACATGAACTGGACACCTCTGTGCCCAAGCCCACTGCAGATTATAAAGTGTTTTTCATGGGCTTGTACAATTTGTTCCCTGGAAAAGCAGGAAGCAAGTATACCAAATCAGTCATGATTTGGGAAATTCTAAGGTCTTTCACAGATTATAATAGGCTAGGGCTCAGCAAAGTCCTTTTACTATATTTCTTTTCTCAACAAGTTTCTAATGAAAATAAGCAACCAAAGTATCTGCAGACTGTGTACCAGAAATACTCCATTTCCTAGCTGATTGCTTCATAACCTGCTGAGCCCGTGGGTGGACAACTCTTTCTAATACCGGCAATTGTTTGTCTTCTGAACATTCACATCATCATTTTTGATTCTCAGCTGTGCTAATTCTTAATGATAAGCATAAAGTGAGTTATAATGATACTTCTTCATAGCAAAACAAATAAAATGGGTGGGATTCTGGATAACCTGTGATATCCTAGCACAGTGAACTCTTATTTCATTATAGGTGGGTAGAGAGACAGTAGTGCTAGCATCAGAACATTGCTTGTTATGAAATACATCCAACTTATTTATATGAAACAATTTCATCCCCTCCTCTCCTACCCCCAAAATAACTGATGCAAGCAAACATGAATACGAAATAAGATGATATGATTCTTTGAAGTCAGTTCAGGAAATTGCAAATTTTTCTGAAATGAAAAAACCTTGCAAAGTCAATCAGCTGTTGCTGGGAGGTCAGCAGGGAGCTGTTCTGTGTCAGCCTATTTGCTCAGTGGTGCCAGGAGATGCAATAATGCATCAATAGACAAAGTTTAATCACAAGGATCTTTATAAAAAACCCAAACAACAACAATAATCACAATTATTTCAGACTTGCAACAGCTTTTCTTGGGTATTTTCTCATTGGAAAGTTAAGCTGAGCAATGATTCCATGGCAGTTCTGTTATCTGTTCTATATTCTATCATAAGCTACTACCCCAAATTATGGCATTTAAATTCTTGCTCCTGCTCCTCTTGAGATCAACAGTAAATCTACCACTGACTTCAAGAAAGCAAAAGGAGGCATTAAATATGCCTTTTGTTTTATGTGTGCAGTGTATTCCAACTAAATCTATTGGTTTCTAAATTCCAGAAGTTTTCAAACATTGTACATATTGGGATCCAAACGCAATTTGTATGAATAGGAATAGATTCACAATCTGTTTCCTTTCAGGCACACAAAGGGCTAAATAATAATTCCAGGAGAAAAAAAAAAAAACAAACCCAAATCTTTTTCAAAAGCAAAAGAGCACCAATTAAAACAACATGGATGAGGAGACATAAGTACATAAGAACAAGAAAAGAAAAAATGAAATTAAACTATATTCAAAAGCAAACAAATTTGAATGTAGATAAGATTTGCTGGAAAAGTACCTGTGACTCATCACTGAAAAGGTAACGAATAGACTGCCCCGACCAATCCTCCACTGCCTAGGTCCCTTTGGTAATCTTGTATGGCAAAGTGTTACCCATCGAAGTGAAAGAATTGGTGGAGCAATTCAGGGTATCTATTGATAAAAACAAACAAACAAAAAACCCTCACAACTCCCTAACATATGCTGAACCATGCATAGAGCACTAAAAGAATGGACGCTGATGAGGCACTCACATGTAGAAATCCTACCACAAAAGAATTGTTGAGTTTACAGAATCCTTTCAAGCAACAGGGAAACAAATATTCCTTAATCTTACCTCATCCATAGTCTGTGCAATATAGGAAGAAACCCCTGGAAGCTAATTAATATTGACAGCTAAGCTATTCAAACCTGATAAAAGGAAGAAATTTTCCTAAAAAAATGTAGCCTAGTTGTCACGATGATCACTGAACTGATGATCAGAAAAAGTCATAAGAAGGGAGGAGGAAAAAGAATTCCCCAAACAAAAACAAGTCTCCCAGTTTCTCAGTGGTTTGTCAGTTTGCATTCCTGGATATCTGCACAGTGGTTGCAGACCAACAGCCTACCATTTGGGAATGCAGACCTCATCTCTACACACAAGTTTTCCCTCTCAAGTCTCACAATTTCTAAATCTGAGTTCATCAGCAAACCTGACTTGTACCTCATTCCAACCATCAAGGTCTATGATGGAACAAATTTTGAACTAGTGAGAGCAAAATCAAGAAAAAATATGATTTTTGAAAGATGTAACTCAAGCAAAAAGGGCATAAGAGCATCTGAAAACTTGACGAAAATCTAACGGGAGAAGAAAGCTCCTCCCTCTGGTATTTTCACAGCTCTAAGTGAAACTCAGCAGCTTTGGAACATCCAGCCAGCATGCCAAGTTCTTCCAGATATCCCCCGACTGCATTACTAAAGAGAAAAAGGTCAATCCCAACAAAGCTATCATCTAATCATTACTTTTGGAGAAGTTACCCTAATTTCAGACGAATACAGTTTCATGGATGTTGTCATTCATCTCCACACAGCCAGGAATAATCTCTCATAGGAGACATTATTAAATACATAAATTGACCTTTTGTTTGTTTGTTCACTAGATTTGCATTACTTTCCTTGCTTTAAAATTCACCAGAGCAGGAACTTTATGAACACTGGTCCTTGGAAGCAAATTGAACTTGCAAACACATTAGAAATTTAAAGAGCCAAAGTCATTCAATTCAAGCAAAAGAATGCATAGGTGGCTAAAGCAGTTATTAAATGTAGCACATCATTTAAGAAAAATAAGAAAAAAGTGAAAATAAATTTAAGATGTAGATAAGTTTGGAAAAAAGTAAATAAACAAAACCCATAATGATATATGGATTAAAAAAAGCAAGGTGGAAATAATAGAGTAATAATATAACTCTTTATAATTCTTTTACTCAAGCCTTACTGTAAAAGGCTGCGAGCAAAATGAATATTTCTAGAAAGTAGGCATCTCTCACCATGGTTTAAGGTCTCCTTTATCAACTAAAATGGGATCAAGAATGGTTTCAACTGACTGATAGAAGTGTTTTACCTCTTCTGAAAATATCTACTCTTAGATGCTTTCTGCATATAGCTTCCTTTCACTTCAGCATACACAAAGCTCACAAATCATTTATTTTCTCTCAGTGACAGGTAAGTTCAAAGAGTACCAAGAGAGCAGACAAGTGAGAATAAATAAAACCCCAGCATTTTCCAAGTACCTAGGACTGGACCACAGATTTAAGATTCACAGTCATAATGCTGCTGAAAGTCCTGTATGTATGCACCATCTGAAAAGAATCTGAAGCACAGCCTAGGTAATGTAGCATTTTTCACTCTAAGGACCACCCCTTGATTAGCAAGGTCTCTTTATGCATTTGAGATGAGACTGACTTACTCTTCATGCTCTACCCCAATTCTGAGATCTTTTCTTAATATCCTACACATAAATGTCATGTGTGCTCTGCAGAAGCTTGTAAATAAAGATGATTATCCCCTGTGCAACATTTAACTCTTAGTTGCTTCACATGGTTGCAGAGGAGCAGGCAGCTGTGATAGGTCTGAAACAGAAGGCAGCAAGGAAGAGAGAACACATAGTGCCATGCTTGACAGAGGGCAGCAGGAGATTTTCAAGCTGTCCAAATTCTGGAAAAATTAATTGTACCTTCTTGTTATCTGCTGAACTTTGGAAATATCATCCAGTACTGAAAATCTAGCAAAGACAAGAGGCCTCCAACTATTTTTCCTCAGTCTAAACAGAATAAAGAACAACATGTTATTTAATGAAAAAATACTTGAAATGTTATACCTGTGGTGGTGGAAAGAGTGCAAGGGAAGGAGAAAGAAAAATGTTAGTTGCAAGAGCCTGCAGTTAACTTTCTCTTTTGCTAAAATCTTCAAAGTCCCTAGCTACACACCTAAGCAGCTTGCTCCTCAGTTCATGTAGAAGAGGATCAGTGTCACTGTAAAATTCACCTCTGATAAGGAGCTAGTCTACTTACTGCACTTTTACAGAAAAACAGTGACAAAATTAGAGATTGAGAAAAATCATACCCACGTGCTAGGAGAGGGATGCCAGTGCTGCCTTCTTGCCAGTGGAACACATCTTTCAAACAGGTCTTGCTGAGTTTAGGGGTCCACTTGAAGGGAGAGCCTCAGCTACAGTGTAGTGCAATAGCACTTCTCTTACTCCTGAACCTATGTATCTGGTGAATCTAAAGTTACAGATAAGCAGTGCAAGATGTAGGCATTTCAACTGAGGTGAGAGCAACGGAGTAAATCTAGCACTTTGTGTACTGGAAGGGGTTGCCTGATACTCTCTTTTAGTATGAGTGCTGACACTATATTCATTGAAGGCAGAATTTCACATCTAACCTTAATATTCTTACTAAAATGATGATTTTCACACTTTAACTTCTAAAGTGATTTTTTTCCTGATCTTACTGAAAAGAGGATAATAATAATAATAATAATAATAAAACGTTAGCAAACATTGCAGTGTTTAGTACAGGGGTGGTTTTTGGTGTGGGTTTTTTTTAGTTTTGGGTTTTTTTAAACTTAACACCCTGAGAAGTCAACAGGGAATTTGAAGCTATAAACCCAGATGATACATTTGGACACAGAAAGAAAGGAGAACAGAAATACCCTGAAATCTCTCATGATAAAGTTTTCCATTCCCAACAAGGTTGATAGGTTGATCCATTTTAAACCTGCTTATGTTGTGGGGTACAAAGCTAATGCCCAGCAGGGCTGTTGGCAGGGTTAGGACAGGGTATGACTTAGAGTGCCTAGAAGAGGCCAGGGGTGGGGGTGAGGGGAAGTAAAGTGTGAAAACAGATTAGCAATGAGCAGATAGGATGAAAATGGCTGATAGAGTGTGTAGAAAGATGGCAAGGAAGAGTGAAGAAAACTTACAAATTAAGAAAAAGATTCAACAGCTTGAATCTGCTACTGCAAATATCCCCCATCCCTCTCCCTTGGGAGGGCGTCATTTTTAATTTCTTCAGCCAAATCCCGTTACTCAGCAGTTATCATGTTTTGAGCTCTCCCCAGGAGATGGGGGAACAGGCATTTCACACTATTGGTGCAATCCATTTCTGGGCAGACTTGCCAGCCACTGTGGTTTCTGGGATTCATGCCAGCAGGGATAAGTCTGCTTGTCAGTATAAATCCCATGTACACATAGGCCATAAAATCATGCCAGCCTTTTTTTTTTTTTTTTTTTTCTTTTTGGTTTGCCCTTCCATCCCAATTCAATGAAGCTCTCCCATTAGCTAGTGTTTTTTCCTTTTACATTGAATTGTCCTTGGAAACCACAAGTGTTTATAAGTTCAGGGAAAGAGGAAGAAAAATATAGCATGAATTTGAACTGGTTTTGCAGATCCAATGAAATGCAGCAATGGTTCAGGTTTGAAAACCTTCAAACTCCACAGGAATCCCTTGGTCCTACTCAGGATGCAAAACTGACAGAGCTGCATTTTATTGGATACTACCCTCCCCTGGTGCAATTTTTCTTCCTTAAGATTTTCCAGAGGACCAAGGTGGTGGGTTTTAGTGCCAGAAGCTGGGTTTTGTACTTACCACCCACACAGAAGAATCTGTTTGCATATGGTATTTATGCCGCTTTTGTGTGACATATGTTTGCACGT
The DNA here is from genome assembly GCA_024606505.1 of Aquila spilogaster. Lineage (NCBI taxonomy): Eukaryota > Metazoa > Chordata > Aves > Accipitriformes > Accipitridae > Aquila > Aquila spilogaster. The sequence goes on along the minus strand of JANHGO010000069.1, from coordinate 64,475,402 downwards.
CTCACTCCCAGAATGGGAAGTCTCAGGCAGTGGGTAGGAGGAGTAACAGCAGGCCAAAGCCTTCTGCTTTTGAGTGGAAAAGAAGAGTTATGAAGCTCCAAATGGTTTCATTTTTGTTTTTCTGAATAAAAGGATAAACAAGGGCAAAGTATAAAGAGGGAAGAGGCAGTGATGAGTAGGAGGACTTTATGTATACATGTCTGTGTGTGCATACATATACATATATATATATATATATATACACACACACTCCCATCTTATGACTAAGAGGCCAGTCTCAAGAACCCAAGATTGCTCCAACTCCTAAATGTTACAGAGGTATGAATAAAAGAAAAAAAAGAAATCCAAACAAAGCAACAGCACTTGAACTAGAGATGGTTCAAAGCCAGATTCACTGCTGATTGCAGTAAACTCACAAAAGTAGCTCTCTGCTTTCTCAGAGCCCATTTAATTGCACCAACTTTTTTTTTTTTTATTCTAATCCAATGATGGGGGAGATAAATAGACAAAAAACCCCAAGATTCTTCACAGAAAAATGAACAGCCTATTTTTTTCCATGGAAACAGTTAAACAACTATTTTTGAGTTGTTTCAAGTAAATGCAGCTTTGGTTATTTCATTCCAGTTGTTAACATTTAAGTGTTACTGAAGGTGGTTTACCCAATGCACTACCCTCCCTGAGCACTTCTGGGGCAGGGCCCAATGGCATAAACACATACATACACATTTAATGGTATTACTCTGAATCCCTCTTCCAGCACAGCTATTCTTATCAGTAAGGCTAGACAGTGTAAATGTTTACAGGGTGACTGGAAGATCACTCTATTCCCCACACCAACCAAATCTAAAGGAAACTCATCAGATTTGCAGACCTCTCTCGATCTTTTTGTGCCTTACATTGCTACTTATGCTATGGTGATAACTGCATTTCATAGCTATTTATCATCACAGCTCTCCTAAGTTACTGTGATGCCCAAGAAACTGATGTGGTGGGTCACATGAGTTTTAAAGATATATCAAACATTCAAATTTCACTAGACCTGCAATAACAACAGTGTTCAAAGTCCTTTCAATAACTGGAATTGCCCTGTGTTTGGGTTCTCTTCATATGTTAATCAAATTTTGTACTAAAAGATTTCTCAAAATATCCATTGACTTTAAGACAACAGAGTTGGGTTTTTTTAGTAAATTACATATTTTGACATTCTTTTCAACAGAAATAGAGGGTATTCATTTAAATTCACCCCAAATTACCATCTAAAGACTAAAGCTTGTGAAATGGAAGCATTAGCTATGTGGTAAAACTCTTCCCACTCTTGCTATTTAACCACCTTTCAGTTGCAAAGACACGTAGGAAAGAAGAGTGGGTAAACTAAAGGTTTGAGAAGGATTACTAAGGAGAGCTCAGAGCCAAACTTTACTCTGTCAAACTCCTAGTAAATGGCAATTTCATTACGTAAGGAAGGCAGGGGAAAGGGGCTTCATGATGTGTACAAGGCACAAGAAAAAGCAGGGAGCAAGAGCGTATAATGGAAGTTTTCTGTGGCAGGGAACACCATTGCTGAGAGTGGAAATACAGCTGCATTCAGCGTCTTAAGGTCAGCACTGCAAAGCCTCAGAGAACATATTTGTAAGAGCAGAAATGTTTGTGTTGTATGTACTGGAAAAGCTTCCTACCATTCCCCTGAAAATCATCAGCAAGGCAGTAGGGCAGCAGAGAAGGGGGAGAAGCAATCAAGTTCTTGGTATGTATCAGTTATAAGAATATCTGTGGAGCGAGTTGATAGCCATTATTTCCTTCCTAGCCACCTGCACTATGAGTGTCAGAGAGGCATGTGATAGGCCAGGCCCATAGAAGAACTGTCTATCACTTGCCACAACCTAATATTTCATATAATACATAATATGTGGAATAAATGCCATCCCAGCTCAGCTCTTGCTTTGCAAAATATTTAATCTAGGATGTTTCTGTGGCTGATCTGTGCCACTTGTGTCAAGATAGCATTATTCATTAAAGCTCTATCCACCATTGTCCCCACAGCTTTTACATGCAGACTATCTCTGTAAAGGGGAAAGTGGGGAATTTCAGAGCAAGGCCAGAGTACACATTTAAGCATGCCTGGCATTCACATAACTGAAAAAGCTTGGGATGGTGACACTGAAAAAAAAAAAAAAGGAACAATGATGTTGGGAGGCATGAGAATTAATTTAAAAATGGAGGAGGACAGAACAGTTACACCTAGTTCATGATGCAGATGGCAAATTATGGCAGCCCAGTGGACAACCTGTCTACTTAATAAGCTTGCCCCATAATTTCTTCCCCTACCCACCACTCTGCTTCTTAATCTCTCCAAATCCCTCTATCCAGGGATTATTTCTCTCCCAGTTCCTCTCTGCTACATGCTTAAAATCCTCTCTCTGTATTTTTTATCCTCTTTCTTACCTTAACTTGGACCATTTTGTACTATAGCTTTTTCACTGCAATCACAGATAAGCAGGGGAAGATGATATTGTTTTGAGTGTTCTGTTCACCAGAGCATCTTCCAGCAAACTACAGTTCCATGGACTGGCTAGTGAAGTCTGTGCACCTTAGTACAATAGCAAAAGTTATTCTACTACTCCACAGATCATGGATAGGAGAATCTCTCAGATGCTTTTTTACCAATGTGTTACATCAACACCTTTTCTAGTGTAAAATCTATTCAATTATTTTTTTTTTTTTTAATCCTATGCAGCTGTAGCAAGATTGGGTTTCTGCCATTATCATTCTCAGATGTGCATGCTCTCCATTTGCAAATGAGCATTTCAAATGAGTGGGAGGTATGTTAGGTAGGGTGAGGACAATATCTTCCTTTCTATTCGAGAGCTTGCCAACAGAAGCATATGTAGGCTGGGCTGATTCCAAAAGTCTCTCGAGCATATGGAACACCAGTTTACCCTGCACTCAGACCTCCCGCTCGATTTGGTATGTTGGCAGAGGTCCCACCACAAGCACCTCATTTCACAGTCAAAATTCCTTCTGCCATCATGGCTATTAGTCAAAGCAGCCATAACTCACATGCAATACCAGGAACATATTTTTGTTCTATGATTAGTGATGCAGGGAGTTATAGACATCCAAGTTTAAATTACAAAGTGTAGTGAAGGAGTGTTGCCGCTACTTTTTATTTTATGATGATGCTGACAATATTAACTTTGACTTTGCTGGCATAAGTGAATCCAAGAGGCAAGCATGGGCATGAAGTTCACTCCAGGCAGGTGCTGGAACTTTAGAAGCAAACTGTAATGTGATCTATTTCAAAGCCTTTAATAAATGAAGCTAAACTGTTCTCAGTGACACCAAACTTGGAAAGAGACAAGGCACAATTGGCAGATTGGTACATTCTCCAATCTGTCCGAAACTGCCATCCAGCATTTAATCTGGAGTCCGTATATTACATGTGCTGAAGTGACCTTGAAGTCACTCAGTTTTCCTTGTAGTAATAGATAGGAATGAGCCAATGCAAGGGTGTGAGATGGAGGCATTCATACCTGAATCCCATTTTTCTAATTGGCTTTTCTCTCTATGACTGTTCACTCTCTTTTGATGGCTCCCAAAATGTAAAGTGTTGAAAAAATATTACTCCAGGGTTGAATTTCATCCCACAATTTCATCTATGCAGATGAAGTCCCTATCTGGAGTTACTGCAAATGAACATTCCCACATGAAATCAGTGTTGATGTACGCCAAATGAGAATCTGCAACAGTCTGCATCACACAGTTCCATATACTGAAGAAGAGCCCATTAGGTTTAAAGAAAGAATATCTGTAAAGAATCAAGGTAGCATTAATTGCACTTACACTTTTTTTCCTATAAATTCTTCAAATTGTAGCCTGCCATGTCTCAGGCAGGGCATCAGCTCACTATACTCTGAGGTGGTACTGCTGTTGTAGTCTCCTTTTGTGTTACAGAACGCATCCTGGAGTTTGTTTTTTGAAAAACTGAAACTGTTTTCAAAGCGCAGGTTATGGAAAACTATATGAGTAGGAAATGCTGAAGAAAAGCATCTTTTTTTTCCCCAAGATTTAGGATTATGCCCTCTCCACCTTCCAAAGATTGTGGATATGTTTGTTACTGGTTCCTGTTTTCCTATTATTGCTGGTTTTGCAGGCTTTTCCCATGGTCTCCTTTATTTTGCCCTCTTCTGGTACTCCAAAAACAGGAGTCCCGAGCTTGTATCCCTTTTTCTTTCAACTATTCCAATGTAGAAGGTGCAAATGGTAAAGGTTATGTTTTCTTCATTGAAGGAAGCTATCGGACTGCTTTGGCCTTGGGTCTCATGGCCATAAAAAGCTGGTAGGGGAAAGTGAATTCACATGAAAATACTTCAGATTGAAATAACCTGGATTTTTGTATGGACAGCGCTGCAGCATGGCTTTTCTTTACCTTTTTTACTCAGTCTAGTTTCACCATTACCGTCTGTCACATGAAAGATTCTGTGTTTTACTATCTCTTTCCTTTCCCTAATTACATTACAATCCTGAGATTGTAAATGTCCAACTTTGGCTTCCATTATATTCTCTGTCTCTCTTTAAAAAAAAAAAATATTCAAAGTATGAAAGGTTTCAGAAGTTCATGAATAAAATAGCATTTTGTACTCGCAAAGCTCTGCTCCTAAGAGGTTTACAAGATCTTTCAAAAACACTAATGAATTAAGACTTACTATAATACTGTGAGTGGTGAAGTGTGATCCAGTTCTTTAGTTAGGAGATAATAGCTTGGAGAAATAGCTTGCTGTATTTTCCTGTGTCTCTTTGGGCAAATCATTTAGTACCAGGCCCATAAAGATACGGAGGCAATTAATTCCCCATTGAAACATATGGTAAGTTGGACACCAAAATAGAAGCTCAGTGTTTAAAGACCTCTGCAGATCTCAGACATTTCACTTGTAAAAGGCAAAAATCCAAAAGTTGTGGGTAATGGGAACAAATACATGAATAAATGAGTAAGAGACATTCACAACCTAGGGCACACATAGGTTCCCACTACCAAAAGAAAGAAATCATATTCCATTCACAGAAGGCAGAAGTAAAGGCAAGAGAATCAAGTGACTTGCCATTACAATAGAGGTTTGGAAAGCCCATTGCTTTGGAAAACACGGTAGTCTCCTGCTTCTTTATCAGGTACTTATAAGATGTGTGTGATACCTCCATAACTAATGATCTCTTCTCCACTTTTCTTCTGTTCAGTAAAACATGCTCTTTTAAAATTTATTATATACCAACCAACTGCATGCATTTGCCATTTAGAAGTGTCAAAAAAAACCCCAAACCCAAAAGTGGAAATGGTCCTTGGTATCAGCACAAGAGGACTACATACCCCTCTGGCCTTTCACCCAGACAGAGTACCACTACTCAAAGACATTCCAGCTCTTCCCTATGAAATGCTAACTGTTCCTCCAGCAGGAAGTCTTCTCAGTCAGGTACAGTAAGCCAGGAGATAAGCGTTATGTAGATATATACGCCAACAGCCCCATAATGTTTAAGTGGCTGCAAAAAGAAAGGGGCACGGTGGAGGACCAGTAAAAGGAGAAACAATTCTAACTCAGGTTTGATAGAATAATTTGCAGAATCTGGACAACTGGATCATTTGATTACATTTTCCTTTTTCATTATAATTACCATTTCTGAAAATAGGCTCTGCTTGCTGCTTTCCAAGCTCCTATCACAGTGAGACATCTATGAACTAAGGAAAATAGGCAACATATCCGATCTGAAGAAAAGAAAATGAGCGGAAAATTTAAATGCCAAGGCTGTGTGGGCTGCCCGTTTTGGTTGATGATGATGATAAGAGGGTTTATTTGACATACTTTCTTCGGCTACGTTACAACAAGATTTGTTCTGTATGTGTACAACTGGAACTTTAGCACCTCACTCCCACCCCCACAAATTAGGTTATTTCTTTCTTTTTACCTGCTGTATTTTATGTTAAGGATGTTGCATGTGAGCACAATCAATACAGCTTGTGATGAGGTAAAAGGCAATTTAAAAGCTGTGCTTATGATTGGATTTTGTGCAGTACAGACAAGGACAATACAGGTGACACAAGACTGCTGCATTAGTTAGGTACTTGCGCCAGTTTTAGCTAGACAGTTTATATATAAAGCACAAGGCACCTCTGAGCCTGCAGTCTTCTTGTTTTACATTAAAGTCTTGCATTTTGCTCTATTAGCGAGCTAGCCTTTTTACTTAACATCATACAATACATTTTCAGAACACAAGTTCAAGTTTGAAGTTGTGTGCTCATAGGTGTGAACAGGGACATGAGCTAGAGATTTTCACACATGCCCCTAGTTGCTAGAACTGGCATGATTCACCACAGAGTTACTGGCCCTCTAGAGAAAGAGAAAGTGGAAGTTGCCTGCTGTGAGCTATAAGTCCAAGGCTTTGGACACAGCAGAAGTGTATACAAATGTTAATTTATCTGGCCTCCTGCCCCAACCAACAGCAGTTCTTCTGACTGAAAAGGTGGTTTCTTTGGGGTCACAGCAAAACAAAGTTTGGCTCCGTATTGCCAAGGCACTACTAGAAAACTTTAGAAAACACTGTCATTTAAATTCCTCTGTTCTTTAAGAGCTAAGAAATAAAAACACAAACCCACTCCATAACAGTATGTAATAATAAGCTACAACAATATTTGTATAGTGATTTGCAAGGTATTCAATCCAATCAAATATAAAATACTTTGATTTTCCAAGTACCAACAACTATGTTGCAGCCTCATTGTCTAAAGGGTTTCTGGGCCTTTTCTTGTTCCATGGCCTGTTTTTTTTGTTCCATGTCTGTACAGTTCTTAGCACAGTGGGATCTAGTCAAGTAACAAGGGCTTGCAGGTGCTACTGCAGTACAAACAGTAACTATAAAGTGCGTACACAGATTAGATTTACTGAACTTGTAAATATAGTCTGTTCTGTACAGACTGTTCTGTACCAGAGCTAACTTGGGAGTCAATATCTGAAGAATAGTCCCACTGGAGCTTCTATATTTTATATATTATATATTTATATGTTATCATATTTATATATTATATATTATCATCTTATCCTTCAGCTGTGATCAGTCCTTCATGGGAGAAAACTCCCAAATAAGTTCAAACTACTTTTGATTTTTTTTAAACTATCACATTATAATTGCCATAATGTTCCCTAGTGCCTGCCATTTTGTACTCTAATGATACTTCTCAAGTGATCAAAGGCACAAAGCTAAGTACACCCTCTGGGGAAAGGAATGTGTTTCCCAGCTTCCTGCACTGCACCTTTTAGTCCCCTGTTGTCTTTTATTATTGAAATCAGCCATTAGAACAGTCTATGCTGCTCTGAACATCATCTCACACACTGGCATGAGATTTATTTTTTTTCCTAAACTGTTGAAGAAAGTGAGAGAGTAAAAATTTACTTACAAAATGAAAAGGCTGCAACTCCCATCTTCCTAACAGATGCTTGTGTGAGTGCACGCATTTCCACCTACTTTTAAACCACAATTGAGTCATTTTCCTACAGCTTCATAAAATGTGTGCACACTGCATGTGCACGCATGAGTGTATGTGGGTGTTTGCATGTGCATGTGTTGTGTTGATATAAAAACAAGGAATGGAAAGCAAAAATATGCAGTGGCAAAGTGCTGTGCTTCACATGGCCATCATATTGTATGCAATGGTCACTGGATCACTCCCTATCATTTTAGTACTCTGCAAGGTGACACTGACAACTAATGATATCAAGACAAACTCCTCCCCACTCTCTGCAGCCAATTCACACAGAGAAGACAGTCTGATTCATGAAGGCCTTTGAAGTTGGTCAAGCTAAAGCACAGGCCCAATTCTCAATATGCACAGATCAATGTAGTTTCATCCATTTGGAGTGAGATGCACAAGCTCAGTCCAGTGAAGTACAAGCTGGACATGTCTCTCCTACCATTTAACCAGTAAGTCCTAGCTGAAATCTATCCTAATTGGGCTTACGGGCTACTTTTACAGTTTAGCCCCAGCTTGATATTTCATTTTGGAAGGGGAAAAATCCTACACAACAATCTCATAGAAATCTCCTACACAGCAGCAAACATATTGGGACTGAGGTATCTAGGGAACTCTTTCAAAGGGAACCAAAAAACCAACCACCCACACACAACCAAAAAAAAGCCCTAAAAACCACACCTGCACTTAAAAACAAAAAGCCCCACATCATCACCATTCTTACAGGTTAGGAAGTACTCACTACTATAGATATTATTTTATACAGGCATAGTCTATTTTATTCTGTCTAATCCTTTGAAAAATCTGAACTGTGTAAGTTAGGCAAATATACTTCTCAGTCCATCAAAAAAGACCTTAAGAAGGTTAGTCTTTAAAATACTAATTATTTTCTCCTGTGGAAATTGGGGAATAGCTGAACAACAGACTATTATACAACACTCTAACACTAGCAAAGGTTCATGATGAAACTGAAAATATTATTATTTCTTGTATGGTTCCAGTAGGTCTTCATTTGTCAAACTGATCACAAAAGTCAATAAATCAGAAGAGCTAGTAGAATCCCTGTAAATATAAACTAAAAGCTGTATCCCCTTTGACCCCAGGCACTTTGTGTTACCAGAATTCCTGACAATAAATACAGGGCATGACAGCATCAGTGAGCTTTGTAGCTTCCCTTTGTACACTTGCATAGCAATATGTAACATGAAGACATTATTCAGCACCTGTGAGAGGAATTATTAGCTCAAATGAAAGACTAAAAGAAATCAGACCAAAATGCACTTGAACAGGATTAGGTAAGGGAGAGAACCCATGGCCCTTTGCAATCATAGGCTAGTAACCTTCATTAATCACAAGGGCAGAAATGCACAGCAGAAGATGAATTGTTCATGAAACCAAAACTTGGCCAAAATGTTAAATAATATATAACTATAGCACTCTCAATACCAAACCAGCACAAGATGCATATGATTCTATAGGCTATTTGTGAGAGATAAAAGAAAATTATGTCCCACTGGAGACTTCTGAAAATTAACGAGGCTGTGTCAATTCCCATAGTTGAGAGGGTTTGGGTTCTTTTATTTTAGAAGATGGATTGCAAGTGTGCTCAAGCAAAATGCACAGTCATTTTTATACTTGCAGACTTAAATCCATTGGTGTGAGATGCAAGTAGATAAACCAGGTTGTAGCCATGAACCTCGAATCAAAATGGGACAATGTATTTGAGCACTTGTGCCTTTCCACAGCATTATAAATCTCCACAGTATTTCACTGAAGGTCTCTGCTTTTGTTTTCTCTTGTATTTCTGTGTGATTCATTATAAAACCAATGAACTATCCAAACAAACCAAAAAATATAAAAGCAATTTTCTTTAGTCTGTGTTGTTTCACAGCAGCCTACAACTACCATTATTTTTTTACCCATTGTGTCCTTTTCCCTTCAATAACTATGCCACCTCCACTTTTTTAGTGGTACTTTCAATTAAACTGAAATCAGCTGGGCTGCTTGTTCTTCTGGTTGCTTCCTTATTTACATATCAACATTGATAACATTTCTAAAACAACTCTGGAAGCAGAGTTTCTTCAGTTTGTAAATACCTTATGTTAATGCAGTCTTTGTGAGTGATGGTGTGAGGTTGCTAAAGGACTTTAGGCATAGAAACAACAGCTAAAATGCAAGCAACAATAATACAGCTCCGCCCTCTACCCCCCCATCTTGCCAATATACCTCACACCTGACCCAAGAGCTTGGTTTTCTATGGTACATTGAACGCTTCACTAGCGGAGGCCAGCAAGGGTGCCAAGTGTTACATGGAAAGCAGTCCACAGAAAAATTGACTGATACTCCAAAACCTCATTTCACTTAAACCACTCAGTAACAATCAACTGATAACAACCTTTAGTCATTACTGTTCTTGTCCCAGAGTTGAATAAACAGCTGCTTCAAATCAGACACTAAATCCACTTTCTAGTCAACAGATCAATTTGAGGTCCTCCACTGAAAGCGCACAAGATTAAAACACACCAAACGTAGTCAGCATTTGCTAGAAGATAATCAAAATAATAATTCTAAAGAAGACTCCTTTAACAAGATGAAACTTTAAAACCACACCAAAATATCACTATTTAGGTCCTGCAAAAATTACACTGATAGTTATAACTCATTCATTAGTTGCTATCTGGTATGCTAAGTCTTCATAGGAATATCATGTGAGAGGGGATCAACTTTTGCCCCAAACATAGAAAATTTCACAGCAAGAGCAAAAAAGTCTTACCAAAAAGGAACAGCAGTGTTGAAACCAGCTTTGTAACAACTCTGTGAGAAATACAGCTGCTTCTCTCTGCCAAATTTAAAGGCACAGCCCACACAGAGGCATGCTGGGTAAATTGTATCAGGTCTGTTAATTATATCAAGGATGGATCCTATAGTGAGGAGTTTCACTTTCAGACAGCTTTTTAAAGCAAGCGTTCATTTTTTGGGACTAGGGATTTAAAGAAATTGCTTTAGTATTGGGAACTTTTTAAATTCTGTTCCTATCCCAAGAGTGAAGCTACAAATTAGCCACTGCCAAAACTCCAGACTTGCCTCTGGCTACCTCCTGATGGATGTAAATTTATTACAAGACCTAGTAAATTACATACTCTTCCAGTATCTGCAAACAAGATCTTTTTAGGGGCCTAATTGCTCAATAAGGAGTGGAGGAAAAGCATTAACCCGGCCACACTCCTCCTCTGTGCTAGCCAGATGTAGATTGCAAAGCATCCTGCAACTCTGTACAGAATGTGCCTCTGTACAGAATACAAAGGGAGTGAGGGAGAATGCAGTGGGACAGCTGCAGAGCACATAGGTTTTGAAGTCAGGGGCAAAAATGATTGTAGGCACCTGTAAAGATGACGGTAATATTACAGACAGGTGAGGGGACATTGTATCAAAACCTGCAAAAACATGACTTAATATTCAAGGACAAAACCAAACAAACCAGAAGTGTAATTTAAATGTCCTAGAGTATTCAGAACATCTGGATGTAGCTAGCAGATATGGCACAAGATGCAGGGGAAATCCACACATTTCTGGGATGAGAGTTGGAGGCCAAACACCTCCACCTAGGGCTCATAAAACAGCTCTGGAAACTATATTTAGGCAACTGAATCTCATACAAGGAGCCTTGGAGAGGCAATGTGGCTTTCCACGTAGAGATATGAGGTTTGGTCTGGTCGGCAAGTTATGTCTTGGTCTGAAGGCAGCTCTTTATGGCTGACAGGCATCTGGACTAGGAAGTCAAAGGCAGCAGCAGCATTCCTTGTTTGCTACAGAAACAGCAGTGCCTTTGTTTTTCCTGTGCACATGTAAACATTTTACATGTACCGGTGACCTTTTTTTTCCCCCTTCATTGGCCATAGAGTAAAATCTAAAGAGAAAAAGTTTGAAAGTTGGAACTGGATGATTGAATTAGAGTGGACGGGGAGGAACTGAGGAGTAAAAGTGACCTTCTTACTGACAATCCAAGAAATTGCCATATTTACTCAGCTCAGCAGAGCAAATGATGGCAAAAAGCGGACCAGATCCTCCACCAGAGCATAGCAGCATCACTCCACTGACTTCAATATACTTTAACATAATAGTTGTGTAGCTGGACTCTAATGGATTGCAGCCACATTACACCACTAAGGATCTTTACCTGGAGAGAAAGACTAAAACGCTGACCAATTTAACAGCCTTAGTTTCATTTTATCCTGATTTTGCTCCAGTGTAAATGTCTTCAAACATACAAAACTGCTGACAACCAGTGCAGTATATTTTGCAACACAGTATTAATAGACTTATACAATCTATCAGACATTAAGACAGGTGTGTTATACTGATAAATATGTTGACCAAAATTAAAGCGACACCAGTAATACATGTGAAAGAAAAAGAGCTGTGTGCTGGGTTGGAAAAATAGCTGGAAAGGCAGAGGAAAATCACTGTACAAAAGAGGTGATGCAAGGCCAGCTGTCCCTGGGTAATACCCCACTAGACAATAGCAGACTAAGGAGGTACTCTGAGGCATAAAACAGACCCCCCTCCTCTCCCCAGCCACAACATCTGGCAAACAGGAATTGCAAGCACAGCTGACTTTTCTGTTTTGCTTTAATGTGTGGCACCTTCCACCCAAAACAGGATCCAGTCAAATGGATACCTCATTTTGGGTATGAGGGTGGGTAGAAGAATTGTTTCTGGTCCTTATGAAACATTCCATTAGCTGTAATATGAAATATTTTACAGTGATTTAAGGCTTTGTTTTGACTTTGAGTTGTGTCAGCTTTTCAAGAAAAACCCAAACCAAAACCCCCAAAATACTTCTTTTAAAACATTTCAGCTTTTCCATATGCTAATCAGTTTCTGGCCTAACCTATTCTCTGAATTCAACCTCAAACTGGTAGGAGTTTGATCTCCTCAGTACTCAACTGTCTGTGAATTTACTATTCATCAAGAAAAACAATAACTTGGATTTTATTACCAGGAAACCTAAAGGAGAGGAATGACACAGCAGTCATAGGAATTGCATGCTGTGGGAGTGAAGACAGATTTATAAAAAAATTGTTAACAGACATGACACACGCTAGTACCCCTGGCATCAAGAAATAAGAAGGGGGAGACAAAAGCCATGTACAAATCAGGTAACCATCGTTTCAGATTATAGCAAGAAAAATAGTTCACACTAAATAATAGAAGGACTTGCTAGGAAAATTAAAAGATACATAACACAAAGAATGGATTGGAGATAATAGCATCACTCTGAGAATTACATTAATTTAATTTGCATGAAATCCTGAAACATCCGAGCCTGGCCTCAGTGGGATAGATTTTTATACTGATGGTCAGCAGATGCTTACATTGCCAAGGGTACAGCTGCAAAAAAAGGAATTAGTTGTAATTCACACTTCCTCTTCATTCTGAGAAACATAACCAGCAGGTTAAACTGGTTTATTCAAGTAATTCAAGTAATAACTTGAATTTTACCTGTGTAGACTTTGAGTTTTCCCATTCTGCTTCAGTAGATATTGCCAACGATAGCAGAAGCTCATTTCTAGAAGTCAAATACTTTATGTAGGCACCTAAATATTTAGAGGTATTTGGAATTTGTGAAATGCCGAGGTCATTCAGCGTGCGAGTGGAAAGGCTGCAAGGACATCTTATTCCACAGTATTTTGTCATATCAGACGCTGCCGAAGTGGCAGCGAAGCAGTGTGGGAACGGATGCGCATAGGTTGTTTTGCTGAAGATTTGGCCTGTTCTTCATTCACTGAAACCCCCACAAACTCCTGGGCTTTAACACTGTCCTTGGCCCAGATTTCCCCTCCTGCTGTTAAAACACCTCATTTGTTTGTATTGGGTGTCCTCAGATGGCCGACTCTTGCAGGTAAACGCACGACTGGTGCAGTCCCTGCTGGACAAGGCTGCCCGCACCACGTAGCTGAGCTGCAGGGCTGGGGGCACAGGCACAGGCCGCCACGCAGCATGGCTGCAGCATGGGGAGAGTTCCTCTGTGACCCGCTGCGATGGCAGGCGAAAGGGCAGGTTTAATTCCCTCCTTCCCCACCAGATCAGGAGGGACACTGCCGGCCCCGTTGGTGGTGATGGGGAGGGGAGGCCTGCGTGCCAGCTCAGGCCTGCGCTGCGCCAGGGAACCCTCCGGGGAGAAGGGACCAAGGAGGAGACATGTCCTGCGGGTGCAACGGCTCTTCGCTGGCTTCGGGACCCCCGGGGCACCTCACACTTTCCTGACATGGGGGGGGGCAGGTCACTGCGCTGTCCTGCTGGAGGACATGGGCCCCTGAGAGCCTTCCAGAAGAGAGCGAGCCATCGCCATCAGGGCCCAGCAGAGGTGCTGGGGCAGCAGGAGCCGCCTGTGGCTGCAGGCAGTGCCCTTCCCGCCTCCGGGGTACAGGTCGGGGGGCAAAGTCTGTCCTTCAAAACCAGCGTCCGCCTCAGCCCGAGGAAAGCGCCGAGGGGCACTAAGTGAACTCCACACCATGGGTGGGGTAGAGGGGTGCTTTGTGATTTGTTTTGAGTCTCTCACACAGCCCGTATCACCTGCCAGGGCTGTTTCACCTCCTGAGAAGTCTTGCAGTTTATTTTTGTGCTCTTATCAACATCACCGGAGGGCCTGGAAATCTTTCCTGAGGCAGTTATGCCTGACAAGGCCAGCCGAGCCAGGCTGGGGCCTGCCTTGGAGCAGCAGGGGGCTGCCTGATAACTGAGCGGGATCGAGCGGGTTATCATTTACCACATCTCTGCCTAGCAGCGCAGCCACGATTTCTACAGATAAAATAGGAACAGGAGCACCCCTCTGACCATGTCTTACGTGCTCCAATGTCCACAACCTTGCTGCGACAGTGGGCAGAGGAGGGAGTGGTGACAGTGCAGCACAGAGCAGGGGCACTTTGGTGAGGTGAAGGAAGGGCCGTGACGACGTCCTCACCAACCTGACACTGCTGGGAGCAGCTGATGCGCCAGCTCCAACCTCCAATTAGTGCTTTCCCAGCCCAGATGGTGTGGGGGAGAGCAGATGCTCTGTGATTCCTTGTGCTCCCGGAGAGGGTCACCTCTTCTACATGCTTCTGGGTCTGGGGAGAAAAGGTGACCCCGTCTGGGGCCTGTTTTACGGCTGGCAGCGGTCCAGCGACTGCTCTCTGGATCTGCTCTGCTGACTCGAGTTTCAAGCAAAGCAGTACTAATTTGCTTTGTCTCCTGATGATCAGTCTCATTACGTATGCTGCTCTCCTCTTAACTTCCTTGAGCCATGTTTTACAACATGAAGGCCCAAATCCTTTTCTTCCCCTTTTGTGTATGTGTCCAACTAGACAGATGTTGATTTAGCAGAGCTGGGAGTGAAGAAGAGGAAAGGGAGAGGAGATGGACCCTCAATGCAAGCTGGTGTACCCCAGCTTGTCTTTCGTGGGCCAGAACTTACAGAATGGCAACTACAAAAGACTCTGAGAGTGATCTAATCCTGTCCCTAGGCCAAATCACAGGATCATCTCTTCTTCTGCCATGCCTGAGAATCATTTGTCCAACATGATCTTAAAAGTCTCTGATGTTCCATTCCCTGCAACATCCTCAGGTAACCAGTTTTAGTGCTTACTTTATTGTTGGAAGATGTTTCCCTATGTCTTCACTTCCAAGAATGAAACGTTAGACCTTTTGCAATTCACAGGAGTTGTGGAGAAGAGTTTAATTCCTTTATTTTCACAGCTTACACTAAAATACTTGTCATGCCTGTGTGATCAGCCATCAGAGGGCCTTGGGTACCCAGACCCAGGGCCGCATGTACAGGCTGGCTGTGTCCTGTCTGGGTGGCAACTATCCCTCCCATGCCCCTGGTTTCTCTAGCATGGACAAACATACTCAAACCTCTCTCAATGGCAGGTCCTGCTGCTGCCACAACACAACAGCAACAAATACAGAGCAAGTGTTACCTGGGACCCCCAGGATGCATATGTCTTGCTCTGTATGTGTCATGCAAAACAGCAGAATTTGCTTCCATGGAAGACAATCTGTGCTATGTATTATCCACCAGTCTATGGATTAATCTCATCCTCTCAGTCTATGTACAAACACACATCCTTAAATATTGCTCAAGACAGCACTCTTTATCTTCATATTAGTAGAGCTGCTGTGATTTAATAAGGTTTTTCTTTAATTTTATGAATATTGAATATAACCCCTTTACAAATCTTGTGTATGTGTAGTGTGATACTGCAAACTCCAGCAGTTTACGCACCCTTATTGTGCAATCAACTTTTAAATAGTTTTTAAATTGAATACAAACACTTTATCGATATGATAGAGGTACATATATTATGGCTATAGTCCTTTTTGCTGAAAGTGTATGGCTGAGAAAAGTCACAGAAAGGTTTGGTAACAGGACACATGTTTAATAAATGTAAGGTATTGCTATTAAAGAAAATAGTTATCCATGCTATATTTTAATTTAAGTACTTTTTATAGGAGCAGTCTGTAGCAATTTATATAGACACAGCTTTTGAATGTCTGTTTTTGTTACTAAATAATAACAGAAAATCCTCTTACATAAAAAGGCAGTTACCTGCAGGAAGAGGTTTCTATTAACCTACATAGAAAGCAGAAGGTCTAAGGCCATACTCCTGTGAAAGATCATCAGCTTCAGTACAGTGCTCCTTGTCTGCTCTCATGTCATCCTGTAGTGGGAGAAGAAAGGCAATGATATTTTCCTGACCCACTCAAAGGGTATGTTGACCTCGTATGTATTGGTGAGCAGGACTTTGGAGGACTGTATGAAAGTGTCTCAATAAAAGTACATTGTTTAATGGAAAGTTACTTTAAGAACACATGTGGGAACCTTCTGATCCCATATGCCAAGGAATAATCTGCTCTCAATTTAAAAAAGAAAAAAGGCGTGTTTATTGCCTGGAAATTCATGAACAGTTAAAAATTAAAGTTGACCAGCCACTTTAATTTTCTTCCTTAATTTGGCTACCTCTAAACTCAAGAACCCCTAACCTTTCCTTAAATACTGCAACTCATCAGCCTGTGAAATATTTAGGCTGAATTTTCTATGAATGTCAGAGGCATATTCTTTCTTGAACCACAAGCAGTGATAAGTACACATACTTATAAACATTTCTGTGCTGTGGCTTGTGTTAGCAGTTAGAAGCATGGTTTGAGAAGAACTCTTAGAGTACTCACTTAAATACAGTGCTGAAATAGCTTCTAGAGGTTTTATTAAATTACTTTTCACTTGTGTTTTGATGCTCAACTGAAGGTTAGGACTCATGCCCAGCCCAATGCCTTTGCTCTGTGTAGGTGAAAGCAAAACAACATGCAAAGGCTGTTCCCAGGGGCTGAACTCCCCACCAGTCCTAATAGCCCATGTAAGCCCTCTAAAAATGGCTTGAAATGGGTTTGAATAGCACATATGACTCTTTCTGGCTGTTGGTGAAGTAGTACTTTTCACTGAAAATCAAATTCAGCTACACAATTTTGAATAATTGTAAACATTACTAGCAGAAAGCCCATTCTAAGCCCGCAGATCTAATTTGCCTGTTTAAGGTTCCACTTGCCTGTTTGCCCATGGGTGCATTTCACTCAGAAAAGGAATTGCAAGTAACTACAAATATTGGCTTCAGAAGCCCAGCTTTAAGACCTGAACCAATCCAAAGAAAGAGTAATACTATCATTTGACAGGTAGTGTTACAGACTAAGTTTTGTGAATACTCACAAGAATGCTTGGTAGAAATTGCATGTGTGTGAGTAACACTGAATGCAACATCAGGGGAACTTGTATATAATTTGCAGTGAAGCAAGGTCATATTAGTCAGTTAATCACTGTCCTCTAATCACTATTGTCATGGTTTGTACCATTTCTGATAATCTCTCTCTATTGTAACAGTCATAAGTGCTAGACTGGAGCCTGACTATTCAGTGCATGGGAAACTGGTGCACAGAAAAACACAGATGTGTACACGCATACGCAGTTTCCCATTAAAATCAATATTGGATCCCCTGTTATTAAATCTGAGTATCAAAATACACTCAAGGCACGTTCCTGTAATTCCAAGCAGCAAAATTGTTCACAGGGTGCAATGAAACCCCTAGGAACATCACTAGTATTGATTAATGCAATATGACTGAGGGCAGAAATTAAGCTGGGGATAGGGGTCTCCATTAAAAATGTTTATTGGTAAGTGCTCATGTATCACTTCAGTTCCTCTGCAGATCTGAAAAAAAAACCAAAAACATTATAACCTTCTTCAGGGAAAAAGAAAGACATTTAACTGACGTATTCGTCAGAGAAATTTTGCTTCCTTTCTTTGCTCCAATCTTATTTAGGGTGCTAAGAGTGCTAATAAAACCTGAGAGAAGTACCAGTTTGGGAAAATACTTAAGTACATGCTTAACACAAAGCAACAATTTAAGCAAAATATATGCTTTTCCAGTCAGCCCTCTTCCAGATTCAGTGGACTGAATCTCAGACTGGGAAAATCAGATCTGTTATGACATTTGAAGTTGGATACATAAAAACTGTGCTGCTCCACCACCAGTATTCTCCCTACCCTACTAAATTCATTAACTTACCCAGCAGCTCCACCAGGTTGTAATCAATTCAGGAAAACATCCCATAATGAACAACAGAGAATGTATTGATACCATCCACTCATCCTGCCACTCTCCAAGCTTGACAGAAAATTCAGAGCCTGATTGTTTGGCAAAGAGTTTTCAGAATGACCCACTTTGTTCTGCATTACTCTGTGGGTATCTACAGCTGCTCCAAGGTTCCTTGTTTTTACATCCATCTCTTTCACTTTGCTGTTCCAGGCTTATCCAAATGAAAAAACTCAAATCTAAGCCTAAAATTTTGCAACATTTAAACATTAGTAGAACTAAGATGGGACTCCACTTTGCAAAAATCAAAATGCAGTTCCTGTTTGGGTTTTTTTTGTTGTTTTTATAAGACCCATTGAGTTGTATCAGCTTTGTAAGAAAACCTGCTATGTTTGCCTTTGCTGCTACCCAGAGCCAGAGGGAGGACAAGAATTGGGAAGAATTCTGGTGAACCTTTCTCGGTACCCTACTGAGATCTGGATTTGGTTCTTACTTGTTCCTTAATCCTATGGAGTCCTTTGACTCTAAACACAGGGATTATTAGCTTCTCTTTAGTAATTTCTACTTTCTTTTTTTTGTTAAGTTTTGTCTAAAGGTTGTTCTAAATTGAATGGAATGGAGTGATGGAGCTGGGGAGAACAGAATAGCATGTAGCTAAATCTATGGAGGAATAATTTCTGGCATTGAAGAGAAACTTCTGGATAATTATCAGATAAAGAGACAGTAGGATGCTATTGGAACAATACATATTTAAAGGACTTAAGACAGAGTATCCAGGAAAAGCTCCCTATGCCCTTGCACTGATAAGCAATTACTGGTGCATTAGCACAGTCCCTGCTCGTGTCTCACTGATGAAAAACTTCAATTGAGCTGCCTCCAAGGGAAAACTGTACACAATTCTGTGTGGATCCCTGTCTCCGCCTCTGGCAAGGCATACCAAAATCTGCACTACTATAACCTATACTTATATATATCCCAAGAAAACAAGAGATCAGTTAAACCAGGACAGGAAAGCTCAGAAACTTGCCAGTGCAATAGTTAGTCTGCAGACTGCTGCTTACCTATCCTAATCCATGTCATCTGAAAGGTCTGCCATCTCGTAAGGGTCTTGGCTCACATACAGCAGGTGTTTTTCTTCAGTCCAAAGCCAGTAACATTAACCACAGTTACAGTCTTCCTCCCACAGTTCTAACACACACATGCACACATGCACGTGGAAACACAGTGAAATAATGATTTATTTTTTTTAGTTATTTTTCACATCCCTGCAAAATAATCCCTTAACATGCCTTTATTTGTTAATGTGTTAACAGAGTCAGTACATAGGTACCAGAACACAGTTAGTCCATAGATACTGCCTGATGCTAATGCATGAGCCCCCAGTGCTTGTAGCAAGTATGGCAGAGGGAGGAACAGCTAAAAAACTGGAGAAACAGCAAAGGAAGCAAAGTATGTGTGAGTGAGTGAGAGCGAGAGAAAAATCTACAGTCAGGCCAGAATTCTGCTTGCCAAAACCAAGATCTATTTCCAAAAGAAATGAGTCAAACCAGGGAAACAAAAATAATAATGCTGTGTGCAACTTAAAGCAGCACCCGCTATCTGAGAGAAAACATGCGATGAGTTAGAAGACACAGAAGATTAGTCTTTTTTTGGTTTTCAAATTAATACCTTTGTCAAGCTTTTGGCTCAAAAATGTTTGACCTAATCACATCTGTTTTAACAACTTAAATGAGTGGCCCAGCAGCTGTAGCTGGCAAAAGAATCTTCAAATCTGCAGACATCATTCCAATATTTGGGCTCTTGTCTGAACAATCTGGGGATAACATAAACTCTATACCCTAAAAGTGCCTATGCTCTGCATAACCACTTACAGACTGATGCTGCAGCCACCCTGCAAACAAGCCTGCTTCTAAATTCAGCTGCTCCTTGGCTTAGCCTCTGGAAATGGAAACCAATTACTCTGATGAATGTAAATTTCTTTCATATTCTTGCAAATAATCAACTGAAGCCTCTTTGTCTACGCCCAGATACAAAGGCAAACAATGGGTGCTGAAGAGAAGTGAGTGCTGACAAGTTAGAAGACAGCCTGTAAGTCTTGCAAGTAAGGTGAAGCCAATCTGGCTGAGATTCCAGTGAACAGAGAAAAGATGTTTTGCAGAAGGTTAAAATAGCATACAGAAGATTTCGTTTTACTACACAAATATACATATAACAAGTAAAAAACGAAAAACCCCATTAATATGGTTACACAAAAATGAACTGGCTAGATGATCTAAGCTAATTTTTTTTGTGCCCCTGTAACCTGCTGTGTTTTATTTAGTGAGAATTTCCTGTCTGTCTAATTTTCATTGGCACATCAATTTTTTTGCAGTGCCTGATTCTTTTTCAACATCTGCTGCTCAGTTTGACAGTATTAATTTTGGATTTTTCCCCAGATCAGATTAGTTGAAGATTGTAGTGAATGCTGGCAAAAGATCTAAGTTTTCTGTCTCTCTTTTCTCCTCTCCTTAATGAAAAAATATTTTCTTGAGCTTCATAATCATTGCTATTACTGTATCTGATGCTGAAAATCATAAAATAGTCAGAGAACTATTATACATACTAACAGAGATAGGTTTTCTTCTCCCTCCAAATTTCTCTCTACCTGTCCATACACACAGTTTATTATTCATGGCTACTGTATCCATGAGTTGAAAGCACAATCCTCTAAGCATGCTTGTTGAAAATGTTCAATTTTTCATGTGTGTAAATGCTGAAGCATTATTCTATAAACACTACTGAAGCAGGTGGGTTTGAATGGGCCATAAACCTAACATGGCATACATGGCATGATAGATTGCATATTTTGCATATCCAGAGTCATAGAACACCAAAATAGGACCATATATACAAGTACATTGTATTGGGTTTTTTATAGTTAGTAGTTACAAGTGGGTACTCTACTCCATTAACCATGTTTTAGACATAGTCCTCACACCAAGGAGCACACTATCTCTGTTTAAGGAAAGACTTGAGGTGCTCTCAGGCAAAGTGAAGGGAGATGCTCGATAAGTAATATTTGTCAGTATGATCAGTGGCAGCATCGTGCACTAACAACATGATTTCATTTTTGTACATATGACAGCAATTTAGGTATGTGAGCACAACAACGAAGCAGCTCTGTGAAATCCCTTTGACCATGTTGCCTGTATATAAAAAGAAGAGAGAAAAGCACATTGGATGCTCATTTGAAAAGCACAAGGGGTGAACCACCACAAGCCAGCCTGTAGAAGGAAGCAAGAGGTGCAGGAAGTGAATGCAATCTGTCCTGGCTGTGTTAGAGGAAGGAAACTAGTTAAGTAGTGCTAAATAAATAGGGTACCTTCATTGACTTGGTGTCAATGAGTTATAAGGGAACTCTGCTGCCCAAATTAAACTCCACTGCCTGCATTTGTCCTGCAAGGATACAGTTAAAGCAACAAGCTAGGAAAATAGTCTGGGCAGCAATGGTCTAGATGGATATGGACAGAGCAAAATGTGTTCTCAATGCCAGTAAGAAGGACATTGCAGTAATCAAGATGTGAGATGAACAGTCTCTGGGTGAGCATTTTAGCTGTGTGGGCAGAACCAGAGAGGCTATATCTAAGATTTAAAAAAACCCAACCAAACAAACAAAAAACCCAACCTTGCAGGGTTTAGATATAATGTGACTGTGAGGGACCAGAAAGTATTACAAGACAAGTATGATACTCCACTTACTGGCCTAAGTAACAAGTGGGATTGCAGTGCTGTCCATAGTGATTGAAGAAGGACATGACAGGGAGGTAGCTTGGAGAGGAAGATTAAAAGCTCTCTTTTACTCCTGTTCAGTTCAAGCTGATGGCCAGACAACCGCAAGGCGATGCTAGGAAGACAGACCAATTTTATTTTGAGCAGAATGAGACAGGTCTGGAATACAGAGATAAAGCTGTGAGTTCTCTACAGAGAGATGGCAAATTTAGATTAGGTTCTGAAGGGTTAAATAGTTTATGCACAAATAGGTTCTAAATAACTGCAAGTGATAAGAAGGACAGGCAGGCTCTTTACATGTAATTGTACCATGTATAAATGCAGACACAATGAATGTGCATGCCCTCCCCCCAAATCTAGGACCTATATAATTGCATATGCATTTTACTTCATTAATGAGATGCCCTTATTCAAAGCACTGTTGACACTGCCACTTTTTATAAAGGTGAACACAATATAGCTGCAGCTTGGTGTAGGTATCTGGTATCCTGATGCAAGGATCTTAAATAAAATAAAACAAGCTGATCTGAAAAATAAACTCTTCACAGACTAGGAAATCCTGATTAGCATAGAGGCTGGTCTTTGCTTTCACTTGTGATCAAACAAATAATAGATATCCATCAAGCTGTTCTTCCTACAGGTTCTGAAAGATAATTATTTTGGTTTTTAAATACATGGGAGGTGTTCAGATACTGTTAGAGAGATCTGAGAACTCTTGGCTGGTTGTGGGTAATTTATTGCCTGCATTTGGGTATTAGCAAGATCTGTCATTTAGCTTTGTAGAAACCCATATGCTTTCATGAGGCACTTGCCTTTTATAGTCATTCCATTTAAAAATTAGCTGTCCTCACTATTTCAGTTCTAGATCTTTTGATCCTTATGCTTTTATGTACTGGACTGTTCAAAGTTAGCAGGGAGCTGCCAAGTGTACAAATGATGTTTGAGCTTGATTAGCTCTGGCTTACCCTCCTTAGCATGAACTACACATAAGTGCATGCAAATATTATCGATTCAGAGTGACTGATCTACAATATTGCTCTGGAGGTGAATTATCACAGACAAAGAGCCAGGAGAACTAAGTGCTCTGTCTAGGCTGCACCATTAACAGCAAGACTTTGGAAGGCTGATTTTTAAACTACAGTCTCCCTGGATTTGGGGGATTAACTTCTTCCTCTGACTAGGCACAGACAGGCTCACTTCATAGCACTAAAGCTCACCATTTATTTATGTAACTTTGTATGAAACATGCATTTTTCTCTTCGTAGTTGGCACTTTACACGTCTGCACATACTACTGATAATGTTTAGAGCACCTTCATTATGCCACAGTCACAGTAGGTATCTTTGCATTTTGATGACACTGAATGAGCATTCACAGCAAAGGATGTCTGCCTACGTCTTCTTAAAGGTGTGACAACTGCTTCTGTTCTACAGCCACTTTCCCAGCCATAACTCATTTGAAAACATGCATTTTTATCTCATCAAATACTCTAGGAATTAGCTGGTAGATGTTTTTATGTGTATGTGAGTTTTAAGTTTGATTCAGAGCAATCCCTAGACATTAGTTCTTTGCAAGCCTTAAACACTGCTGCTATTCAGTTACCCCTGCTGACCTACCCTGGAATGGGCAAAGCAGCTGGCTATAGTTGAAGTCACTTTAAATACATTTCAAAGGCAGAATTTTAACACAGGTGGGAATGGTACTGCCTCCTATTATTAAGTGTGCTGAAGTTTCCTATTTTAACACCCCACTTTCAAATACCATTTAAGTCTGCCAAATTTTAATCATTTGGTCTGAAATTTTATTTGCCAAGTGATCTGCATCATAGAAAAACCCATAGGAAAACTATTAATTTTATCTCCAGAGCGGGGTCTGGACATGTTGTCAGTGATGAGGACAGAACAAAGCACTGAACAGCTATTCACATGCACTGCACTAAGAGTGGCTGGGGTCCAGTGGTAAAAATATTACAGTAAATCAAAATGCATATGCCTGAGGAGGAAGTATACAGAATTAAAGCTGAACAGCGTTACAGGCTCTGGAAAGCCTGAACACTGGAGTTTCTGTCTCTGCAATCTGTTCTTGGTAATGTTATTTTTGTATGTAATTAAGCATAGGAAATAGTTATCTATGTTTTCTTTGTTAATAGTTTCAGCATCATTTAAAAACTCCCTTTTCCTGGCTGAAGAAAACATTACTGCAGGAGATGTATAACCTAGCAATGTGTCGCAGGATGAATGTGAAGGGCTTGCAGCAACACCATTTCACGAGAAACTATGCCATCTGGAGCATTAAATATGGCCATGGCACAAGTTCTTTCTAGCAGGTACCTCAAACACAAAGGATCACATTTCCCTGAATCTGGTCATAGCTGACTCCACATTTCTCAGTAAATTGAATGGCCTTTGCTTGCGGCTGTATCTGTGCCGTCATGCAAG
>JANHGO010000069.1:64388283-64450949 GCA_024606505.1 Aquila spilogaster | reverse complement strand
AGGGACCTCTAGAGATCATTGAGTCCAACCCCCCTGCCAAAGCAGGCTCCCTAGACCAGGTTGCACAGGTAGGCATCGAGGTGGGTCTTGAATATCTCCAGAGAAGGTGACTCCACAACCTCTCTGGGCAGCCTGTTCCAGTGTTCCATCACCCTTACCATGAAGAAGTTCCCACACACATTTGTGCGGAACTTTCTGTGCATCAGTTTGTGACCATTTCCCCTCGTCCTTTCACCACACACTGCTGAGAAGAGTCTGACCTCATCCCTTTGCTTTCTGCACCTTAGATATTTATAGACATGGATCAGATATTTTTAAGGTATTTCCATTAAATGCATACAGAGACATAAACAAAAACGCAATTTCAAGGAAAATTTAGAAACATTTTTGTGTTTAAAACATACTTTTAGTTTGAGGAGACGGTTTTAGTTGATAATGAGTTGAATCACTAGTCGTTTTAGGAAATCTCTCATATTCTCACCGAGGTACATTTGAAAAGGGAGAAGTTGTTGTTCAGTGTGAACAGTGAACAGTGTGAACCAGGATCTGTTCAGCGTGGTGAATGATGGAGGAGTGAAGAGGAGCATACTATATGGGAATAAATATTTCTCATGGTTTTCTATCCTGCTGCAATCCAGGCTCTGTATCAGTTAAAGAGTTCATTCTGTTTTGTCACACAGCAGAGATTTCAAAGAATTTCCTACACTACACACAGTGCAGTTAGAATCAGTAATTCCTCTGGGAGTACACTTTGGGTGCAGTCACTATGATGCTTATTTATCCACTAGAGAACATATTTTGAAAAATCTTTATATAAACAACACAGTAGATTCTGGAAGTTGAAATGTAAAAGACTAAATGTGCCTAGGGAAAATGACAGGATGCCAAAACACACTTGTATTCACTAACTAAGGACCTACTGGCCAGCGAGCATGGGAGGTAGATGGATCAGGAAACATCCCACAGTCAAGAAACTCAGCACTGAAACCCCTCAGGAAGAAAAGGCATGTTTTCCCATTCAATTAGGACAAAGTCTTGCATTTATAATTTTTTTTTAATTTAATCCAGGGAGCTGGATTATCACAGCATGAAACAATTTGCCACAATAATGAAGCTTCATGCCATTTCCAGCTCTTTTACAAAACATTTGTAAAGTGCAACCAGAAATGTCACTTCATTTGCATCTGTAAAAGGCTCTAAAAACCTCTGGAGTAGAATTCTGTGTATCTCAGTAAAATTTCACCTATTTATAACTGGTTGGAATTTGGTCCCTGACATCCTTTCTATGTCTGTCTTACAGAAGTGAGGAACCGTGAGCAGTCATTCTCAACAGGGATCAGCCAGCTGTGTCAAAAGCAGGAAGAGAATTACTTCATTTTTGTCATTAAACATGATCTAAAATATGAGGGATTTCAGAAAAGGTTCCTTATTGAGAATTGTTCAGTGTTCTTGTTTTTTTTTTTATTTGTCTGCAGACAGTTAAAAAAAATATGCAGTATGAAATTATAAGCGCTTCTTGTGATATTTTCTGAGTGACTGAATCTTGAAGTCTCAGAAATCCTCTATGTCTTTCTGCAAGGTTTTCATCATCAACAAGCCTAGATGGATCAGATAAGCTTTCTTACTTTGGGGTACTTAGCCAAACTGATCAAATGGGTTTGCAAGTAGCCCCCTTTCAGACTATCAGCATTTTAGTATTTCCCTGCCTGTTCGTGCATTGATTTTTACTCTTCTTGAGTACATAAAATGTGAGCTTTTAGTCCAGGCTTTTGCTAAATTGCCACAGTTTCATAAGAGAATAACAAAAGTGAAAGATTTGGCAGTAAGCCTCACAGAAAACTGTTCCCTCAGCTCACGCAATATCATGAGTTGTGAGGACTATTTGAAAGTCATTAATGCAGAATTCAGTGTGCTGTCTAATATACTGCAGTCTGCATGTGATGGAGATGTCTGTCTCAAAGGCAGTAATATACAGTGTAATATAAAGATATATTGTTGATTTTTTTCAAGACCATAGCTGAGGGAGCTATGAATGTGCAGTCTTGTTGTCTTCTTCAAATTTCACTGTTTTTTAAAATACACCTTTACTAAGTATCCAGGGCTATGTTCATTTTGCAATGACTATCTACAATAGAAAGGACTGAGTATGTTTTGCACAAATCTTTCCCCAAAGCAGTTAGAATAATTGTGATAATCATCAATGACACAACTCTTAGAGAAAAAATAAACACTTCTAGGTGAGTGCTCTCCCTGTAAGAGCAGGCCCGTGAAGACCTGAACCACTTTAAGTCTGTTTCCTGTATTTCCTTTTTGCCTTAGTAGAAAACCAAAATGTATTCTGGAAAAGCTGCATGTTCTAGAGAGTAAATGGGCTGACTATGATTCTGCTTCCATTGATACAATAATGTTTATGATCGTTAACACCATTAATACCATCCCCATTTTTTCCATGATCTCAAATCCTAGCACAATTAAGAACAGAATGTAGGCCCACAGTGTTATCATCCCCCATAGAAAACCTGCCCTGCAAGCAAACCTCTGCAACGTTCTCACTGCTCACCTCCACTGGCTGTGTACCCCATATTAGCACATTTTCAGGAAATGGTGCAAGACTACCACATCTGTGTAGCCAGAAGACCAGATCCATACAAAAGTGGACAAAACTGGAGCAGAAAATGACAAAAGCTTTGACATTTTCACATATCTTAAAGACTTTTACTGTGTCAGGCAGCCATAGTGCTTGTGTAGCAAGTTCAGCTCCTTCAGCATTCAATCAACATTGAAATGAGAGAATTCATTTTGCTCAAAAACACGGTCAAGTATTAATTCTGCTATTTTTGGCAAAAAAAGCAGACATTTTCCTTGAATACTGCTTTCTCAAAATCACCATAATTTTCAGCAGTTGCAAAGTAATTAATCCTGCTAACAACCCCAACCCTCATTTTTACAGATAATTAGTAGGTGGGGGGTTGCTAGTCCTTTCTATCATAGTTGGAGAAATCCTTTGTTCTCAGTCTGCAGTTTACATGGCAAAATGTTTCATGCTAAATTTATCATTGTTGATTATTTGCTTGAATGCTCTCGGTGTCCTTTTGGGATTTTTCTGGAGTCCTGCTGGTCTGCAGCTTGACAGCTATACCACAGTAAAACAAAGCTATGATTACACACACTAGTAAACAACTCCCCTTCAAAGACAGAAAAAAAAAGGGAGACAGGACAGAAAGCTGAAGAAGATACAGCAAGTTTGTTTTTAGGCTGGGGATCTATGTTTGGTTAGACAATGCTAGGGACAAAACCAGCGGCTGTGCCCTACTGCCACCCAGAGTGAGTGGCTCCATTCTCATATTGAGACTTCTCCATCTGTTTTCATAGCTAGATAAAATTCTTTGTTATGCTGCTAACACAGTGCCAGTCCTTCCACTATGCAGGGGAAGAGGCACAGAAAGAAGTGCACTATGAGAGGAAATATTTTCTCCCAGATTATACTCAAAGGAGTGCTATGTCCTTTATCTGGACAAGTCTCACATGCATCTTTATGCCATTCCTGTGTTCTGTTATTGCAGCTACTTAGCATTTCAGCCATGACAAATAGTTAATAATATTTAGTAACTATGATATGTTGCCTAACTTTTCTCTGGCATGGACATTAATAATATCTAAATAACCATCAAAACAGAGATCTTAAAGAAACTTTCAAAATGGGGGGCACTGAAAAGGGTGAAAGCAGCTTGAAAACTATATACTGAATTCTGGTGTCCAGGACCTAAATATTGAATTTCATTGAATTTCAGAAATGAGAGCCTGGATCTCTAAGTCTAACATAACTCTCCTAATCTTTTTTTTCTTTTTGTTGTATAAATATTTAGTGTTTGATCTGTTGTGCTCTTTGTCTTAAAAACTTGCAGTCATTAAGAGAGAAAAATAAGGAGAACTAGTGCCTAAGAACAGAATCCCAAGCCCTACCTACTTTTACTGTTCAGCTGCTAATGGATTTAACAAACAAGACAACTTTAAAATCATTCTCTTGCTACAATCACCCAGCGTGCTGTTCAGACAGCATGCCACAGGAGAAAATCCACATACTACTCAGACTGAATTAGATCTTGTTGCATTCATTCTCAAAGTGGAAAGAAAAAATTATCCTTAAGGACAATGGGGCATTCTCCCATCTTGAAAATAAAGGATATTTACTCTGGGATTAAGACATTGAGAAGAAAAAGGAAATTACATACATGTAGCATTGTGCTAATTTTATTAGCTTGAATCTTTTAAGCCTGTATATAGTCAGCAATGAAGTAATGTAAAATGGAAAATCCAATTAACCCACGCATGTGTTTTGTGAATACCACTACCCCATCTCTGCTTGCAGATGAACCAAACAATATATTGAGAACTAATAAAAGAACTGTTGTTTCCTACAGCTTTGTAGTACTATGTTAATATTTTTCAAAAAAATATGCATTTATTTCATTTTCAAATACAGAAAATACTAGGTTGTGCATGGGTTGAAATCTTTCTTATATAAAGCTTAAGGAAACCATTCATGTTTAAAAGTAAGTTTTAATAGTGAGCAGTGAGAAAGCTTCTGAAAAGGTAAAACAAGAATAAGACTGTCAGTTTTGAAGCAATTAGAGCAACCAGAAAAAATCCTAGAGAAATCACACACACAAAAATAAAATAGATCTGTTTGTTCTATACACATCGATATGCAATGAACCTCATAAAATTTGAACCCAAATTTATGCAGGACATACTGTAATCAGATAACACACAGATATACTTGTAACGTATCTGTTAGTGTGGCTGCATCTTGAATGTTTTTTTGCAGTCTGTAATGAGTGAAGATATCAAAATAACACAAGAACTGATTTTTTTCTGTGTTTTTTTTGCTTTTTTTTTTTTTTCTTTACTGTAAAGGTCACTGTCAGTGACTGTGTACTACTACCTGTACAACTTAGAGCTTTAACAATAATTCATCATACTGTTCTGTTTTAAATTAAGCCAAGCGTAACATACTGTTTATGCTTTTATCAGTGCTATAGAAGAGATTATACTTGCAGAAAAGCCTAACGTTTCTATTGTGGATTTTTTATCAGGTTATTTATTTGATTTTAAAACTTCTACTGTGCTTCAAGTGTGAGAAATTCAAATGGAGTATAATTGAGGCTGCAAAGTAACTTCAGAAAGAAGAACTTTGCTCTTTGTAAGATATAAAATCTTCTTTTATTTATAGAAGTTGACAGAAACAGATATGCACAGGTTCATATACATTTAGAATCCAATTCAACAAAGTACACAGATTTTGACTCCAGCCCATTCTCACAGTTCCTCCTCTCTGTTTAAATTTTGTCCAAAGTTTTAGTGGCCAGTGCTAAACAAGTAGGCTCATTGTTACAGAAACCTAACTTACAGCCCAGTCCTGCCATCCTTACTTTCACATGTGCAGTCATTAACTTTGCTAGGATTATGTAACAGTTGAACAATCTAGCCCTACTGGAACCTGTGCTGCAGTTCTTTAATATGCTGCGTCCCATGAATATTTTCCAAACCTGACTGCTGCAGCAGAAGTTCTAATGAGTCTTTGGTTTAGAGTTAGGAAGATAGCAGATACTATGGGGAATACGTGCATATACAGATATCAGCTGTGTTTCAAGAAACCTCAAATGACAGAAGGCACTAAAACTGTAGAAAATCTATATCTTGTAGGAAGGAAATCAGGTAGCAACAGGCCTGGGAATAGAACAACATCTAGCAACATCAAGTACCTCTTACTCAGCTGGTGAAGAGTTTCTGACATTATATCAAAACACACAGAGTACATCAAATTAGTGCTGCATAAATTAAGACATATTCAGCCATCAGTTTTCCGATGAAAATTGCCATAGATATGAATAAGTGAAGTTAGATGCAAAAAAGAGAAAAGGTTCTCCTATCATTAGCCATAAAAAATGATAACTAGGCCTTTCTGCAGAACTCTCCTTTCAACTCATGATTTCAGAAAAGAAAACAAAAATTGGCTGTTGTGGCATCTGGGGATATTAGAGAGCTAATCAATGCACAGAGGGACTGCAGAGAACATAGGAAGTTCTTAGGAAACATGGTAATTTTTCTGTGTGTGACTGCAAGCAGCATGTCCAGCGGACCCAGAAAAGCCACACCGAGCCCAGTGCACACACTTTATCTGGCCAAAAAAACTCAGAAAGAAACACTGGATTCACTGAAAGAAGTCAATTTGCCTAGATATTATCCACAGAACTTTCTATAGTTTATTTAGTTTATTAAGTTTCTATAGTTTATTAATAGGTAGTGTGGTATTTATAGTCACAGCATCTCAGATAAATACGAAAATTGTCATTACTATTTTAAAACGTGCTTTAAATTTATTCTCAAAACAAGAGAAAATCAGGTAGAATCCAAAAGAGATGTCTCAGTCAACAACAGGAGTATGTCTGGCTGAGTTTGACTGCACCAAAATACTTTTTCACAGGCAGTAAAATGGAGATTGAATAAGCACCACAGGACTGACTCACTTTCATTCAAATTCATTCTTAGCAAAATGAAAGTAAAGTGCAATTAGAGCTTGGATTTTCTCCAAGGAGCTCTAAATAATAACACATCTTCCGCCTTTCATTCAGATGTTTAAATAGCTTTCAGTGAAAACTTGAACACTTTTTATATTTGACTTTAAAATCCAAGACAAATGGTGCTATGCCTCTTTAACTTAAATCCTAAAACCAACCAAATAAACAGAAAGGGAAAATATGTATCTTTCATTTAGGCAAGAATGGATTTATCCTAGCTAAAAATGATCTAACTTTAGGTACTAAATAGAGAAGTCTATGTTAAAGGTATTTCCATCCTGTTTTTTCTCTGTGGTCAATGAAGAAGGGAACTTGGAATCAATCCAAGACCTGCCTACTTTTTGGAAAGGTCTGTCTTCCCTCACCAAATACAGAGGGACAACACTCAGCTCCCAGTAAAATCTGTCATTAGAGCTAAGTTAATCTACATTCACACCTCTCCTGTTCATCTGACTGCTCCAGTACTTGTCTGGCCTCACTGTGTGCTGTTTCAGGTAGTTTAAGAAATCCTGCCATCCAAAAATTGAATGCTTTCCTGTTACATTTAGCTCCATGAATCAGCTAATACCATAGCAAGACTGATGATGTCAAACTCAGACCAAGGCTAACAATACACCTGGAAACACAGCTGAAGGTGCAAGGGCTAAAAGGGAGAAAGCAGCTCCTGGCAGGAGCCAACTTAATTAGAAGAGAAAACTGACACCTCCTTAAGTGACTTGAATCCAGGCTTTCCAAATGTAGGGTACACATAGCAGATATCCTATCTTCCCATTCTTCCCTCCTCAAAGGAGGCAGTGGTTCATCTTTCTACTTATAAGGAAGTCAAAGTAAGTTACCATCAGACCTCTAAAAATTTCCAGGAGACATCTCCAAATGCTATGGGAACTAACACACAATTGGCTGAAACAGTCCTCATGGTATGTATATTGTTAACATGAATTAAACAGAATATTAATAATAGTTTGCACTTAATAATGTCTACTCTTCAAGGATCTTAAAGCACTTCAAAAATGTAAATTGATTAAGGCTCCTGAGGTCATTGAAGATGTAAATAAATATGTTTGTCAGCTAAGACAACCTCTGCTAGTTAATTTATTTCTTCTGTTTGGAGAGAACTTTTATAACTGATTTATAAATCTCCAAAAATAAATGTTTGTAATTGAAACACTGACATCTCCTTAATCTTAGTGCAAGCAACAACTATTTCTGTAATTTATTTGCACAGAAAGTTAAGAAGCAATGACCAATCCCTCTTACGTACTATGCTATAGACAGAAATAGCTGAATTAGAACAACAGAAAGAAATTAATTCCTTGAACACCAATTAATTGCTCCTCAATTAGTTTTTAATGAACAATTCTTGATGCATGCAATGGATTTAAGTTCTAGTCAAATCTCTCTCCGGAAGTTGCATATTTAATAATTCTCTGAAAGACAATACATACTGTATATTCTTATCTCCAGAACAGACAATTTTCTTTCTGGAATCAACTTGAATAATATTACTTAAAAATACATCTCGTTTTATTATTGCAAGAACGTAGTCATCTTCTGCCATAGTAAGAGTTTGAAGTTATAGAAAACTCAAAGCATTTTTTGGCTGTTTGTCTTGATCACAGAAATTCATCCACACAATCAAGTACGTAATGATACCCCTTATAAAATTCTCATCTCCAAATAGCAAAGGGAACATATGTGTAATCATACAAAAAGTTTTACTAGCTGCTTTTTCTATTACTTGACAAATTCTAAACAGCT
The DNA here is from genome assembly GCA_024606505.1 of Aquila spilogaster. NCBI lineage: Eukaryota > Metazoa > Chordata > Aves > Accipitriformes > Accipitridae > Aquila > Aquila spilogaster. Next base: position 64,442,610 of record JANHGO010000069.1, on the reverse strand, counting down.
ACGTTATTTAGATGATTTTTTATTCTTAAATGGCAGTAGAGCACAGAAACAATAACTGGAAAGAATGCATACGTCAGTTGTTACATAAAGAATAAAACAGCGACCCTCTGCCTCAGGAAGTTTATAATCTGAACAAAACAAACTACACTATGTAAGTTGTCTACTGTACTACTGCTACATTTCAGTTATGCTGGACAATTTTTTCTGTGAGATTTCTTAGGCCTTTGCTTTGTATGTCAAGCCCTGTTACAAAAAATAACCTACAGACTTGACTATAAGCACACACTTAAATGCTAAGTTTAAAAAGCTTAAATCCCAAGTTCACATAGTTTAAACACTCATCTTATAGTACAGAGTTGTAAAACCTATTTCATTAGGTTTGAGTGTATTTACACATAAATTGATGTGTATCGACATATACATCGACACCTGAAGCAGTACTAGGAAAAACAAACGGTTGGCCTCATTGATTATAATCTCTGTGGATCCCTTCATCATTTCAATTGCAAATTCATTTGATTTTTAAAATTCATCTAGGGTAAATGAAGATATATAAAATCTTAGGTTATGGCATTAGCCCTTGGGCTCAGGACAGCTATGACTACTGGAGAACATCAGGCCACAGCCAGGGGGTAGCTATTTTATGTTCCCTGCTCCCTAAGATTACAAAAAGCCACTACAGAATAACTTACAGTTTCTTTGAGTTACAACTGCTTAAAATATTTCCCAGAACCTTCCATGTGTTGCTATCAAATTTAAAGCTACTTTTAGTGATTTTGATTTAGTAACCTCAAGTTATTACTGCTTAGTCAGTTTAAGAGCACTGAGGGCCTCTTTCTGTGACCAGACAAAGGAGAAGCTTTCTGGAAATACAAAGGTATCACAGTTAAAATTATCCTTAACTTGGAGGATATCATAGCATAAGAGCAGGGAAAGCAGACCCTCTGCTTGTTCTCTTGCCTTCACAGAGCAGCTCCTAATGTTTGGAGGTGGGAAGGTGAACTTGGTACATTCTGGCTTCAGTTTTCAAGATCTCTGTCTGGAATGGACTTGTTCCTGCTTTACACTCCTGGAATATCTAATCTAATCAAACTCCAGCTGTCCTGTCTGATCACACAGGCACTACGTCAAAACACAAAATGTAGCAAGATCAACTACATTAGACAACAAGTTACCTCCTAATCACATTATTCTCTTTATAATTTAAGGCAATCTGGTACAAAAATATAGTTGCATGAATGTTTTCAGACAGCAAGTCTCTGGATAACTTCTCATGAGTGGCACAGCTTTTAACTGTTTTTTTCAGTCTGCTTTCTGAGATGGAAAAGTTACTCAACTTACTTTTTATAACAATTCTAGCAACACACTTCTCTTCACAGAAAGCTATTTCTGTTGAATGTGTGATTCACTCCCTTAGACACTTTAAATAGATTTTTTATTCTTACTGTCTCTGGAAATGAGAGTAAACATTCCTGCAGTTGCAACAGGAAAAACAGTTCTGAGTTTAGGAGAGAGAACACTTACATGGTTCTTCAATGGAGTCCTACATTTTGTTTAGACTGTAGTCTGTCCTACAACCTATTTAGCTTTGACAAAGCTGAGCTTCTGATCACTATGCCATTCTCTGTTTACACCTTGATCCTGCAACAGCCCATGGAGGGACCTTTCATCTAACTAACAGAGCAGACATGGATATGCAAAGTTCCGAACGCAACCTCAGTGTGCTTACATACTGCTAAATGTTGCTTAGCAGCACAAAGCTTCTTAGCATAAAGATATGCCAAAATCATTCAAACTGAATTCACTTCACATGCTGCTAATAGGAAGGGCAGACAACCCTCCAGGAGCACAGGGCTCTTCAAACTTTCTTTGTAGTACTCTTTTTTTCTTTCCTTTCTCCAAAAGAGTGTCCATGCTCCAACCTCACTTGGAAAGAGGTCCTCCATTTGCCATTTATCTAAAAAAACCCAAACAATGAAAAAATTCTATCTCCAACACTTTTCCCACTGAGATTTGTGAGAACATGCATAAACCATGTAGTGCCTGCTCTCAGATCATTTCTGACTAACAAAGGGCTTAAAGCAGTTATTCCTGTGCTAGAATGAAGTCTAACATATTCACAGTTCATACACTATAGCACTGGTCCACTTTGTCATTTCTTTGATCATATGAAGGCTCCAAAATGGAATAATACAAGGTGCTTGAGGTTTAGGCTAGGTCTTCATGTAGGAATGCATGTTACCTCATGATTATAAGGAGAAAGTTAAATTTCTGTAGTAGTACATCCTCACGTAAAGAAAATAATGTCTATACAGACACAGTATATGCTGCAATTATGTTGTAGACAACCCATTTGCATGGAGTATGTGTTAATTTGCTTTAGAGTCTGGAAGTCTCAGAAACAGGTAGTGCTTTTTCTTGGACTACCCTCAGTACTACCACCACTGTGCTCTGCTGCACCACATATATTTTTGGCAACCAGCTCTCTGTAGTGATGCAGTAACACAGTGGGGTCTCTGACAGATTCTAAAGGACTCTGCAAATTACAAAATTTTAACATAAGATATGTCTAAATCATTTTCATCTTTTAAAATACAATATACAACTCATCAGGCTTCCAGATCTGTTCTGAACTGTATCTGTGCGTCAGTAAAAGATATTAGTCTAATGACATATTAATGTGGCATCAGCGAGAGACACCCAATTACAATGTTTCATAAAACTTTCTTCATCTCTTGCTGTGTATGGCTAATGAACAAGGACAGGAACTTCCTGAGAAAGAGAAGATAACCATTTTCTGATTCTGGCCCTCAGCAATTGTGGTCATCTGTGAAATTACCTTTTCTGTAAGCAGAAAATTCTCACTTTCAATATTTAACAGAAGGGTGATGGAAAATGGAAAATGCTTCCTTTGTGAATCAGGATAGTAGTATTTAAAATGAAATCATTAATAAAGGATCAGTGATATATAGAGGCTCAACTTCATTCCAGAAAGCATGAATACTTTATTGACTGTTAGATTTTTAAAAGAATCCTGTCTGTACTTCACATATGATTCATAAGAGCTTTTGCTCTGTAATTTAGATGATTGCTATACAGAAATTGGAAAACAAATATGAATGGTTTAAGGGTGTAATATAGCACAGGCAAAGACTTTCTCCTCCAAGGTACCTGGCTAAAGATTGCTTCTCTGTTTTTAAGTGAATTATGGAGAGAGTTAGCCTCAGTCCAACTTACGTCCTAGCAAATAAAAGTCTGTGAAAGAACGTGACTATATTGGTGAGAACCCTCTTCAGTCTCTGGTTTGTCCTACCAAAAGAAGGCAAAGAGCTGCTGCTGCCACTGAGCCAAGAAACAGAATTTACTATTCTCTGATGCTTTTCCTGATACAGTAAAAAACAAACAAACAAACAAACAAAAAACACCAAACAAACAAACAAAAAAAAACAAAACGCCAAACCAAGCAAATAAGCAAATAAAACAACTATATCTCACCTCCCTATCTTCCCTTCTTTTTTTTTAGTGTTTTCTAGTATTTTTGTTATATTAAGCTGGTCAGTAAACCACTGAACTACCTAGTAAATCTACACATTGTGCTATTACAAGGGTTTCATAGTATGGAATTTGTACTTAATATGACACTTTCTCCTATATTGGTGGAAGAAGGATTTAGTTGTATGCTTGCAGCCTCATCATCTGAAGGTCAGCTCTGGACTGTTTTGCTAAAGGGATATTTGCTAGCAGCAGAAAAAGTAGCATTAACAGCAAAGCCTCTGAAAACAAATCTGCTGGTGTGGAGCCATGCATAAATTAATGAAACATATTTTGTCCTTATTTTACCCTGTTCCAGGAGCAGGAATAAAGGTAAAATGCACACTACTAATGTAGTTTGTTGGTGTCACTAACTAATGCTCTATCCTTGTCATAACCACTTTCACCATTTGCAACTCCTGTTGGCTACAGTGAAAGCCAGTTGGAGCTGGGACTAAAGACATATGGAAAACTTTCTTGGTATGTGGGCAATAATCCAGCAAAAGAAGAGGTTTTTTTTCCATTGCCATATGTGACTATTTTCTCTCCTAAACAGCCCATCCATCCCATTAGTCAAATGGTGTAAACAATTTTCTTGACAACAAAAAAATTATCATACATCAATCAGAAAGAAACTCAAATGCGTGCCAAACACTATTGCGGCTGAATATGCCTTTTTCTTAACTTTGTTTCACTTGATATAAATCTGGCAAAAACAACCACATACTCAAACAACCTGACTAATGGAAGGACCCACACTATGGCTGCTAAAGGACTGGGAAACTTCCTCTGGACAAGAATAATAGCATGGAAATGTGCACAGTGTTCCTCTGGAAATGCAGAACTACTGTGGAGTTCCCACCACAGCACAGACATTTTTAAAGATCTACAAATTGAATTTAAAAGAAGTTTCCATGCAATTATTGAAGAGAGAAAGGACACAAAGCAGGAAGGAATCTTTCTAAAGGCCTGTAAACTTCTTGTGGGGCTAATCTTCAGAGAAGAGAGGCATCAGAAACCAAATTTGATGAGAAACTTTCTCATTCCAGAGAGCATTGAAATATCATCTGACACAGATATCCAGCTTAGTCTCCATTCATTTTTAATGGCTAGATAATCATGTATCATAAGTTTAGTTTTAATAACAATTGCACCAGACACTTTATTAGAAGATTTTGCAGGCTACAAGCTCATCATTTGTCATTATAGTGATTTTTCAGCTTTAAATATTGCATCAATTTGTTTCTCTTTTCTTCTTTTCTTTTTTTCCCTTCAGTTAATTAGGTTAAATAAATTTCAGTACTGTTTTCATCTTGAATTCTCTAATACTACAAGTAGCTACTTTGGCCAGTTTTCTGAATTGAGTAAATCTTCTAACAGACAGCTACTTAGAGAGCTCACTGAGGAGCTGCCATGGACTTATATATGACTGTTGTATGTGTTTCTTGGCACTGTATCCATGGCTGCTATGCATTACTTCAGCAGGAAAAGGAGAAGCTACTACAAATACCCACTTTAAAAATTAACATATTTTTTCTTTAGGAATTTGTCCTTGAGCTCAGCATCATTCCTGTACTACAGCCTCACGTTTTTCAATCTGGGACTGTGTGAGAACATGGGCAAGTGGTTAAATTTCACTTACATTTTAAACAGAATAATATTACTGTATTTTCCAGCTGTTTGTTCCCCTTAGGAGAAAAGGGGTGAGTGCTGTACCATGCCAAGAATCACGTTGTGGGAAGCTCTGGTACAACATCAATAGCAATTTATTCTTCTTTGGAATGCAAGATTTTGGTAAGTGGTTTTGAAAAGTTACTGTTAAAATTAATGCACAACAATATTACAGAAGTTAACAGTGCATAGAGTACACTTCAATTTCAACTGTCACTTTGCACATACTCTTATCAAAGACTTGACAGTCAAAAAAAGATACCAATTGTAAAGCGGAACACATTCCAGTGACTTCCCTGATCAGAAGAAATATGCTAGGCTGATGGGCTCCCTGATATAGCAACGAGGTTTGAAAATTAAATTTGTGTATAGGGGAATCCACCCTTTCACACAGCTGTGTCACTGTAGGCTGCTACCTTGAAGTTATATGATTATCTTCTCGTTTCACAGGGCTCCTCTGTTAATGGTGATGGTCTGCTGGATAAAAAAAATCTCTCAAGGAATCTTCACAGAGGAAGATTGAGTTATCCCATTCTTGCACTTGGTCATATTGCTACTCAGGTATCCTGGTTAAGAACGAGACTAGAAAATTAGAGCCTTGGGGCACACATCTTGTTTATTTTACTGTCTGTCAGAAATTCTCATCTTTCTAGAAACTAAAAATAATATCAGCTGCAACTTGGTTAAAAGGAGGTATGTTATGTCTTAACATGACAATATTCAGTCATGTCATCTATTCACCAGTCTGGAGGGGAAGATTCAGGTTGGATATTGGGAAGAATTTTTAAGATTTTGCTTTAGAATAATGAAAACTGTATTTTACTATCTCTGAACTATTCACTTTAGGGATACACAAGAAAATACAGTCCAAAGCAAGAGATCCTCCAGGAAATGAGATTATTAATACGACAGAGATGGGTGAGTATTGATACGACAGCAGCTATTCATTAGTTTTACACATGCACACAGGCAAAATGTGTATGTATGTATATATGGATAGCTATACTTAATTAATTGAAATAAAATATATTATATGCCTGTGATCTCTGCTGATTGATTAAGAGGGGCCAATCCAGTCAATATTTTTGCACATTCATCAGAAACAACAAACTGTGTCATTAAGCAATTCTAACAGTTCAGTAGATGGCACTCTTCTAAATCAGCATTAGGCAAAGATCTCCAGGTAATGATTAGCAAGGAAAGCTCAAATACATTTTGGGCATTGAAAAATCCATCTGATTTATGAGGACAATAGAAGTTTTAATCTAATTTTCCAAGTGGAATATGACTATATATCTCTAGCAGTTGGAGTTCTGTTTGTGCAATACATGAATTCCACCTTGATGCTTTCAGACTGTATCTTCACATGCTGAATTGTTCATTTTGTAGCAGAGGTGTTGTAGTAGGCGTGGGTGAGGAGTCGGGATGTGACACAATAGGACCTCCCGTGCTCTCATGAATGTGTAAGACGCGTGCTTAAGGGGAGTAGACGAAGTAGAGAAGGCATATAAGCAGACGACACATTCCAATAAACGCCATTTGTAGCATCGACCACATTGGTGCTTGTGCTATTATGGTCCTAGCGTGTATGTGTTGCTAGCCCCCAAACAATTGAGAGCCGATATGAGGAGCCACTACGGTAACACAAAGGCTTCAGTTTTAAACAGAAAGAAGACGTAGCAAAATAACTGTTAGTCATTACTGCTGAGTAACTTATATCAACATAGGATGTTCCATCAATAAGAGTGGCAAAAAAAAATTATGGAGTAGCTAATGTTTGGAAACAATTGCTGTCCTTCAGGTAATTGCTTATGTCACAAACAGTACAAAGCTTCAAGTCACAGAGGTTAATACTAACTTTAAATGCAAGATCAGAAAAGTAAGTTGGCAAGACTGTCTTCTAAAAATTGTGTATTCTAGTTCAAACTCATTGGGTGGCAGAGATCTCAGATCAACAGCACTTTGTTTTCCATACTCCTGGAACCGATTTTACATTTTAAAAACGAATCGAGAAAAGGTTCTTTTGATTCTGTTCAATGCTCTTGTGCCATACGGTCTCTTAAGGAGATAAATCAGAAGACAGTACTTTAGTAGTTCTTATTAAACAAGTTTGATAAGCATATTTAAGTAAGTAGTAAATTCAGAGAGCTGTACAACTGATTTGAGAAAGCAAGCCTACAATGCCTAAAAATAATATTAGGTGTGCATGAGATGTATCATGAATGCATGTCTAAGAAACCAGGAGGCAGAAGCAGCAATCAATAGCCATCTAGAACCAAAAGATTTAGAGACATCTTTGCTACTAAGAGGGTTATAGAGTCCCAAGAGATCAGTATTTTTTCAAATGGCTGTTCATGAAAGTGCGTCACTTTTCACTGTATCTTGATGAAAATATGGGGCAGAAAATATTTCCAAGGTCTCAAGGCCATCTAATTGAAAGCATGTAATTAACTAGCGGGAGCGATTTCAAGTTCTACATTCAAATGCAACATTTCACAATTTTTCCTTTATTGGTTAAGGGAATTATTCACAGAAACCAGCAGAAAATGGATGTTCTGAACAGTTTAAAAATCATCTTACTTTAATATTCCTTTTTGCTAAATGACTGTGACCTTCAGCCCAGAATTTGTCTGTGGTTGTATTTGTTCAAATGAAAACCTTAGAAGATAATAGGTAATATTTTCAGTGCTTTAAAATTCTCAAGTAATTGTCAAATTTAGGTTAGGATCTTATCAGTGCTATGTCCTTTAGCAGTTTTTTCCAGGAAAATATATTATTCTCAACCCACAGAAGACTCATGATTTTTTGATTCAGTTCTTCAGTTCTCTATCTGGCCATGGAGATGCCAATAGTACCACATTAAGTGTTCCTACTTTTGTTCCTATACTTTTCAAAGTTTACAGAGACTGTAGAATTGCTACAGTACCAATGCATGAAAACTATACTGACTAACTGAAAGCTATCCTTTGCTCAAATTAAATGGAGATTATGTTCACATATAGATTATGTGTGCTGGTCTGGACAGTGAGGCAGAGATTGAAAACAATCCCTTAACTACACACGTGTGTTTAACACTAATCTCTGTATTTGGGCAAAAAGCATATGTTGAGTAATTTACCTGCTCATAGAAATCTGTGCTCTTAATACTTGACTTGAATACTACTGTACTGGTTGCCTTTAACAATCTAACTACTAAAAAACAGCACTGTCATAAGATGGTTTTTTTAAGCAAATCCGAAGTTCCTGGCAGGCAATGGTGAAGGGAAGAGTTGCAAAAGACTTGAAAAGCTCTGTTTTTCTTCTGTAGGCAGCCAGTTACTGATCCCATCAAGAAATGGATATAGCAGACATCAGTGATGCAAAAACTAACCAAGGAGGTAGGGGACTTCTCAGCTTTATCTCGGAGTAGTGTTTCACTAAAAGCTGAGCAGTTATCTATCAGTACGACTGCAGAACTGCAGTTTTAATCATGAGATTTAACAGTACCTACTTCTTTTCTTTTTTTTTTTCAATAAGGTGGAACTTTGATTATGAAAGCTTGAAGTCTCTCACCAGATGAAGAATCTACATGGAGAGACTTCTAATACTCTTACTCAGGTATTTGGTAAAAAAACACACAAGATAACAAATCTGTCTTGTAAGTGTTCTGTGTTCCCAAAAGAGATTTCATTATTAGATTATCCCTGCTAAATGGAGAAGGTGTCTGTAATTCCTTTTTCATCTGTTCCTTGGAAGGATCAGGTTCCTTTTCCTAAGTAATTTTTTCAGGATTGAAAAGCATTTCCAACATATACTGAAATCAAGATCAACCTCTGCTGCATTAATCATCTGATTTCTTGGAATATGTCCTGTTTTGGAGTAAAGTTCCTTTTGGCATTTTCTGAGCACCTTCTTCCATCTACAAAGTGAGTAGTTCAGAGATGATGAAACAGAGTTTTCATTACTATAGAGCAAAATCTTTATAATACTTTCCATTGCTGTACTGCAGTTTCAGCAAGAATAATTCAGAGCAGTGTTGGGACATTTTCCCCTCCATAAATAATGAATAGATGAGCACCATAGTCATGTTAAGATATTTTTAAATAAACAGCTACAGATATCTGCTAAGACAGGACACAAATGAAGATATGTTCAAATTAATGGGTTTAGTAGTAAATCTCTGATTCATAAAAAGTGATAAAGAAAACACAGTCCTGCAGTGCTGAGGGACACGTACCTAATGTCTCCACCTATTTAGTTACCTTCTGCATATGCAACAAATGGGGATCTAGTTCTTGACACTTGCCTACATCGCTAGTCATTTCCTCTACAACACAAAGAATCATAAGAGACTGAAGAGATTAGCATGCACTATGTTGAATGCCAATTTGGAAAAACTTAACAGGCTTATGTGCTGAACTAGAGAGAATCACAACATGACTTGGGTGCCCAAAGCTCAGAGACCAAAATAATTTCTGACTCAACTTCCCTAAAGTTAAAAGGGCCATGAAGGGATATGCACGGGCCATATTCCTTTAAATTAGGGTCCCTTATGTTTAATTGAGACATATTTTTAATACCTTACTTCATTATATTTGTCTGCTTTCTAAGTTGAAGTACTGTTGGCACCATTGCAAAGACAGTAACAGTGCGTGTGGCATCTGCTCCCCTCAAGCCAGCCTTAGATTCTGACCACCACTTTAAAACATCTTTATTATTACATAAGATGCTAATACTTGTTTACTATTTTATTAACCCAGCAGTAAGAAAACAAGATCTCACATAAACAATTAATGTTTTCCAAAATCTCATAATCTATAAGTGCTTCTCAGTGCACTCCTCTGACTGCTGATGCATGCATCTGGAGGTAAAATACTTGTCAGAAAATAGCTAATTATATCCTTTCCCACGAGGAAGAAAATCATTAAATTTAATTAAAAAATTTAAACTTCAGTCCTGTGCATTGAGGTCTTCTTCCCGGTGAATTTTCTGCTCTGTGACTTAAAGTGATAGGCCGAACATTGACATTAGCAGTAGGTTTCATCTCCAGTTCTGCTTTTCGCACAACATTTCTTGAAAGATATTTTGATCGAATGAGTCTCCCTCTCACCACCACATCTTTCTATTTCACTTCTTCACTCACACAAGCTAATAAACAAAAACAATGTGAACTTTAAAGTTCATTTCTACAATTTGTGCCAGTATGCCTCACACTCCAGGTAGCAAAAGTCTCACTCGCAACATTTGGTTTGACATATTAATCAACATAGTGGCAAAGGTCCCAGGAAAATCACAAAAGAAAAGTGTGAAACAAAATGCTGAGACAGAGCTGATCTGGGCACGTCATACGGGATGAACTGACTAGGTGCAGAAATAAAAATGCTTCTCCTAATCCTTCACACTTTTCAGAAGAAGGAAAAAATAAATCATGTTAGAATTTCAAGAAAGTTAAAATAACCAATGTTAGAAATCTACATTGTTCTTGCTTTTGTGTAACCATGCATTAGCTATGAAAAGTATGTTTAGCACTACTGATGCTTTGCTAATACAGGTTTGTTCAGAAAATCTGGATATTAACAAACAGAGAAGTATCTAATATGGTTCTGTAATATCCACACTCACTGTAAATTGCAGATTATAAAATCTAAAAAGCAAAATATTCCTGCAGTTCTCTAATGATTTTAGAGAGGTGATACTGTTGCAAAAGAGAATTTCTTTCTAGGGCTGATAGAGACAGATTGCCATAAGTGCTTTCATGTTGTTCAAAATTGATAAAATTGGTATATAATTGATAATAGTGTCGATGATATTTCATCCTATCACTTGTTTTGCACTTCTGATCTATATCGACACCTTAGAAGTAAAGATAAGGTTTCCAATCAAAACACTTTTTGGACAGGACAATCTTCATGATAGCTCTGTTTTGTTGGGAATTTCCCCTATTAATAGAAGAAAAAACACAGCCACACAAAACTATAACAAAATCTGGTTAAGAAAAGTAGGAGGGTTTTTTTTGAAATATTAAACAAAATAAGAAAGAAATCCTCAAAACATTTATGGGAAATTATGCTTTTTACGGAGATGCTCTTAAAAGGAAGCAGTAGAAATAAAAAGTAAATCCTACTCCTCACTAAGACTAGCAGATTCTTGACTCCTTTTGAAAAAAGTTGAGTCTTCCTTGCCATTCATTAATTTCTTCAGCATGTGTGTAGAAAGACTTACTTCTCTAAGGTGTTGAGTCACAGAGGGCTCAACAGATAACTGAACACCTGTAATCCTGACTGGTCCAAAGCAGTTTTCTTTCAGGCAGGTTAAAAAGTCATCTTCTGGCTTTTGCTTTTGAATATCAGTAAAAAGCTTTTTTTTTTTGATACAACACAGATAGAAGGCGCCAGGGATGTAGACTTCTGTCAAACAGGCACTGAAATACTGAATCTACTGACATTCTTTCCTGTGAAATGTAGGAAGAATTCAACTACGTGTGGTCCAACAGTGCACCTGAAACTCCTTCTTCTGAGCTACTTTGTAGAGAAAGCTATGAAAGCTAGTGTCTTACACTAGGACCTCCACCTTAAAGGCAAAATGACACAGCACAGTGGAAAAGTTCACAAGTGCAGTGGAAAGAATGCTGGAAGAATAAGAGCAATACAAAAAGACAAGTTTTTCCCTAGGTGGAGGCAATACACTGTAATTAATAACAAAAAGGAAGGAGGCAGTCCCCCACTTTATATAATTCAGAGCATACACACTTAAATCAAAGTCACTGCTGGTGTAACACTACTGAATAACACTAGCGATAAAGTTAAACCATAAATCTCCATACCATTGCCTGTTATGATGATGATGACTAATTTATTCCAGATTGAAGACAAGGGGTTATAAAAACAAATTTATGGCTGCTATATTTATCATAATTAATTTCCTCCACAGTGAAAGCACAGCATTTTGGAAAAAAAAATGACCTTTTTAGAAGCACCTTATTTAATGGATCATTGTTGTATTATGGAGCCTGGCTGCATCCCGCATTTACAAAGTTAGAGACTGAAGTTCTTGTGCTCTGGGAAGGGATGATTTCATCAGTCACATCAAACCTGTGTAATTCAACTTCCACATCTCGTTTCTTTTAAATATCCATTTTGTCAACAGATAATGAGGCTGGACACTTCTGATGTAAAAGTAAGAATTACATCCAAATCTACTTGCTTATGCTTAGACAGGTGAAGTGATGTTTCTTTCTTCAGCAAGTGTGTGATTACACCAAACTAAGCAGGTAGGGGAACACCAATCTCCTTTCTCAGTCCTGCTGCTCTCAAGTACTAGAGCTCCATACATGCATACAGAGTAATTACTGCTCAGTCCTGCTAGCATTGGTACTAGCTCTGTCCTTGATTGGAAAATAAAAAACAACAAAAAACGCTACAAAACAAGACCAACAAAACCATCTCACAGGGATTCAGTATGCAGAGGAAGATAAAGAATTGTTGTGGTGTTCTCCTTCGAGTTTCCAATAACTGACTCACTCTCTGCCCTCCGCTGTCTCAAAGCAGCAGATCAAGAAATTTGTGTCGTCTAATCATGATGACATGAACTAAAAACTGTAAGAAACTTCCTAAAAATAATATTCTGATGAATAGCTCCTTTCTTACAATGGGTGGGACTGTGCTATAGCTAATAAAATAAAATGCTGACATATTTCTTAAAATTGTGTGTAAATTACTATTATATATATATATACATATATATATATATAACATGGATAGAATTATACTGAACACATGGATTGGCTTGTACTATTTCCTCTCTGCAATCTGCAGTTCTGTTCATCTAAAACAGTAATAATTTCTGGGATGCAAATATGATTTTAATCAGTTAGTACAATCCTAGTGTTTGCAGTCTCTGTCAAAGAGGTAGCTCACTGTAATTACTTTCTCAATCATTCCCCATGAATCAAGCACTTCAGCAATGCTAAAGTTTGCTTAATCACTGGAAATAATATAAATTTTAAATTTTAAAAACAAGATAATATTACAGTGCCATCTGTATAACTTATTTCCCAGCAGTTCAATTTCCTACTAAATTATAAATTGTGCTTACATAAAGAAACCAAAAAATATCAAGGTTTTATATGAAGCATAAAAGAAATGTTGCACTTACAAGTTTTGGTAAAGCTGCTTCTGAATGAAAATATACCAGACTCCTAGCTATACATTTTTGCAGAGGAGAAAAGGATGAATGGTTTACATTAGAAGTGCACAGTAAACAATAGAAATGGCTAGAGAATGGATGGATCTGAAAAATGTCAAGAGTCAGCAAACATAAAACAGTTTAGATTTGATGATCACTGACTGAAAGTAACACCTAATCTTCAGACCCTTGCTCTTTCAAATGCAAGAATTCATCTAGTACCTAATGTTAGACTACATTACAATCCAATTGCTACAAACAAAGTCTGTGGAAATTATAGCTCAAATAGATAGATGCTAAACCACAGGGCTCTAGGCCTAAGTGTTAGTTCATTAGAAAATAAGATCCTAGCTGTCCCAAGAAAACAGTTTGAGCCAATTAACATAAATTCCCTAATAAACTTCTGGCCTTAAAAGCTGTTAAAGATTAATACTCCTTACCTATAGACAACTAATCAAAAGCTAAAGTCATCATAGCTTTTTTTTTTTGTCTTAACTTCGTCTCATATGTAAGACTCCAATCTAAAATAATACTGTATTGCAGTATTTCTAACCTCTTTCTTTGCTTTCACCCTAATGTTAACATGTATTCAGGAAATAATCACCAAACAACTTAAAGAAATAAGAAAAAACAAATAGCTCTCAGCCAGTTTTCCTGGGATGTTTCGAGTGCAGTGCATAGGTTAATCAAACGTATAAAACGCTATTGGATATACTTAAAGGTTTCTTAATATCAAAAAAGTCAGTGAAAGTTCTAAAAAAAAATAAAGATAGGAAATAGCCATAATGGAGGTGGAAATCTCATTCTAATCTAGGTAAAAAAGAAATCTGCTATCCATGCAGATTTGTGAGTAGGGAACCAGACTGCAAGAAAGGAGGTCCAAGTTCTGTTCTCTACCTAGTTTGATGCCAATTAATTTCCGGCTCCATTTCGCTGTTAATTAGGCCTGTTCAGAGTCCAACTTCTCCAAGACACAGATTGCCAGTAACCATGTGATCATGCAAATGAAGCTCTGCTATTAATGCTGCTAGTTAGCATGGAACAAAAATAACAACAATTTATACATTTCCACTTTTCATTCACTGTCAGTTGAAACAATTAGAAGCAGATAAAGTGAAATCATCTGGGTTTTGAAAAGCAAATTCTACCTATAGCAACTGAGAATCTGCTTTTATTAAAAACAAGGTTATCAGAAACCATAATCTTTTCCAGAGAGTTGATGATGTAAACTATTAATTTGTCTTTTCCCTAGGCAAGTTTTTGGCTCTCTATAAAAAGAAAGTCAGAATACAGAGTTTCATGGTGAAAATAAAATACCTTATCAAGCTACTTTGGGAAAAAAAGAATAAAAAAATAAGGAATTGCAATTCAGAATACTAATCAAAATCTTTATATTTGGAATCAGTCAGCTATGCACTCTCCTCAACAGTATTACGTTACAGCAGGAAAAAAGTGCTTTATTTTCCATCAAAGAACTATGGGTTTACCTACAGTTCCCAGATCTCTGCAGTAGCAGATAGCCCTGTTTATTGTGGGGTAGCAGATAGCACTGTCTGTTGACAGTGAATTGCATTTTTTTCTGAGCACAAATCAAAGTTTGATTGCTATACTGTGAATATGAATCACTAACTTCTGCATCTTTTGGAAACACTTCATTTCAAGTTCATAAGAACCAAGTTTCTGAATTTCTTTCTTCTTGCTTTTCATAAATAAACGACATGATCGTTACCAACTCTATTACTACCTCTATTCATTTGATCTCAGGATGAACCTTTTGACATTGGGCTTCCATATTTTTTTACTGCATTTGAATGCAAACAGGGACAGGCTAACCATATTTCTTGCAGAAAAGGCTACACCACATACTCTAATTTTTTACTTCATCCACACTGCATTTACTTGTTGGTTAATCTGATATTGATTTAAATTCAACCTTTTAAAAAAGCAGCCTCAGTTATTGTTTCTATCATGTTATCTCCTGATGTTTTAAAAAGATTCTTCTCTTCAGCATTGCCACATTAAAGAACTAACTGAACAAATTCCAGGGAAGGATACCTGTTCAAATAAATAAGGGAGAATTCAAATGTTAGACATTACAGAACATCCCTGAGGAGGATCAAAAGCATGAAATAAGTTGCAAAACCTAACAAATAATTTTCCGCTGGATGATGTTCACTTGAGACATTTACAACAACGGTATCTGTTACAAATGTTGAAGTCAGCATGTCCTTTATTTATTTCATTAAAAGCATTCAGGGTTTTAAAATATATTTTTCTGTTTGAAATCTAGTCACCAGCATTCAGGAGAAGATCCCTTTTCTACACTAAAGCAATAAAGTAGTTTTGCTAGTAAGAAAGTGAAAAGAATAACTAATGTGAACAAAACTGTTCAAAGTCACAACGGTTATTATCAAGCTAAGGAGGAAAAAAAAACACCAAAAAGAGAGAGAGAAAGAAGACCGCCACTTGGAAATATATACATGTCTTTTTTCCTCCAAAGAAACCAAGATAACTCTAGATAGCCATTTTCCAAACACAATATAAGAACATCACTGATAGATGGGGTAATTCCAAGATACTGAATGAAGACTTTGAAATTCTATTCAGCAAAGATATTGCATGAAACCTTCAGAAAACAAATGGAGTCAAAAGGAGATCAAATGATCCTTGAATGCATGGACTCGCAAAGTTCATGTAACGTGGGAACAATGAACTGAATATCGATGCAAGAATTTTGTGTGCATTTCCTCATATCCAGCCTTTCATAAGCCCAGGGGACTGATTCTCTTTTTACACCCCCTCTGATCCATTTATATGCTTTTGCTTCACATCTGTCTTAATGGAAGGATGCTTCTAGTGCCAAGATTTTTATAAATAGCAGCACTTAAATCCATGACAAGCACAATTCACACTGCTGTAGTCAATGGGAGTATGTCTCTAAGGCTTTGTAAGCTGTGTATAAAAGTGTGTTTTAGGCTGGAATCTGGCATGCATACATTTCACGAAAACGGGAATCTGTAGTTCTTTTTAGAGGACAGTTAGATGAAAGGAGTATGGTTTTATGCTTAGCCAGGCAGACTGCTATCTCAGAAACACCAACTTATCAAGTTCCCATTTATTTTTTGCTACGTAATTACAGGTCTAGCATGGACGTGGAAGAGTAGAAGTACTGAAATGTGAAGCTCCCATGGATGAGTTTTCAGATCTGGAAGTGCTTTGCCAAAATGAGACCACAAGATAAGTGAATTCATGACCCTGATTTCCACCACAAGGTATATTGCCCTGTTAGTATTCTGTCATGCTTTTGCTTTCTGAAATGAGTAATATGCTAACAAGCACAGTAGCTGCATCTAGGAGACGTTAATCTTCGTACTAACTCTCACAAAAGCAGAGAAATTGCATGCTAAGGTTAAAAACCTGAGCTATAAACACAGACTTATTTATGCAGGTAAGTAATTTCTATTTTAGCAGAGGAGTGCATGCGCTATCCTCAATTTTACACTGCCATATTTTTTTTTTAACATACTGAAGACATAGAGAAATTTGTAAAATGTTCTTCTATTTTTTTATTTCTATTATACTCTGATTTTACCTCTGCTTTCAGTAATTCTGTCAAAGATTCAGTAGCTCAACTATCCAAAAAATCACTTATGTCAGCCATCATGAACTGTTGATATTAGTACATAAATAAAGAATATCTCCTCCTCCAGTGTTCATCAGTTTGTATTTAATGCACCATGAAACACCATTGGCCTTTGCCAGAAAGAAAAATAAAATGTAACATGAGCCTGTCAAATCTACTTCTCTTGGTCCAACACCACTATGGATGGTAAACTGCAGTTTTGAGTGAGAGGAACAGGGAACATTGTACTTATCCTGAGTTCTCTTAGGAATCCTCCTCTTTGTCCATCTTGGGCAAAGTGCCAGCACATGAGAGGTGTTCCAGCATCTTGGTAGCAAGAAACACTGATCCTACAGCAGGTCAGAACACATCTGACCACAGCCTTAAGAATCCAAATCAAATGCTCCCAGGAGTATGAACAGACTGTCTCACCTAAAGCACCCAAAACCCAAGTACATATGTAGAAAGAAAACACACCTCCAAATGCAGAGCTCAAGATCTATTACAAGTGGAACTGCTGTGCTTTACTCAAAACCTGCTGCTGTGTCAGGACTGACCTGCTCGCTCCTGTTGAATCAGAATGAGGGAGGATAGAAGCTACCCCACTGAGGTCTCACACAAGGCTCCTCTTCTCTTGGCATCCTCCGCTTCTTAAAGTTAATAAAAGAAAACCACTTCTTATTTGGCAGTAATTAGTCCTTAAAAGTGCTTTGCAAATACAGCTAATTGATTAAGTAGCCTGCGCAAAAGAATCAAAACACTAGTTTTAATTAACGCCCTTAAAACCTACATACTTCATTACTTCACACAGAGTAAAAGAAACCTTTTTCATCAGCCAGATCTACAAAAGAAGAAGGGAGCAAAAAAAGGGGTACAGGTTAATTTCTCAGTGAGTCTTCTGTATTAATTATGCAGCCTTTTTCATCATCCTGTGCAAGATTTAACATTACAAAAATATATCCAAAACAACTTGCTTACAGAAACAAAAAAGGCTTTCATAATCTTGGTTCTAAACCTCTATGTCAGTACCTGTCTTTATTTCAGAGGAAGAAATACATGGACTCAGTGTCTCTAAAAGCTGTGTCTGCAGGTGAAACCTGTCCCCCACCAGGGATCTGGCATATCCAGCCATCTACAGAAAGAGCCCACAGCATCTGCAGACAATTTAAGCCATCCTGGTTTCCAGCTCAGGTCATCTCCATCTCTTTGTGCATTTAATCAAACGGAGCAATCATTCGCATCTTCTACTTTCAAATACTTCTGCTTGGGGTTGCACACCAGTGCTTATCTTTCACGGAATCACAATGGTTGAATTGTGAAGGGACCTCTGGAAGCCACGTGGTTCAACACCCTGCTCAAACCGGGCCACCCAGAACAGGCTGCCCAGGACCGTGTCCAGACTTTGAAGATCTCTGAGGGAGAAGACTCAACAATTTTGATAGGCATCCATGCATCTGATGTAAGATAGAGAAACTGCAAGGCTCTACTGTTTCTGCTCCCCATACCGGTAGGTGGATACTGGTTAGTCAAACAAGGTGCACTGGAAGTGGTCCAAACAGCCACAGCATAAGCCATAAGATCTAGTGGAGCTCAGGAACGGCTTGTTAACACATTAAAATTTGTCTAGCCTATGAAGACTACCCCACCATGTGCAAATTAAATGAAGATGTGCACAAGAGATTGCATTAACTGATAAAAATCTGAATACTTGCACCATTGAAGCTTTTAAAAAATTACACATTAGGGAAAAGGCATCTAATGCATATATATATGTTTTCACTATTTGCACCAACATATGCCAGAACGTTGAATTCAGGTATTCAGCATAATCCTTTTTGAAGGCAATAGTGCACTTTTTACTTATTCTCATGGGCAAAAAGTAAAATACTAACCTGCTGTGTACAGAATGAAGTCCTGCACATATTTCTCATGAGATTTACTGTGTATAAATGAAGAGTTAGAAGTGGTAATAGAGAAAATGTGCCTATATTTTCATATACAGATATAAATCTTTTCTTTAGAGGTATTTGAAGCCTAGTAAATTGCCCCTTGCATATGAAGCTTTCTTTTTAAATCTTAAGCAAATTCCACTGCTTCTCTATTGCATAATGAAATAGCCAATCATGCTGAGGAGGTGATGTTAAGCTTGCCTGAGCTTGCAGCAATGGTTGAGAAAATTTCATACTTCAGAAATGCCATAAAATCCTTCATCACAAAAATTCAATTTTTTATAATCCCCAGGAGTCTCTGTGCTGTATCTAACATTAAAATCTCAAAACAAGAAACCAAGCCCAGACACGTTCACCTCCCATTCAATCCTCTACCTTCATTTAGCTCTTTAAAACACATAGTTCTTTTTTCTTCACTGTTTTATTTAAATTCTGACCCAGTGGGAAATATATACATGCATATAAATATATGGAATTTATGATTTTTTATGCAAAAAGGATATCTAGTCCCAGTTTTGCCTAAAAAATAATTAATATAGAATCAAGCTTTATCTTTCAGGTTGTCTGAAGAATAGCTCTTTCAAGAGAGAATTCTATATTTTAAACTAAATAAATCAAGTAAGAATAGATCA
Source organism: Aquila spilogaster (assembly GCA_024606505.1). NCBI lineage: Eukaryota > Metazoa > Chordata > Aves > Accipitriformes > Accipitridae > Aquila > Aquila spilogaster. Next base: position 64,423,042 of record JANHGO010000069.1, on the reverse strand, counting down.
TTCTATGTGTAACATTTACTCCCAACAGCCATCACTGAAGATTCTCAATTGTGTTAACTTAGTTCAGATGTATTTACTGTAATTGTTTTACAATATAAGGCAGTACTCCATTCTGACAGCAGCGTGTAGAGTTCCGACAAGCACTTGCAATTTTGCTGCAGCGTGAGGTAGTGCTAGATTCCTCAGACTGAGCCTGCCTTCGTCTTCACACTTGTAGATAAAAGTACACAAAGAAACATGTATGAAGAATGGCATCAACACTGAAGTCTTGATTACAGCAGTATGTTTGAGACTTGCACAAAGTTATGTGTTTGAATGAAGTTAATTTAACGTTACATCCACAACTGCCATTCTTTGACATTCCAGTTACCAGTGTTCCATGTAGTTCTCAGTTGTGATGAAATGAAGGAAGTAAAGTGGTATTTACTCTTTACCACTCGTAGTATTCATTTGCCAAATGAGGCTATCCATTGGCAATGGGAATAAACTCTTCCAATGGAGCAGAGTTTATCCAGCTTGTTTCTGGGAAGACTTGGGCATAAAACATCCTGTCGTTCAGGGAGAAAAAATAATCAGCCTCCTTAGCTAACAAGTGTTTTTAGTACTGCCCTTTTGTCTCTTTTGTGGCCTCCACTCTTCTTCTACTTGTACTGTCTTCCCAGATAAGATTTCTTCGACCTTTTTTATTCATGAAATATATATACTCGTAGTGGTTATTGTAAGATTTTTCCAGATTATAAATTGGCCGAATTATTTTTATCCAATGAGGAACAGACCTTTACCTTAATTCAATCAGAGTAATATAATAGTGAGTAAAATTGTAAATAAACACAAACTGCTCTTATAAGCACAGAGTTTAAAATTATTTTATAAAACAAAACTGAACACTATCTATAGCAGTAACTAAATTATTGACATTTATGTTATATCTCTCACCAAAGAGAATGTGATCAAAAGCAATACAATGTCAATTACTAGATGTCTCTCCACGTAATTCAGAAATTCACTATATATTGGTTTGATATTTTTATATTTTGTGGAGAGGTCATCTTGTTAAAGTCAGACTGTAGAACTTGGCAGAGAGGACTCTCATGAAGTCAACAGGAAACAAATAGTCCAGCATCTGAATAGGAATAACCCCAGGAACCAGTACATGCTGCAAGGAAGCCAACTGGAAAGCAGCTGAAGTCTTCCTTGGGCACAAAGTGGGTCTATACTATCACACAGCTACTTGAATGAGGAAGAAGAGCAGCAGAGATAACTTGGAACTGTTCATGTTCTTTCCCTGTACATTCAGGCTTCGCTGCACTGCCCACATGTATACATGTGTGTCACCTTCAGCCATGACAGAACAGCAGCAGCAAAGAAAAAACTGGCAAGAAGTTGCATCAACCAGATGCTAAGCATGTATCTTGAATATCAAATGCCAGTTGTAAACTGACCAAGAATAAGCGATGTGCAGTAGTCAATTTTTCACTTGGGAATAACCCAATATTTTCAAACACTAACATATGCAGCACTGAGGATAGGATTGTGCATTTTATTTTCACAGAATCCTTAACTGCTCAATCTTCCCTTTCTGAAGTATCTAGAAAGGGAGAAGAGATAAAATATGCTGTCTGAAAGGTGCACATCCTAGCAACTTGCCCTCACATTGTTGGTCTACCTGGCTGAGTACAATAACTCACTACGGTTTCCATCAGTGCTGATGACACGTTTAAGAAAAAGAGACTTGAGGACTCTGGGGTTCAGTAATTGGATTTGGAGCCTTTAACCTCCTGGTCATAGGATCAGATTCAATTCCAGTTCATAGCACCTGAAAATCATTAGCATCGCAGATTTGTTCGGTGGCATATGTGAAATGAATGTGTGGTTCCAGCCTAGCTGCTAGTGGGAATGAGTCCCTTGTTGACCCTCTCAGTAGAAAAGCAGGGGATTAAATGAGTAAGGAACATTAGTTAGCTTTTTATCCAAAAGGGTGGTCTCTCTGGTCAGAGTTGAGACAATTTATCTGGTGAGTTTTACTGCTGCTTGCTCTGCAGTAGTTTTGATGCATATAAAATTTCAGGCTTCAGGTGTAGATGTTCAGAACCTTAGAGCTCCTACATTTATTTTGGATTAAAAGAAAAAAGAAAACACACACAAAAAAAGAATAAAATCTACATCCAACTTTCGTTTAAATATTTGTTCAACTCAGCTGTGTTTGATTCCAGTGTTTCAGAAATCTCAGCATGCCAGGATTGGCCAGCAGCACTGTAAACTGGGAGGGTGCCTATATTCAGAGGTAATTGTGGCTTGCATGAAATTGGACTACTAAAAATGTCACGAGAACAGAATCCATTGCTTCTTACGAGATCTATGCCTTACAGGAAGCAGAGCATCAATTTTTATAAAAAGAAATAAAAAAGAAGAAGAAAAGATATGACACTACAAATATTTATCTGACCTTACAAACTCTTATACTCAAGTAGTTCTCGACCTGTGCTAGATTTGCCAGCTATGACCGGGGCACACGCAAGCACTTGTCAATGGGGAAGGAAAGCATGGGTAGCTGACAAACCTGGCCCTATCATGTCTACGACAACAGCTTTAACTTTTCCTTCAGCAAAAGCAGATAACCATGAAATGTTTGTATTAAATGCTAAAGCCCCATTGCTTGCTTTTTTTTCCCTTAAAGCAGACTGTAAAACCAGTCCCAGTTCCCCAGGCGTCAGGGTGGGCTAGTTTTTTCAAAATTCATGCTGAATTCAAACCTTTGGTCCTCAGCACTTTAACAAAAACAAAGAAACAAAACACAAGTACCCCACAGCCTGAAACTTTGCCATACTTGTGCAAACTTTGTGACCTTTTGAAAACCAGAGTTCAAGGACCGTGGAAAGAGAAACAGATGAACTAAAGTGGAAAAAAAAGGCACCTCGCAGAGATGCAGAGACAAGGTTTGGAAGATTTAGAAAAAAAAAACAACACTTCTTTCGTCTCTTGCCTTACAAATCATTCACAGAATCCCAAATGCAGGCAAAACATTTGCTGCATCTCAAATGCAGTTCACATGGGTTTTAATACTTGTTTAGTGTGAATTTTTTATAATCAGTTTTGAGTTTATGTGTATTGGGTTTTGTTTCTCATAAAGCATCTGTTCTTGTGTTTCTTTTTACATGACTGGCACTCTCCTAGTGTAAATGAGTGGACTGACATTTGTTGGATTGAGCTTCACACAGAGCACCTGTGAGCAATATGTGGTGTATGTGACTTTCCTTCACAACTCTAGAAATTGTAATTGTTTTTGGCATGCCATTCCTGCCACATACTGTAACTTGACCTTTGCAAATATTCATTTCATTTTGAAGCTTATGAAATGGAGTAGCTTAATATTCTAGAAGAATTTGGTTCTCTGTTTAGCCACAGAAATAGCCACAGAAAAGGTAGTGGCAGCACTTTTATTTTTTTTCAGCCACAGTTCACTAGTGACCTTGGGAAAGTAGGTGGTATAACTGTTGATAGAGGCACGAGGAATAATGTGGGAAAATCTGTATTAAAAAAATCTTAGTTTTTGGGAAATACAAGTTTGGACTATTTCTACTGTTTTTTATTTTTACTCAAGCATATAGCATTGTAGTAGATGTTACTATAGTAGCACAGCACTTATATTCCATAGTAATCTTTTTTTAAATAAAATAAATACCTTTTTTTTTCAGCCCAACTGACAGGCTTTGCAAAGGCAATATCTAATCCACTGGTTAGATATTCTTTTTCTGAGGCAATGCTGAGTTTTCCTCAACATTCAGCTCGAGGAATAAATGAGAGATTTTAAGCCAACAGCACTTGAGTTCTTTTTTCATAGAAAGCAATTAGACCACACTGTTTTATAAATGGTGAAAGATATGCAACAGCACTACTTCAGAATTAGCAGAGAGAAAGAATTTCCTTAAGGAATTATGTGCACCCTGACAAGAATGTTAACCCTATTAATAAATCTTAAAGCTTTCACGTTGGTATATGCGGTGTGTCGCTCCAGCAATGAGAATGAATAGAAATTTCAGCATCAGAATGTAAAATGTTGTCAGCCAAAGCCATTCAAGTGGTTGGCTACAGCGATAGCCTATGGCTTCAAACGATCCAAGCAGCAACTTTTACAGTCTACGGATTTTTTGTGACATGAAAATAAACAGTTCAAGGGTTTTTACAGTAGTTTTAATTCTTCTATCAATGGTAACCAAGCACTAGATTACTATCAAAGTAGGAGGAGAATACTAGGAGACACTGATTAAAGGCTGCCCATATCTCTTCTCTCAACAGGTAGTTTGATCAATTTTGTATAATTTATTGAACTTGTCACTGCTTTGTACAGTAGTAAAAGAGGTCCGGATTATGTAAACATACTGGCAACAATGACACAGTACTTACTAAAAGACATTTCAAATGAGGTTTGGCAGTGATCACTTTCCTCTGCAGTGCTTGGAAGCTATGAAGCCACAAGTCTGCGTTAAGAATTTCACCACTTAGATTTCCCAAAAGGAAACAATATAAAAGAAAATGGGATCAGACTGCAAAGTGCTTACAGTAAATGAAAGAGCTATGAGAAAACACATGGTCTCATTCTTCAAAAGCCTAGGGTTATTTTATATCCATGATAAGGCCACTTTATAATGCCACAGCATCTAGGGGAGCCTTAGATTAAATGTGAATCTGACCCATGATGGTCAAGTCATGAAAATTCAAAAGCAGTTACTTGTTACTACTCACTTAGGTAGGCTTCTGGGTATGAATGCAGTCCATACTACATGACTGAGTAGTCCATAACAGCTAATAGCCCATCAGTGAAAAAATTTTAAGGTGAAGTCCTGACAGAAGAAAAATGGTTAGCTGGAACTTTATCTGGTGTAAACCAGTATAACTGAGGACTGTGGAAGGCAGCTGAGTCGCAGTGGCTAATAAGCCTTAGCATATGACACAAAGAAAGGAAAGAAAATATTTTGTATTTTGCAATAATTATTGCATGGATATGTTTTTTTCCATTTTAAAACCATAAAATAAATCAAAAAATGCCAGCATCGGCTTCAAAACAGTAGCAGAATTAGGCCCAGGTCTATGACCTTTTCTTCCTGCACAGCTATATTCAGTAAAATGGGATCTATTGGTTTCATTTCCCCAGCCCAGCATCCAGACAACCCTTCAAGCAGAATTATTGCTTCTATTAAAATGTGTACCTTCTTCTAACTCTTCTCGTTTTCTCAGCTTAATATGAAACAATTGAGAGTTATAGCAGTACATTAGGAAAAAATTATCATTATCACCATCCTCACAAGTCCTGATTAATGTAACTATCTCTTCCTTCTAACTACAGATGCCACTGGAGGTACTAGTCCTCCTTGAACGATTATGTAATTGAAGCTTTGTAGAGTGCACTTCTTTTTTTTGTCAAAGTGGTCAGTAACTCCCGGCTGAGTAAAAGCATTGCTTTTCAATTAATACAAGTTTCTAAGTAAAATAATACATATGACAAAAAATACAACAGACCAGGATTCTAAAGCCATCTGCTTCCAACAGTGTATTACAGTAATCCCATTTACTATACCTACTACGGTAACTCATATTTTCTGAAACCTGCATTCATGATGGCATTAAGACAGATTATCCCCCACACTAAAGCAGATACAGGGGTAGCATTTTTTTTTATACATAGATGTACCCACAGAGATGCAGCTCCTGCACCATGGCAACAGCTTCCTAAAAATGGGAAGATCAGAAAGTCAGGGCTAGAATAATGGGGACAACAAAGGCCAGAGGAGCTGCCTGGCCACAGCAGTAGCCCACAGAGAAGTTTCCTGTCTGAAGAGCACAAGGTGAAAGACCCACTGGAGCAGTATTCCTCAGTCCCTGCATCACAGGAGCCCTGTTCACTTAATTCTGGGCTCCAAGGGACACGTTATTTCACAAGACAGCTTTCAAAGGCTGAAAGGAAACCTTGGAGCCCTCTGTTAGTATACAGAGAGGTTTAAAGCCTAGTGACATCCGCCCGCATTCCTAACCACGTTAAGAGAAGCAGTTTGGAGATGGCACTGGTGTTTTGAAAAATGGCCAATAAAAAAAGAGAAAATTATTTAGTTTTTGCTCTAAGTCCCTATGAATATACTACTGATACATCACCTGTATAGATATGTGCACAGATAGAACAAATATATTTGTATGTGTGGGACTGGAAGCAGTGAAAAGAAAATAAGTTACCCTTCACAAGTGAACTTCCATTTCATTTGTGAGAGACTTTTTCCTTTGAAACACATTTGAGAGGCTGGACAGAAAGTCAGTGTTATTAGATTTTGTACTTTTCTAGAGACTGTCACTGGGACATAATCTCTTTGTTTCTTTTCTTCTCTCTTCAGGGGTGTGTGGGGAAGGATATTTAAAGCTGAATTTGAGTACAGGGGGACATAGTTATTTGGTACAAATTTGATCTCCCTCCCCTTTCCTCCTGACTCTTTCTTCTGCTCTGTACTTTTTCTGATTAGGGACCCAAGTGACTGAAGCAAGCGCCTCATTACCAGCCTGAGGCTAAACCACACAGCCGCAAAGTTCCAATTTTAAAAATCTGATTGAAGAACACGGGGCTTTATCTACATACCAGTGTGTCTGGAACACAAATGTTTTCTTTTTTCCTCCCTTGGCCTTGTGAGCAAATGGAGAATTCACTGGAAATACTTAAATGAGATCATGTAAGCTGATAAGAAAACTCACAAAAGGAGAAACTTTGTCTGTAAAACTGCAGCACCTTTGAGACAAATTTCATAAAACGTTCTGCTCCCAAAGTCCCCTTTGTGTATACATAATGGCAATGTGAGCCGCTTCTGTGGGTGCACACAACATCTGTTTGCAGGGACTGAGAGGATTCTACACCAGAGGCCCTTCGCAATATTCTTCTTTGACATGAGGAGTTGCTATGTGGGCATTTTCAGCAACTCACATCTCTTCTCCACTATACTTTAAGGCACAATTATTTGTCTGTAAGCTCCCACCCTTCCTGCAGTGTTCTCCTGTCACAAGCTTCCCATTTTCCCTTATGGGATTTCAAGTGGCACGATTCACCGGCCTAACTCCTGTCTGGTTGAAAACGTATGCATCTCACTTTGTTATATGGCGTTAACAGAGTGAAATCACTGCCTGTGACTAGAAGCTCACCTAGGAACTCAAAACAGTCTTTCAAAACAGGCACACTATACACCCAAATACACGTACAATTAGGGAGCAAGGGCTTGCAACACTTTCCAAAAAGACCTATGCCCCACTGCTTCTGTCCAAGTTTAGAGAAGAGCACATTTGTCACATAAATGCTACAGAACCAGTAGCCTCAGCTCCAGGACCCCGATGAATGCTTCACTTCTCTAACAACCCGAAACACAGTTCATCTTTGCAAGTGGGTTTCATGCCCTGATGCTCTTTTGAATTGAGCTTTTTGTGTGATATTAAGCAGATCTGTTTCAGAGACCAGTATTAGGCCTTCCTTGGTGAATACTGATTGATAGTGCTGTAGACAGGTGACCTCTAATTCTTGTGCTGGAATAGGAATGCTTCTTGCAAAACTAGCTTGGGTTGTAAGATCTGAGAAAGGTATCGGCAGCACAGTAGATAAGAAATTTAGCTCTTATTCTGTTTGCATCTCTAAACAAAATTCCATACTCTGTGTTAACCTATGTAGTATATTTTGTGGCTCTTTTCATTAACCATCACGCTCAAACACTATCATCATCTCACCTACAATTTATCTCAAGGACACTGGCATTATCCCTGGAGTCAGTTCCTTCTCTTTCATTGTTTCATGTGCTGACAGCAACCCTCTCCTCTCCTAACACCACTCTTTTATTTAACTCTGTGCTGTCAGCCAAATAAGCAGATATACTAAAGAAAATACACTGCACCATCAATACACTACAAACGTATCTCCTCTGTGCTACACACAGTGGCTATGTACACATGTAATTCTAAGCACATAAAAGCCTTCTTTCTTTATCTTCTTCTGCTAACAAATAAGCATGGATTCACTAAGGGACTAAGATCCATTCATTTGCACTGCTTTACTGCAGCAGTGACTGCAGCTGCCTCTTACCCTGAGTGTAGCTGAGTGTAGATCCTGTCCTGGTTACAAGGCTGTTTTTTTGGAAGGCGACTCAAAACATTACTTCAGTCCTCATCACCAGGCTGAATTGTGCATGAAGTTTACATGCCACTTCAAAATATTTCTTGTTGGACATGTTTGAGCTCATTTCAACTAACATTAAAAAGCTCTGGAAATCTGTGGGTGAGGTGGTTTTACTTTCAAGTACACCGCACTTGGCTTGAGCAACATTTGGAAGAGATTGCTGGGAAAGAAATAGGAAAAAAGGACAAGGAATAAATAACACAAGGCAAATCAGATTATAAAACAGAGAGAAAAGACTAGACAAAAATCAATTACAAGAGGAGTCAGGAAAAGAAAGAACTGCAGAATGTCTATTTTTCCATGCACACTCTATAGTCTATTTTGGTTATTATTCAGTTCAGGAGTAAGGAAATAGGATTTGCCTCTCTAGAATTAAGTAGATGAGAGAGCAATAGAAAAAGCTGTACTGGAAACAAAAAGCAGGACATTCAAGAACTCTCACAGGCCCCTGGAGACACAGCAGTCTTCATGCTACACACAAAGACTACCAGCAAAGCTTTACAAGGAATTCAACTGGCTGAGCAGTCCTAAAAATAAGTAATACAGAACCAAAAGTGGGTTTGGTGCTGTTTGCTATTTTCCCCAGTCTGAAATTTTTGTTTTGAAATAATGTAAAATTTCAATATGAGCTGGAAATAGAAGAAAATCCTCAGTTAGGTTGTGACTGTTGAGAGAACAGCCCTTTGACAGTCTTTCTTCAGGTCTTTCCTGCTATCTCATGGATTACTATTTCTCAGAAGCTTTAAATTATTTTGAATCTTAAATGTTTTTCTCTAGAATAATAATATGGAGACATAACATTTAGGTAAGGTGATCCAAAGCAGTGCTTTCCTAACTACCTTTGCAATTCTATGTAACTCTCTTCTAAAAAAAATCCTACATGTGGAGATCCTGTTATAGATCACATGGATTAGAGAGAAAGCACAGCTGATAGACACAATTATACTATTAAAAATATTTAATTGACCATTTAGATAATCAGTCAAGAAATGATCGATGATGTGAACAAGATATTCACCTTGTCTGGTGAAGAACTTTCAAAACTGAATGGCTGCTGAATGGCCTAAGACTTGAGTCTGATAAGTTTTGTTCTTTTTTTACACATAAACTGTAACTCCAGTCTAAGTATCATCCCTATCGTGAGATCCTCTCATGCCTCATGTATAAGGATGATTTGCTGTAAACCTTTTTTTTTCATGACCATTGCCATTACATGCACCAATGCTTGCTTTAGTATGAGCTATTCACACCCGTGGTGCAGAAGACTGCAATTTCACATTCCACTGCATAGGAGCAGGAACAGCAGCAGGCAGGACAGGGACCCTACAAGATTGTAATGGCAAACAAAGATGAACAACGAGGCAAGGAACAATTGTGAGAAACACATCAGTGTTCAAAAGAGTCTTAACCTGCATTAATTTCAATATGTACATAATTAAAAGGCTCTAGCATGATAAGAGCAGAATAAATGGAAATTACTTTTTCATCTAAAATGAAACTTTCGTTACATTAAGAGGCAGGTCTATTTTTAATCCTCTCCACTCAGCTCTATGAACAGAGCAGCTAAACAACAAGGTACAGAACAGTTCTATACAGCTAAAAATGTTTCATTTTGGATGGCAGATTGAAGATTCACATACTGAGTTAGTGGGAAGGGCAGGGGTTATGTCTCTTAGTCATAATGTAAATGTAAAGAAGAGAATCCAGTGGCATTTAGGGAGGGGAAGAAAAAGGGAAACAAAACATCGAGGAGTAATTGGGGTCACATCAACTGAGCACAGAGACATTTCCAAAACAGTCCAAGTGAGTCACAAGCAGCAGGAGTGAAAAGAGAGGGGCAAGTGTTAAATTCATGTGGCCTTTTAAAGCTTTTCTGGCAGAATAAGAAAAGTAATTACACATTGTCTCAGCAAACATCCACGGCATTCCCTGGTGCATTCTCGAAGAAATCCCAAGATGGAATTTTTCATTTTAACCTGCATGAATGCTGTGCTGGTATGCACTCCTTTGCACTACACAGCTTTTAGAAGGTATCAGCCTGGGAGCACTGCTTGAAACATGTGCCCTGGGAGATCTTCAAGGGATGGAAGAGAGGACTACTTGAAGTTAGTTGGAGTGTGCTGGGTAACAAGACCCCAGAAAGAGAGGGAAGAGAAAAAAGCTTCAGCTCCACACATTGCTAAAATTAATTTAGATTCCATGAAGTGGTGAACTTATAAAATCTGGAGCTTCAGAAGATAGAGGATGGTGAGGATCGCCCTGCTGTAACACCCAGAGCCGTCATTCCCAAGGCATTATTATGCTCCCATCTGTGTGCAAGAACAGCTTCCTTTTTGCTTTGCCCACCTGAGTCCCTTACTACAACACCTAAACATTTCTTGAATGTCTCTAGGGATGGTAACTCAACCACTGCCCTTGACAGCCTGTTCCAGTTCCTGATCACTCTTTAGGAGAAGAAATTTTTCCTAATATCCAATCTGAACCTCATCTGGAGAGATACACATGCATGCAGACATATAAATAAAACCAAAACATTTATGAATAGATGAATTGGAGAATCAGTTCACACAGACATTTGCCATCATGAGTATTTTTGTCAGGATACTTAGGCTTGAATAAAAACACTAGTGCCATATTACATCTCCAGTAGATACTATTGCAGGCATTTGTATGAGAATTCCATTTTTACAAGTCTGAAATAGTGTGTTACAAACTGCAGCATAAAAAAGGAGGTAGTTGAAACGAACTTGTCAATTTGGGAGGTAAAGTATCCATTTTTTATCATCAAATTTTATTCCAGTTATCATAATAAGCAACAACAACAACCAAACAAACCAAAAGACCTGCAAAATGGGATATAAGGAAAAGCGATGCTATTAAAAGAATAAAAATATGAATTATGAATTCTTTATTCATGTACAAGTTGCTGGTGAACAATAAAATAGAGTGAAGATTGCTTCAGAAATTAGGTCTTGACCTGAGTTGTTGAAAAATAGCTCAAAGCAAATTGAAAACATAAATGGATTAGGTGAAGTTTCAAACAATAGATCAGAATAATGAAGACAAAGTCTGTCATAACAAAGACTAATCATTAAAATTCATGTTACCATCTCTATAGAAAATAGTTAAGTCACTCCACATCTAGAATGTTATATATAATGTACTATAATGCCATAGTATACTAACATACATGAACACACAAAGAACACCTTTTCAGCTTTAATGATGACACCTGCCCGCAAAATCAAAGAAATTGAGAGCTAAGATTGGCATGGTAAGTACTATCTCTGTGCCTGGGACCTCAGCACTGTGCACAGGAACTTTGGGATGAGTTTAGGTGAACACAGCATTCAACATCGAACCTGATTGTAATCACTTCCATGCTTTCCTTAACAGTTCTACAGATGGCTGAATTCTCCAGTTACACCAGCAATTGCTCTCCTACCTTTGCTGAGTATCTCCAGTTTAACTGGATTGAGACCAGAATTTGATTCATAGAAGTTATTTGGATTATACCTGTTTCAAACCAAGAGCATAAGCAGAACTGAATCTATAGCGTCTGTGCTTCTGACTTGTCAGATTGCAAAAACACATTCTGCTGCATGAACACAGCTACTATTCCAACCAAACAGTTGGACCAATTGATAGTGTGGGTTTCAAAAGCTGTTACTTAAATGAAACTACTGTTCAGGAAAACTGATGGATTTATGGTTACTGCTTCAAAAGATGATTCTAATTTAATGCCATCCTATAGGTAGAGCACAGGTAGCAGCACTTCTCTCCCCGCAACATCTGCTCTGAACTGTATTCCATTACATGCTAGCTGGCTGTATTTTTACACCCACATTAACGTTCATAGCAGGTAAATAGTAGAAACCAGTTTTTAATGACAACTGTCAAAAACTGGTATAATTTCCAGTAGATTTTTACCAGTCTGCAAATGTTGACTGCTACTGTAATACTTTACCTAGCAATATAATTTCTGAATCTTGGAAATACACCAGACTCAGGCTGGCATCTAAGTACTTGATCAGCTCACCACTATGCAGGTGCTTCAGCCGCCACCATCTATTTTTATCAGTCACAAAACCACTTGTCAACAGAGCAATCACTCATTCTGAGACTGACATTGCTGCATCAAGCAATCTATATTAGTCCAGTGCTGCAATGACATTTTTTAGACTTGTATTTTATGGGCATTTTGTTTTTAGAATTTGTGAGGGGAGGAAAGGACTGAGCTGGTTAAATTATTGACTGCTCTCTCAATACTCATCCTTCCAAAAAGGTAAGCCAGTTTCAACTGTAAAAAAAAATTATACAGACAACAACCTTATTACTGTGGACAACAACAGCTTATTTTCAAAGTTGAAAATGCTGCTGAATAAAGCAGATAGCAGGCAAGCTGTATTTATTAAGTATTTTGCATTCTTATCTAGTCTAATTGTAAGAGAGAGAGAAAAAAAAAGCATCTTGCAAGTATGCAACCTAGATATCATATTATCTAGCAGAGCCTAAAGTACTGAGATGTGGCCAAGCTTTCATTGGGAATGAAAGATGGCTGTATATCCTGGGTCAACGTCAGTCATTGCCATGAGCCACTGTGGGGCTCAGCACATGGTTCCTTGCAAGGAATTTAACTGCTTGCAAACCCTTTAAAAATCAAACACCAGCCTTCCCTTAAAAGCTGAATCAGAAAACTAATACACCATACAACTGAGTGAGCAAACTGGATGCTTGAGATTTCATAGGATAAGATTGATCATGACTATATTGCATCTTATTTCCATCTGCATCTATTAGATACAAACAGGGTAGCCTGTGAATTGAACTAAAGTTATATCTTTTATTTAAATGCAAAGACAATGGGGACAATTATGGCTAAAGTTGTCATCACACAAAGCTTTGAAGAATGGAGAAAGGATTTGGATATGAAGCAAAAAAGACAGATATGGCCAGTATCTGTCTATTATACATCACAGGCAAGTCACTTGGGGTTATTCTTTTCCTCTATGAGGGCAATATATCTTGGTTCCTATTTGGTTCTTACTCTATTCGCAAATGCCAGCATCTTTTCGTATGAAAGTTGTCTGCATCCAAAACAAGGACAGTAAAGAGGAAAACAGGCCTCTGTAGGTCTTTTCTGCTGTCCCTCTTGTTCTCTTGCATGTTTCCTTATTACCGGCCATCTTTTCTTTCTCTCACTATTTGTTTTATTCCTGTATTTCCTCTTTTCTTTTCTTGGACAACCGCGTTGCTGTTTTCATTCCTTTGGTGGCTCTTGTCCTTTTGTCAGTGTATTTCTTCTCTTTTCCTGCACCAACGTGTAACAGGCACAATTCAGTTGGTTTTTCCCCACTTCTCTCTGCTTCTACAAAGCAAGAGGCAGCAGGAAACTAAACAGAGGGCTTTTGTCACGTGCATCATTCAGTCCACCAGCCCTACAAGATCCTATATAGAGAGTTGGATAGGACAGTCCTGGAAACTCTGCTGTAACTACCGAAGGGAGAGGTACTTCTGCAATACAGATATGTCATCTAGAGGCACCTGAAATTTTGTTGGCTGGTAAATCCTATTTATGCAGCATGAGCTCAAAGGGAACTATCTAAGCAATTTTATATCCATTTCAGGCAATGTATCTAATGCAAATTTCTCAGATTAATGCTTGTAAAAATGTGAATGACTTGGGCTTTTACTCAAGCTACGCAAAGCTCACAATACTAAATTGAAAACCATGATGGCTGTGAGCATTCTTCACTGAAACTCTCAGTGTAGCTAAGGATCATATCTGCCCCCTATTAATAATTTATCCACTACTGTAATTCTCAAAGTAAGGATCCAGCAGCAGGCAAGCCAGTGTCAGACGAACAAAGGTACTTGTACCATTAAAGTGACAGAGATGAATCAGTGTTTGCAATATTAATTTGAAAAGTCTTACAGTGTAATAGATTCACACTGACTCAGCCTATATTTTAATGACTTTATCTCTACAGTAGCATGTACCAGAAGGAAAGGGAAAACATAAAACAAGTGGTTTTAAAAATAAATAAGACTTGGATTTTTAATAGAGCCAAAAGGCTTTAAATTCACACATTGCTACTCTCTTCATCTTCAGTATTGCTGAGTTCACAGACCCACCTTATACAGACTTTAAGCATAAGATGAATATGCATCTACAAATAACGAAAGATTAGAGAACAAACACAAAAAAAAGATAATTGACTTTAAGGCATCAACAGCTGCACTTAACGTTGGAGGAGTGCCCAGAACAGTTGCTTTGAAATCCCCCTGTTTTTTCTTGATAAATATGCTATAGAATCATGAAACAAAGCTTGCAAACAAATTATGACTACTTATCTCTTATGTGTCATTCTCTTTTGCATGCTTTATTCTGCCCTGTTAGTTTGGCATTGTTGCCTGGTTGCAGTACAGTATCATTTGTTTTTATGAAGTAATTACAGCTGGAAATAAGTTTTGTAAACCTGATTTACATCCCTCAAAAATCTTCATAAATTCATTACAGCCTTAGCATTTCTGGTTTAGCTCTGGGGCCACTGAAGGCATTTTCTACCACATTTTATTTGGACAGCGAGTCTCTGAACTCATAACCCAGTTACACCGATTTCTATATTCTTTGACAAAAATCCAAATGGCTCTCAGATTCCTTGCCTCATCTGTTTAGATACTTGAGGCTTTCATTCAAGCTGCTGTGTTGTCAGAATAACTGGTTCTGACTATTCTTCAGTTTTTTTTTTATAAGAGCTGAAGGAGAAAACTCAAGATCTAATATAATGCTACAGTTCTCTACCATAAACTTCTACTGAAGTGAAATTAAGTGATGCAAGCAAAGGTCATAATTGGAATGGAGTTGGTCAAGTCAGTGGATTAACAGTGACTCTGAACTGAATCACCACATAGCTGAGTCACCAAATTAATACAAGCAATCACCCTGCAGCAGACACCTTCAGTAAACCTCATGCAAGGAAGGAAGAGCAGACCGGAATAGGGTAAAATTAAATATCCGTCTTGTTTCAAACTCCACATTTACCATTGCATTTTCTGTATTCCTGTAGAGTTGGAATGTCTTGGACCATAAGAACACTTAAAATTTAACTGAACTGCTCGTATGCTTAAAATTATAGAAATCCTTGCACATTTGATGTTTCTGGAAGCTCACATGCATCCTAACCACTGAACATGCAGTAAACATCTCACGTATAGAGATTTAACGTAAAACCAACACTGAGTCAAAATCAAAAACTGATTAAACAAAATCTACCTGAGCAGCATAATCTGATGAATGCAGAAGGATATGAATATCAATCCATAACATTTCAGTATTCTCCAGGCTTTAAACTGGATTTACCAAACCTCTTAGATGTCAAAAAATAATACCCTGGAGCACGGTATTAGCACACGATGCAACAACATTGGAGCCAGAAGGACATTACATTACAGATAGAGGTGGTCAAAGTTCTTGTGGAAAGACTAATTTCCTCTCTTTCACAAATATTTTGCACCATAAATTAAATGAAGAAAATCTGGAAACTTGCAAGGGTTTATCATGACTCATACTGAAAAATCATTGAAATTTTTCATTAAGAGAAGTTCAGTCTTCAAATATTTAACTAGCAATTAAAATACTTCAGGTGTTACAGTACTGAAGCATTATTATTACAATGTCTTGTAACTGAATGTAGTTTCAAAAGTTCAAGCTAACAGGATTATTCTGTGTTTCGGTAAAACATTTTGATAATATTGAAGATTTAATTTATCCTGAAACAAAATTTCAGATTTTGCACTATGCTGTTTTTCTTTCACTTTTCCTTTCATGAGGTGTTGGTTTGGGGAGGATGGTTATGGGGAAAATAATAGGAAATCCTATGAAAGTAGGGAAGGAGAGCGATGGAGGGTAACTTTGTCAAAATCTTCCAACAACTGTGTGATATTATGGCCAAAAAAAAACGCAAACACTTCCTTTTCTCTTTTCTGTTACGTCATCTCATTCCATGCCGATTTCATTTTTCACACTAGAAAGTCCCAAGCTAGGATGTACATGCGGGAGGGAATATAAAGTACAGGAGAGCAGGTAGCAAGGGAATCAGGTTCAATAATGATACAACTCCTCTCTACAAACCAGAATCATAAGGTATCCCAGCTAAGATTTTTCTGAATAGATACTTGAATATCTAAATCCTGGAGATTTGCACAGATACAGAAAACATTCTGGACACTGTCTAGAAAAGAGTTTGGTAAGGATCTAGACAGCACATAGCATTGCTTTCCTACTGAAAGAGAATAAGGAAGTTTCTACAAGGAAACTGAATATGATAATTCTAGAATATACTATTTATATACAATTATGATATGTTAAAATAATATTATTGTTATGGTCTAAGGATGTAAACATGGAAGGTATATAGAGAGTTTTAATATCCTTTTATTAGATCAAATGACATATGTAGAAGAAAACAGCCAAGATTTCAGAAACCCAAGCCCACATCTAATAACCTCTGGAACTGTAGGTTTAAATATCTGTTATTCCCCTAACTGTATCAATTAAACAAACAAAAGATATTAACCCTCACCATAAACCTCACTTCGCTCGAAATAATGAAAAATTGTGTTCATATAGGTTTATGCTTAGGTATGGAAAAGGAGAGGGCAGAGAGATGAAATAAGGTTAAGAGCAGGGAGATGTTTCAAACAATTTATGCTAATATCCTAGCTTGCAACATGAGCTTCCAGCAAAGCTGCATCATTTTCAAAGAAACAAAATTATTCACATGGAGACTAAGTAAATTTCATGACTTGCTTTTTTTCAAGGCAGCCTCGTATTTTATGCCCATAAAAGATTTCAATTACCTGTTAAATGCAGAGAGCTGATTAAGGGCACTGTGTATCTTCTATCCAGCTCAGTCAACAATACTCAGGCAATTATGCAAAATTATTATTTATTCTTGTTAAGCATTGGGGGTCTATATAACAACGTCTTCTGAAGGAAAGAAAGCACCACGGCACTTTGACTACTTAGCCAAGTACAGAGTCTGCTCTTCCAAGAATCACTGGAATATATCACTTCAAGGCATTTTAATTGTGAATGCTTCGGTAAGTTACATGCCAAGAATATCACAGTAAATATTATCCTCATTATGCAAAACCATCTGAAGTGCTCATGCTGATGGAGAGCCGTAGAATAAGAGGGACTGTGAATAGGCGTGGCTGCCTTGCAACTCTACCTCCTGTAAAAGCCGTAGGCTGCCTTTGCTACTCCGCTTTACGCACCAGGATACAGGCAACTCCCGGCTCACATCTAGAACAGCCTTATTGCTCAGTTGAGAGGGAGGCAGGCTGAAGCAGATAACACTGTATCTCTAAAGAGGGAAAAGTATGAGAGTGTATAATAACCTCTCAGAAGTGGAATGGAGTGGGATAAGTCTACTTGCCTACCATCAGCTTTGAGAGACCTCAAAGAGAAAAACAGGAGAAAGACACCAACTTGAATGTTGACAACGTTAAATACTGGATGTTTCAGAGTCCTCTTTTAAAAGTTCTATGCTATGAATGCACATGAATGCATAGTATAATACTTTTAAATCACCTTTAGCTACAGTGGTGAAGTTTAAGCATCAAAAATTAGTAGAAGAAGGACTTCACATGTTGGTCTGATTTTGCCTTTACGAGGAGTACCAGGTAAGTGCTCTCAAAAGGAATAATGAAGAAGGAAAGATTAGGGCCCGGTGTAAGTTGCTGTATGCCACTCCTAATTTTAAAGTACTCATGGTTGGCTAGTTATAGGCCAAGATGCCACCCTTGTTGTCTCCAGCTGATATTTGTCCAAGAAAGAGTCCAAAGTGCATATAGAAATGTCAGTTCTATTTTTCTCTCCAGTGTCTGGCTTCATTTGCTCTTTGTTCTAAAAATAACAATAATCCTGTTTACCCCTCTTTACATTGAGTGAACAGATCAGGCCAGAATTTTGCAGTGTTTTCATCAATGAAACAATCTAAGGAGAAGACGTTTACTACAAATAGCATTGCCAAAATAATCTGACTCAGCTGTCACCTACATAGAATGGCTTAGGTTGTAGGGAACTTTAAAGATAAACTGGTTCCACCCCACCTGTCACGTGCAGGGTTTCCACCCACCAGATCAGGCTGCTCAGGGCCCCATTCAGCCTTAAATATCTCCAGAGTTGGGGCATACGTAACCTCTCTGGGCAGGCTGTTGCAGCACTTCACTATTGTCCAAGTAAAAAATTTCTTCCTAACATCTAACCTATATCTCCCTCTTTTAGCTTAAAGCCATTGCCCCTTGTCTTATCACTATCAAACTGTAAAATGTCAGTACCCCTCCTGATTGTGAGCTCCCATAAGTACTGGAAGGCCACAGTGAGGTTTTCCCAGAGCCTTCTCTTCTCCAAGCTAAACAAGCCAAACTCCCCCAGCCTTTCTTCATAGGAGAGGTGCTCCAATCTTCTGATCATTTTAGTGGCCCTCCTCTGGACCCTCTCCAACAGCTCCACATCCTTCTCGTGCTGGAGCCCCCAGGCCTGGCTGCAGTACTCCAGATGAGGCCTCACAGAGACAGAGTAGAGGGGGACAATCCCCCCCACCTTGCTGTGGCCACCCCTCTTTTGCAGCCCAGGATACTGTCAGCCTTCCAGGCTGCAAAAGCATAAGTACATTCCTTTTTTTTTGCCTCCCTAGATATCTAAACTGGTTGTTAGATAAACGTCAGTGACAAAAAATCAGTATATTCTGTTGGAAAAATTATTTAAAAGGATTTTCAAGAACAGAACACAGGGAAACATTAGTTCTTCAGTCAAATCCTGAATCCCACCAAACTTTCCATGGACTCAAGTCAAGGCCTGCCTGACTTGGCCATAACTCCTGAGCTCCCCCCAGAAAACTCCAGTTTTGTCAGTTCTGAAGTCTTCCATTAAATGCCCATTTTAGCACCTATCTGAGCAGCAGCACTTGCTGGCATTTCCCTCATTATCTTCACATGGAAGTCAGTAATCAAAGACCCTCCCTTAATCCAGCATCAACAATACCGCACAAGTTTTTAATCAGGCTCCTTAGCAAGCCTCCTCGAAAGGGCTGCCAATGCTTCTAATCCAACAGTTAGACTTGTCAAAACATGGTAACTTCGGACCGTAAATCTCCCATCATGCACCTGAATGGGCTCGTTTGACTGGGAAGGAAGACCAAGCCTTCCTAATTGACAAAAAAGGGGGAGGAAGAAAAATCCCACAAACACAGATTATTGAAAACCGCACAAGTGAAAAACTTCAAGCTGATCTAGGGGCAAGCACCAAACCGAGCTATTGTCATGAAAGAATCACCCAGAATGAGATCACACCACACTGCAATCTCGTAGTCGGCAGGGTGGCTGAATAGCGTGTTTGAGCGGTGCCCGAGGCTGGGTTTGTATGTGCCAGTGCAAGGGACTGAAAGACCAGGGGCCATGAATCAAGCATTAAATACTGAAAACAAACTTTTGTTTTTCTCTTTGTCTTTCAAGTATCTCTGAAAATGGCTGGGAAATAAAAATTTGTTGCAGGCAAAGGCAGGAAGATAATGGATTTAGGCAAAACAGCCCTGAGATGGGTGTACAGACTGCACATGGGGCCACGCAGTTCTGGTTAGCAGCAGGACGGATTATTGCTGACAGGCACACAAATAGTACGTATTATAAATTGTATGGGATGGAAGGTTTTAAGGCCCTGTCTGGGTCAGGGGACACATACTCACAAACACTGCTGACCCCGGTTTTCAACCCAGAAGAACGCCATGGTTCCAGCAGCACAGCAGCCTCTCTCAGGTTTATAAAAAGATCCTGTTGCTAAGTGCAGGTTTGCTGGTAGACATCTATATGCACCATTTGCCAAAAGGTGTCTTTTCCTCTTTTGACTTATTCAAACTTCTGTAAATTACCAGCTACAAACTCCCTGCTTTTCACAAGTTTTAATTAAGATTGCTTTTTCCCTGCAGGATGAGAAATATTGGAAATAGCCTGAAAATGAGTCCCCTTGTTGCCAGGTGAGTTTCTCCAAACACACCCAGCCTCGATAATGAAGTGAAACTCTTATTGTCACTTCAGGTGGTAGCTAATTAGTATATTTTCTTAATTAAAATGCTTTTCCTATCGAAGTTTTCTTCATGAAGGCCAAGGAGGGCATTTTGTTGCTATGACCACTGAAAATCAAAATGTCCTATTAGAGGAAAGGGACATCTGCTCTGGGATTCAAAACCAGCTAGAAACTTGCTGGGAACAACATGTGCAACAGCAACAGCAACTGCATTGATTCAAATACTGAATAAGAGCTTTAAGACCAAAGGCTTTAAAATACAGAGG
Organism: Aquila spilogaster; assembly: GCA_024606505.1. Classification (NCBI taxonomy): domain Eukaryota; kingdom Metazoa; phylum Chordata; class Aves; order Accipitriformes; family Accipitridae; genus Aquila; species Aquila spilogaster. Next base: position 64,402,494 of record JANHGO010000069.1, on the reverse strand, counting down.
GATAGGACTTCAGCTCAGAAACTAAGCAACAGGAGAGGTGCCACTCAAATTCACACTAATGCATATATATCAGTTTGATTCACAGCTTTATGCAAGTTCAGGGCTGGTTTCCTTTTTTTTTTTTTCTTAAAAATGACTTTAAAATTCCCAACCTTTTTCTCTGCTGCTTTTTAACATTCATGGATATTTAAGTAATAGACTGTCGTAAACTGATTTCATGGCTTTGTAATTAGCGAGTTACCTGAGCTCCCATAAACCAGGCCAAAGGCTTTGTTGTGGCAGATGGGCTGTGTGCCTGTTTGGTAGCTCCATTCTGCTGCTCAGCACATACTGGTTAGGGCTTCAGTTGTATGCATGCAAAGGCTGGGAGAGCTGAGAAGGATCATTTTTGGGGGGAATGATTTAAGGGCAGAAGGAGGGTGGGTTTCATATGGTATTACTGTTGCCTTCAGCTTCTGGAACTTCATCCCCCGCTTATTCTTCCCTGGAAGTGCTCCTAGAGCTATTCCCAAACATTCATGGTAACACAGAAAAATAAAAATATGTGGACTGCAGTACTTTGATTCATTTGTACAAAGAAATGTAACAGTTCTTCCCTTTTCTTTTCTCATTTTCCTGTCAGTGGTGTTCAGATAACACAGGAACTCAACAGAAAGTCTTTCAAATGCTCCAAGTTACTTGAAAGTGTCTTATTCAGCTTTTACCAAGTTTGACTCTCCCTCTGATTCCTTCAGAATGTAGAAGCAGGAGAATGCCACTCTGCTTCCATCTGTCTCTTTGCACCTGAGAGCACAGAGAGGAGCTGTCATGCTGCAGCTCTCCGTCACAGCCCTGAGCTGGGGTCACAGCTGTCTTTCACCTATTAAAGATAATTCTAGGCTTTGTCTGCTGTGTGGAGTGTTTCCTTCCCCTTTCTTTTTAGGTGTAATGTATAACCTTGTCAAAGAGCTAACTATACTGTGAGTTCTCACAAGAAACAGAAGTGTCAGGGACTGAATACATTCACACTGACTTTATAATAAGTTTCTGTGTGTTTTTTTTTCTTCTTTTTTCTTTTTTTAATAACAATTTGATGACTTGCAGAAGCAGTTAATTTTCCCCTCTGGTGCTGTAGCTCAGGGTTGTGAATCAATTTGCTCTTGCCTAGACATAAGTGAAATCCTGGCCCTACTAAGAAATGCTCATCCCATGGGAGTTTGTGAGTGACACCTTGGGAGTGCAGGAACTATGACTTTCCTTGAATACTGAAAGATAAAGGGAATGAGTTAAATCCCAAGTACAGGAAGAAAACTTACAGGTTATACAAGGACTACTGACCTGATCAACATTGGGAAAGGACTGCTGAAAGGTACAGTAACTTCAAGGTAAAAATTCCAGTTTTACAGGGAAGAGTGAACAGTTATGACATAGAGCAAGAATTGGAATGTCCATTAGAGTACAACATTTTGTTAAAAAAAAAATGATAATAATAACAATAATAAAGTTATTCATTTAATCTAAACATTAAGTTGCAACTATGATCCTAAGCAAGGATTTTGTGGGATCTGAAACCTATCTAGGAATTTTCTGGGGCTTTGTAGAAACTTCTAGCACTTTCTCAGAATTCCCTATTGCTTTGTGGGAATTACTTGGACTTTTCCATGAATTCTCTAGAGCTTTGCCAGGAATACTGCAGTGATTTCTAGGGATGTCTATGTCTAGACCTAGGCTACCAGAAACCTGGGGGCTGCTGCCTCCTATGGGTGTCCACTGTAAGATACTGCAGTGTGTGAACGTACTGACGTGTCCTTGAAAGACTTCATTCAGTGTGAAGTCTTTGGCATCCCTGCTGCTGCCCTACTTTCCAGGCTTGCTTGGAAGATTGCCGTCTGCTCCATTTTGCTCAGCACATATGAAAAGCAGCAGTAGGCCTGGGTTTGGGTCTAGCATCAGATGTGTCCTTGAGCAACTGTCCCTGCGTAACTAGTGACCGCACATTCCTGCCAATGCAAGTACTGTGCCACTGTTGAAAAGCCTCTTCAGAAGTTTCCCTCACCACCTGCAAGTCCACCAGCCCCTCTGCAATTTTCTTCTCAGCTCATGAATGCTACACTGATGAAAACAAGACACTGATACAGCTTCCCACCTGCCCAGGGCAATTGCCAACAAGCTCCGTGTCCCTGTATAGTCTGGCCTTCTTTTGGCTAAGCTGTGGATCTTCTTTAAAACTGCACGGATAAAACTGCATTTGCATACAGAATTCAAACTTGTGTTCCAGATCTTAAATTTCTGTACGTAAGGAGAGGCTTTTCACAATGTGTTTGAAGACCACTCTAAAAAGCTCACTCATGACGTCCTTTAGAATTAATTGTAAAATTATTTATGCAGAGTCAGCAGTGAGAAATCTTTTCTTTTGAAAAACTCTATTGAAGTTGTGTGCAGAAGCCTCCCACCCCCAAAACCAGAACACTGAAATGTAGTTCATGCATCCCTAATTCTCTGAACAGAAATAAACAAAAGTATTACGCGAGGAGACAACCAGAAAGAACTGAAATGTTGCCAGTTTCTAACAGTTTTTACTTGTATAAAATTGCGTGCTATTACCTAGTATTACTTAAATACAGAATAAAGATTATCTTGTGCAACAAAGGCACAAAAAGCACACCAGAAGACAACGTTTTCTTGTTGGACTGCGTAATTTTGAACTTCAATGTGATGGGATTTTTAATGGAGTAACTCCAAGGAGTACATAGTATACTTTGATTTAAAACATGATTGGTGCTTGGAATAAGAAAGACATTATTCTGTTTTCTCCTTGATGGAAGAGAATTGTATTTAAAAGTCGGGCTTTTATCTCCACACTTGAAATAAATGAACTCAGCTTTTGACAGGAATCTTAAAGGTACTTCTCTCACACAAAATCTGAAGCCACAACCTACAGAGGACACGTTTGTTAATTGCAAATTCTATTTTTGACAGATGTTCGATATGTAATAATGATCAGCTGCTTTGACTAATCCAGCCAAATCAACAGCTTTAGAGGGAATTCAAAGGCTATTTCAGGGAACTCAGCCAACATTTATTTCACTGGATTCAAAAAAAAAAGCAACGAAAGCTTGTCTTCCATCCTCATAAATCCAAGCATACAGAACATAAAATATGAATCGTCACATGCTTTCCTTAATCAAGCTGACCAGAGCCACACTAAATAAATAAATAAATGGAGAAAATATGGCTAGCGCTATTGCCCAGGGGTTCAATATTTACCAGTTTATGTACCATCTGAGCTGTTTCCTGTAATCAGCCAGGCACATGGCGCTTTTATTCTCAAGAGACATTATCACCATGACAACTTTATCAGAATAAATTATGAAACACAACACTTGGGGCACACGGAATTTGGACACAGGCTTGGAGTATTATTTTGTTACTTATTCCTTTATCAGCACACTAAGTGCCCACCGGAGAGGAGGAAATTAAAAAAACCGCCTACAAACCATGACTACTGAAATCACAATAAAAAAAAAATCTTTACAAAGAGAAACGGAATAAAGTCATTAGGCTGAAAAATGGGCAATCAAAGAAGCTATTGCGCTTGGCAGATGGAAAAGCAGCAGGTGCCATAGAGCGATGGGACCTTGCTTCCCATCATGCACACACTACAATGATGCAGGCTGACAGGGAAGGGAATTAATGTGTCGGAGCAGGTACTTTCTGTCCATTAGCTGATTCTCAATACATCCACAACAACTGCTACCTCTAGCTCTTTGATAACATGACTAACAATCCATTGTTCAGAAAGTTTTATGAAAAAGGACAATGTTGTGTGACCTGCCTGTCGCCGTCCCAGATTAACAGAGTATAAGTGACCAAGTAAACATTTCTGCATTTCAAACTGGGATTAGAGACTTCAGTTTATGAATAAATTATTTGAATGCAGATGTTTAGAATACATTAAGGTAAAGCACATTGGACAGGCTCCACTGGGGGGAAATACTGATGAATAGAATTTTCAAGCCCAAATTAATTCTGGCAAAAAACAAAAGCAGCGTGCAAAGCACGATAACGCACCCACACCTATATTTTATCTAGGAAAATCCCCTGTTACATTAAGGATGATTTCAGTACTACAAACTCCATTGCTCCATTGGCCTGTGACACATCAGTCAAAATATTCTAGTGTGTTTGCATTCCTCACTTCCATCACAAATAACAAAAAATATGACCACAGAACTCATAAAAATAAAAACCAAATTGATACGGATAGTCTAAGAGCTTTCAATTTGTTCAACTCAGTCAGTCCCCTCCAATGGCCATCTGTGCTTTTTGCTGCTAAGTTCAAGGATGTCTAGAATGAAAAGTACAAGAATTACTCCTGGCAGCAATACGATGACACTCTCTGAAGTCCTCACTTCTGACACAGCATTTCCAAAGAGGCGAGTTCTGCCGGAGGTACCAGCCTCACCATGATTGGAACAAACTGGAATTTTTTTTTCCACAGAAGAAAGGAATCTCTAAGAAGCACTCATTAGTATTTATCAGAGAATACAAGAACAAAAATTGGAGTATGTGGTATTCAATATGAATTCGGCACAACCATACGCCAGGTTTCCGTTTGACACCAACATGGAAGATAAATGAGAATTGAAATGGCATCTTTTGGAAGTTATGGCAGCCTTTGAATGTACTGTGCTTTGAAACTGTTTCATTTTGCAATATGATTAGCAAACAAAACAGTGATGTCAGAGTCCTGCAGCTACTTCCAATTCCTTACATCACACCACCCTTTGTAATGGTCAAAATTCCAGATATATGTTCAGAAAAGGCAAATCACAAAATAGTAAAGGTGGAAAATTCATCCAGGCTAAACAGTATGCCCTCTGCATATTGCAAAAGGCATACATATTTACATGCTGCGAAAAACAGCAACAGGAGTTAAAAATGGAGTGCTAATTTTCATTTGAATAGGTATGTTTTAAACTTATATTCAATGTATTTTCCCTCTCTATTTTTGTTGTTTGTTATATATTACAACACCTCAGAGCAAAGAATTATCCACCTTTAAGTATATCAGTTTTGCAGAAAGGTCTATTATTTTCTGAAAACACCCTTCAGAATCCTCTCAGTTTTAGTTCATTAATAATTACAATAAATAGTGAGATATAATTTACAGGTGTATTTTACTTTTTAGAAGAGAACATGGGATCCCCAGGCATACTCAGGCCTTTCAAAACAACCCACTAGACACATGCAATCACCACTTTTTGAAGTCCTTTCTTAAAGCTCTAAGGCATTTTTTTCTTCCCCTCCCCACTTCTATGTGAAATAAAACTAAATAAATATATCAAAATTCCACCAGAAATAGTTGCACCAAAACCAAGGGATATGACTTTAGGGAATTTTTTTAATGAATAAAGCATCAGCTGCCCTGGCCAAAGTGAAATTTGGGGTGCAGACAAAACAACCTTCACACCTGACTTATTTTAGTGGCATTTGAGATCCAACATAAGCATAAGAATCAACATTGAGATAGAACGTAGTCAGAAGGGTCATGGTAATTCCAGGAACAAGCACATACATAATTAGAGACTGTTTCTGCCTCAAGCGCATATATGCATTTAAAAGGTAGATGGAGAAGCTGATGGGACTGGGGAGAGAAAAAAATATCACAAATGTGAAAAACTCATATCTAAAAGCTTAGGTAGAAAGTTAAATCTCAATATGCTTTTGTATCAGCTGTTAAAGCAAAAGATTCCTGGCTATCCAGATCTTGGAAATACTCCCAAACAAACATAGTGTATCAAATGTAACCCACTCAGGTGTCTCCAGTTAATCTGATAATGTGGTTCCAACCGTGCAATGCACTGCTGTACCAATATTTATTGTGTTAAACTAAAAAGCTCCATGTCTTCCCAGAGTCTGTCCTAAGGGATGTAACTAAGGCTCAAACATGATCTGCTTATTTGTATATATTCTACTTGGAGTAGCTGCCATTTAAACATAAGCTACTGGATAAATTTCCAATTATGATCTATAAGAAATATTTCTGGTAGCATTTGGCATGATATGTCTGAGTTCTTTAGAGCAACCTTCTCCCAGGGATAATCCTTTTTGCAGCCTGCTTTGCTCCACAGCAAGATGGAATGATAGAGACCAAGAACGCATACAAAACGTCTGCTAACCAGCAAAGCTAATGGGGGTATTTAATCCTAAACCTATATCAGAGTTCATTTTGTAGTTGCACACAGTAGCAGACCAAAATAGAAATTGCAAAGAGCTTTTCCTTGACTTGTGGGTTAAGAGCTTTTTGCTATTGCTTTTTTGACCATTTAAAAGCCAGTTAAACTGTATCCTGCCTGCAAATAGTGAGTGTTAGCAAACATAATGTCATGTTACTCAGTGCAGTTCAGGATGCAATGACATTAACTCTGACATATTTGTATGTACCATGGCCTCCTCGCTATGTGCTCATTTATAATCTGATCACATGACCACTTTAAAAAAAATCAGCTCTCTCTGTGAAATGGATAAAATACTATTACTAAATGATATGCGTAATCATTCAGTGCCGTTACTACTGAAAGGTGATATTGCAGTGACATTGAGAAAATTGGATCTATTCTTCATACAATTATATAGCTACACTTTCACTCTAATGCCATTCTAATTGGAAAGGAGCACTGAAATGTGAAACTGGGTGCATTTCAATATCTAATTATCACTCAGTAACTCATTCTCAAAATAGTTTTCTGGAAAAGACAGTTACCAAGCATGCTATTTGAATTCTGAAGTCTTCACTAGTATTCCTGTAGAAAACATTTTTTACTCACTATTTTCCCATATTTCTGGAAAAAAAAAAAAAGTAACAAAAAATAAAAGAGAACAACAAATATATACAAGTGTGATTTGGTCTTGCTCCTGTGGAAAAGCATTTACCAGGCTGACAGTCAGATAACTGAGAGCATGATATATTGGCTCTAAAGGGCTCTAAAGGGTTAAGATATAAAAACAAATTAAATTTAAACAAGCCATATGAAGGTAGCATTTTGTACAGAAATTATTTGCTAGAAACAACAATAAAAGAGGTCATTTGACTTATTATAGGTAAAATCAGTACAAAATGTGATATAGAGCCATTACAGTGCTTTAACAAGGTTCTTCTCAACTGGTGTTTCTCCCTCAGGATTTAATCTGTTGACAGTCAAACAATTTAATTTTGATAACAGAATATCTTTGGGAGGATTTCGTAATGAAAAAGATTCTAAAGAAAAACACAAAGATGGAATTTGAAATGTTTGATGCTGAGTGGGTTTTGCCTTTGGAAGGAATAGAAGCTTTTACAGAGCAACACCTGTACTGACAAAGCGTAAGGATGCCCTGCCTGCTTGTATGAATTGGCAGCAATCACCTGCTGAAAGTCTCTGCTAACTAATCCAGCAAACAGCAGTCAGAGATAGCCGAGTCCCAAGTCCCAAGATGCTGAAAGGTCTGAATTGCTCCAGGGCTCTGTATTTTCACCATTCGGTTGAAGCTCCTAATTTTCCCTGCACGTTCAACTGATTTATTTATTTATTTATTTTGCCTCTCTCCCCTAAAGCGTAATTTAATTTAGAAACAAAGTTCTTTTCATTACCTAATGAAAAGGCTGTATCAGGAGGTGACAGGAAGAACAACTTCCAGCCATTAGGTTATCAGCACTAGGCATCCCATATACAATCCAAACATACTCCTTTCTGACAGATGCTAATTTGTAATTATATAGTCTTTAAAGACAGGGAGCACTGCGGAAAGCTTCTCCAGACATCACTACTATATATCATCTTGTGCAGCACAGAAAGGATGATGAAAAAAACAAAAATGAAACCACTAATTTCTGCAACTTGAATAAACATCCACATCTGCAGCCAAGCAGATCTGCTGTGAGATGGGCACAGTCGGGGACCCCTAATATGCGCAAGCTGCCGGCTAGATAAATGGAATCAGAATGAATCAGGACTTCTCTGAGAGGTCTTGCTGCTTTACCATTCAAAGTTGTCATTATGTGCAACATGGTATAACATCAGTGCTGATCTATCTGCCACAGGGTCAGTGTAACTGTTAATCACCACCGTGCTTTAAAGCTAAGGCTGCAAAGTACCTGTGTAAACATGGAATCTCTCCTATACACCGAACAGAAATTTCTTCTGTCACAAGAGGTACGTTCCTCACATGCAGATACTTTAAAAATATCTGGACATTAATTTTCAGAGAAGTCCTCAAAAACAGCTGTGAACTTAAACATGGGATAAATTTCACTCAGAAAATTCACTCTGAGTCAGGAAGGGTTCACCTCTGTTTTACACATATCCTCATAATGCTGTAGTTGTTCTCTTTAAGCAATCCTGTGATAGTTTTGAAGCTTAGCCTCACTTGGTGTCATCTGCAAACTTAATAAACGTCCTAATAGCCACAAACTCTGAAAGGAAATTTGATTCCTATTCAAAATAGCCATTTTTAACTGCCCTTCAATTAGGGTTGTTCTAGGGCTTTACATGTGGCTTCTGGAACCTCACTCATCCCATAAGTTCCCATAAATAAGCTCCAAGAATGGCTCCAAGAATTTCTAAGTTCCCTGGAGAAAACGCCCTCCAGACAGATCCTAACCTTACTCACAGGTCTTCTATTATGGCTTCTTTCACATTATTTTGATTGTATGATTAAAATACCTTTTGGTGAAAGCCAAGGCCAAAAGTAAATTTCAGGCTGCTGGTAGTGTCTGCTACTATTTCTCCTTCGCTATTAAGGAGTAAAATAACTAATTATGTGGTTGTTGCCCTACGGATTTCCTCTACTGTTTTATGCTCCTGGCTGATGGTCTTTGGCCTTCCTCATATTTTCCTCACTTACTTTCACTTTTCTCAAAGTCCTCCTCAGCAATTTGTCTTATTTTCCACCTCCCATACAATTCCTTCTTGAGGTTCAAGCCCTTGAAGAGTTCATGATTTAGTTAACCTTCACATCAGTACAGCTAATGTCTATGGCCTTACTAGAAATTCTCTCAGGAGCTGCCAATTATCCTTCATTTCTTTTCTGTGTCTGGATCTGACACAGGATCCAACCGCTATCATAAGGATTTTAAGTATCACTTAAGTTCAGATTTTTTAACTTCTTATCACTGTCTTCCTCTGTTTAAGAAACCTCAGCATTTCATACACAGCCTATGTTTCACTTTTCCATTTTCACTTGCCCACTTTTAGCGGTCGCAATGCCATCTATGAGCCTCCTTTTGATTCCTCTTTCACTCCTGAAAATGTGAAAGCTCTCTGGAAACACTTGAAGCAGATATCTGGCCATCTGGATTCCTTCCCAGCAGATAGGTGTGTGGCTCATGACCTACATTACTGCACTTTCTGCCCTTTTGATCATTAGATGATGTTATGGTATTCTCTAGATCTATATTTTGCTATATTCAAAGCAATGTGTAATAAGTAAAGAAATAAATACTCATTATGTCCATTTCTCATCAACAGCTTCGTTTTTTTGCCTCACTTTTGTTTTTCCTTCATATTATTGCTTTGATGTACATGACAAAACGTCCTATTTTTTTCCTCCTGAATAATGCACACTCATATTTACATTTCCAATATGATATTTAAAAATTACCTCCTCTCTACCCACATAATTCTTGCACTGTAGTACTCAAGACACATATGCCTTTGTCATGTGACATAAGAGCTATCAGAAGCACCAAGGGTTTGAAGAATGCCTCAAGAAATAAATACTAAAGACTCAATTCTCCCCTCTGTCTTAGCATATTCTGAAATAGTAGTGGTGCTTTGCTGTGGCTGGCCATAAGGAGAACATTTCTGACAGATGGATATGGGAAGAAAAGAGCTAAAAATGACTAACTACTAAATTAATGAAAAAGTTTTAAGAATCACAGTCTGTTGCCTAAGTTTGGACTGCTGAGTGATTCTAATAATGACTGTTCAACCACACTATTAGATTGTATATATTCAGTTCTTGGGAAAAAAAAAAAAAAAACATAAAAACTTCCAAATCCCACCCTAACTGTACATATTTACTAAAGTCTATATAAACTTTATAAAGTCCATATACCATATAGAACACACATCAAGTAATTTATGACATTAAAAATGTTCAGTGTTTTAAATGGGAAGGCAGCACAATGAAGGGAAAGGACAAAAATAACCACTCATTTCATATAAGAACTGATTATTTCATGGAAAATGTTATAACTGTGGATCTGACCAGGACAGAATATGAAATGAAACCAAAGAATATTTCATCCTTTTTGGATAACAACAATTCATTGCTAAAGAAATACATCACTGTTTTTCTCATTTCTTTTCAAAGTTTAAAAATAAGCTCTTAAAGAAAATCTAACCTTAAGCTACATAGATTAATGTTTTCCAGGTATAGCAACCACCAGCCAAAAGGCAGAGGGAATGAAATTCATTTCTAGCAAAAGGCCAGAAATAAAGCCATGCACTTTAAAACACCCTGGAAGCTTGTTCTGACCACCCACATTAGGATGACATTCATTTTAAGAGAGCTTCATAGACTAAGATAACACAGTTATCACTTGCCAGCAGGGGTATGGTTTGTTTTGCTTAGCTTTAGACATCTCCTATGTGGACATCTATAGTCAAAGGAATCACAGGGATCTCTTTACAGCTCGATTTGGAAACGCCCACATTTTTAAAGAATCAATTCATCTGACCTATTTTAGATGAGCACTTCTGAATGAGATAAGCCATGTCCCTAATGTCCCTAGTGACTATAAAGGGAATCTAACTGACAAGCTCATTTCGGACAGCTACTTTTGGCCAAATGAATCCCACCCTCAATGCCATTGTAGTCCAGGGTATGTCACATCATACAAGAAAATAAGCACCTCAAAAGGTTCTAAAAAAACAAATACAGTTTAAAAGAAAAGAAAACAAACACAGAGCTCTGAAAAAAATTCCATTACTCTTTCTGCCAGAGAAGACTGTCCAATAATTCAGGAGAAATATGTCCTATTCTGTGAACTCCGCGTTTCTGACAAAGTTCTGGTATCCCTTTTCCAAAAATGCTTTTCTAGAATTTCATTTGAATAATCCCCTTTTCTTACAGCAAGAATACCACAGCCAAGGGCTTTCATTGCACTGTACTTACTTCATTTTGAACTGTAGTGCAAAGCCCTATTTGAAATCACAACTTAATCACAATTAATAAGAATCACCTTCCTAGTAAAAAGTTTCTTTTGAAAATAATGCTAAACAAGCCTTGAAACAATATACATTTTTAAAGGTTTGTCAATAATATTCAGCAATTCGCTCACTGATTTTCAGTGTATATCTTTCCTGTACTTGAAAATTACAACAACCAATTTTCCCAATGCGTAAAGACATGAACATAAACTGAAATATATTTTTAACTGTGGCATCTCTAATATTGCTGTTGCATACTACATTTACTCTGCCTTTATTCCAACAAAGAAATTAAAGTAAGAACTTTTTTCAGGACTAGCAACAGAGGTATTATGATGCCTGGTAGCTCATTTGTTACTGCTAATAGTACAGAGAAAACCTCAGGATCATCTGATATCTCAGCCACGTGGAAGTTTTTGTACTCATCTATTTTTTCCCTTCATTGACACAAGTTAGAACTAAAAATATTTCAATATCTCAATTTTAACTTGCTATTAGAAACTCAGTCAGTAACATCAACAGTAAAATGCAATACTTGAATATAAGGCTGCAAATGAAGTTTAGTTTTTCTTTTAATCAGCCATGCTGTGAGCAGTAAAGCCAACTGACTTGCAGTGTTTGCCTCAGAAATTTGCTTTACCAAAATGACCTTGTTACTAGAGGTGATGAATGCTCTCACAAGTTTGTATAAATACCCATTGATTATGCAACAACCAAAACGAAGAAAGTAAAGCATCAGAACTACACTTAATCACCACAGACTCGCTAGCTTGTAGATTATGAAGGTGTTCTGCTTTTATAAAGATAGCCAACGTTAGCATGAGCTTCTTTAGAAAGCCTGCATTTTTCTGTGAAGTTTCAATGAACAAAAAGCCAAGGGGCTTTGACTTGACAACAACGTATTGATATCTTTATTCATCTTCTTTTCACATATCCTGTGGGCATCCTTGGAAACTTCAGCCCTCTCCTCAGGAGTCATACCACTGCACTGTGAAATCCAATGTACCCCCAGTCATCTTAATAGGTCTCAACTCAGCTGTTAACTGCTTTTGCCCAAAGGATGACAGGGGACTTGACAACCTCATAAGTTACACGAGAGAAATCTGCTATGAGACAGATTAGCTACACGGGTACATTTTCATTTCCTACTTCTGACTGCAACAGGGCAATTTTTTCACCAAAATGGAAAGCACTCCTCCAAGATCCATATAGATATAAACTACCTGAGTGGAAACAACTAGGAGATGAACATAGTTTAAGGAATTAGCCAGGAAACATCAGTTCACTTTCTAAATTGATTATTTAAGTTGCATTAATTATGATAGCACTCAATCAAAACTAAGATTGCTAAGCTGAAGTACAGCTATAACAGGATATTCATTTAATTTATACATCCACTCTAATTTCGTTTTGACATTTTGACGGTACAAGCAAAAATTATGCAAATCAAAACCTGTGTCTTTAACATAACCAAATAATTCATGTTAAGAGCAACCTCACAAGAGAAAATACTGTCCTGAGAACTGTGTATATCATTTATTTCTATGCAGATGCTAACAGCATCTGAACTCCTGATATTCACACATAATAGTAAATTTTCATTAAGTAGCACCTAGAGAATGTTACAAAAATCATATTCAAAAGTGAAACAACACCATACAGCCAGAATGTAATTCTGAACATTCATGGTCTGTATAATCAGAGAAAGTAGGGTGCTTGTACAACCACTACCATCATAGGCCTTATAAAAACAACTCTTAAATATCAAAACTGAATTTTCAGCGTTATCTCATAATCCTGTAGACAATACCTCTTAAGTTAAAAACTGTGAGTTTACTGATTCATGCCTTTACATAAACTTATTCTCATCTTTCTCAGCTGCTCAGTGAGTGATTGAAAGGGAAAGGGAATCAGTTGCTCACCATTAATCATCGCAAGAAGTAGCCCTGCAAGCTCAGAAATTGCAGATAAATCATTTACAGTGATGTGGTTAGGATAAGTAACAAGAGACGATGCTTTAACTCCCCTTCCTTCTATCCCCCCTGTTCTGAGAGAAATGACAAGTGTCTAAATACTAGCACTTCTCAAGTTGAGCAACACTATTCTGGCCCTTACCTTGGCAAATTCTGTATTTTGCTTAACTTGTCTTGCCTTGCCTCCTTTTAACACTGCTTAGGAAGGCAATATATTAGAAAGTCTTAAATTATAATTTGAGACCATGTAAAAATACCAGTCATTCCACCCTTGATTAGTTCTAGGATGCTTCTCAGTGGATGTCTGTCTTTAAAAAAACATTTCTGTTTCATTCTCTTTTTTTTCCTGAACTAAGCCTGAGCATCATCTTTTGTGTATCTACGTGAATGTCAACATTAATCTTAACATCTTTTTTCCTCCTTTCTTACAGATCTCACACAGCTCTCTTCTAAATAGACAGTGATCTCTGTATGCTTTGAAAGTCACAGGTTAAATGCAATTATAATTGATTGGAATGAATATTTCACAAAAAAATACATCATTCAATAAACCTTACTTCTTTTTCTTTTTATAGAATATCAATGCAATATTTTAGTCTCTATGAATTCTGCCATTTGAATCTTTTATATTAAAATACTTAAAGATGGATTGAGTGTGTTTACCAATGGGACAATTTTGCTTAGTCAAGGACTGTAGTATACTTTCTGTTCTCTGTCCGACTGTGCTAGCAGAAGCATTGCATGCAAAATATGGTTGCTCAAAAAGAATATTGCTGAAGGGAACTGGAAAATGAAGACATTTCTGCAGTCACATGTGAAAAGAACTCAGTTGTTAGGGAAAACTGAATGCAAGAAAGGTGTGAATAAAATTTAAGCAAATTATTCTGGAAAGTCAAAGGCACATTTCTTTTTTTCCATTGCTATCATGGTACTATTAATACTACAATTTCTGTGATACTTCACACACAGAATCACACAGAATGACCGGGGTTGGAAGGGACCTCAAGGATCATGTAGTTCCAACCCCCCTGCCTAGCAGGGCCACCAAACATACACCTTTACTA
>JANHGO010000069.1:64317425-64388183 GCA_024606505.1 Aquila spilogaster | reverse complement strand
CATGGGCAGGGACACCTTCCACTAGACCAGGTTGCTCAAAGCCCCATCCAACCTGGCCTTGAACACTTCCAGGGATGAGGCATCCACAACTTCTCTGGGCAAGCTGTTCCAGTGCCTCACCACCCTGACAGTGAAGAGCTTCTTCCTTACATCTAATCTAAATCTACACTCTTTCAGTTTAAAGCCATTACCCCTTGTCCTATCACTGCCTGCCCTTGTAAAAAGTCCCTCTCCAGCTTTCCTGCAGGCCCCCTTTAGGTACTGGAATGCTGCTATAAGGTATCCCCAGAGCCTTCTCTGCTCCAGGCTGAACAACCCCAACTCTCTCAGCCTGTCTTCATAGGAGCAGTGCTCCAGCCCTCTGATCATCTTTGTGGCCCTCCTCTGGACTCGCTCCAATAGGTCCATGTCCTTCTTATGTTGGGGGCCACAGAGCTGAATGCAGTACTGCAGGTGGGGTCTCACAAGAACAGAGTAGAGGGGGAGAATCTCCTTCCTCAACCTGCTGGTCGCGCTTCTTCTGATGCGGCGCAGGATACAAATGTTTCATGCTATATTTATCACTGTTGGTTACTTGCACGAATGCTCTGGGTGGCCTTTTGGGGATTTTTCTGGACTCTTGCTGGTGTGTTACTTGACAGCCTTACCACAGTAAAACAAAGCTATGATTATACCACTAGCAAAGTCCTTTCAAAGAGGAAAAAGAAAATAGGGAGACAAGACACAGAAAGCTGCAGAAAATACTGCAAGTCTGTTTCCAGACTCCAGGTTTGGTTAGACAATGCTAGAGGCAAAACCAATTTCTTTGCCCTATTGTAATTGCTACCCAGAGTAAGTGGCTCCATTCTTATATTGACACTTTTCCACCCATTTTTCACTGCTGGATTTTTTGTTATCTGATATCCAGTACCAATTCTTCCACTACCTTAAAAATGGGGAGTGCTGAAAAGGTGGGAAGCAGTTTCAAAGGTGTCTACTGAATTCTGGTGCCCAAGCCCTAGATACTGAATTTCAGTGGAAATAAGTGTCTGAACCTCTATGTCTACCTTAATTCTCCTAGTCTATTTTTCTTCTTTACATTTAGTGGTTTTTTTCTGCATGTGCTGTGCATCTTAAAGACTTGTAGTCATTAAGAGAGAGAAATAAGGCAAATCAGTGCTCTGACAACAGAATCCCATGTCCCAACTACTGTTAATGTTCTGCTACTAAGGCGTTTAACGAGACAGACAACTTTAAAAACATTCTCTAGCTACCATCACCCATCCTGTTGTTCCAACAACATGTCACAGCAGAAAAGCTATCTACTACCCAGAATCAACTAGATCTTGTTGCATTAATTTTCAAACTGGAAAAAAAAAAAAAAATCTTTAAGGACACTTCCAGTTCTGCCAATCAATATTGTAGTGTGAGAGTTTAGTATTTTGGTAGATGATGGGTCATTCTCACATCTGAAAAATAAATGACATTAACTCTGGGATTAAGTCATTGACAAGACAGAGGTAATCATATACATGTAGCATTAGGCTAGTTTTATTACCCTGAATCTTTTAAGCCTGCACGTATTCAACAATGAAGTAATGCAAAATGGAAAATCCAATTAGCCCACGCATATGCTTCTTGAATACCACTACCCCAGCTCTGCATGTAGATGAACTGAACAATACATTGATAGCTTATAAAAGAACTGTTGTCTACAGCTTTGTACTCTTGCATTAAGATTTTGCAAAAAGATGAATTTCCTTCATTTACAGGTGATGAAAATATTAGATGTTACATGGGTTAAAAAATATTTTTTATATAAAACTTAAGCAAATCCATCTCATTCAGAAATAAGTTTTAACAGTGAGAAAGCTTTAGGAAGGCTAGAACAAGAATGACATTACCATTTTTGAAGCAAGCAGAGCAACTAGAAAAAATCATAGAAA
The DNA here is from genome assembly GCA_024606505.1 of Aquila spilogaster. Classification (NCBI taxonomy): domain Eukaryota; kingdom Metazoa; phylum Chordata; class Aves; order Accipitriformes; family Accipitridae; genus Aquila; species Aquila spilogaster. The sequence continues at coordinate 64,386,258 of JANHGO010000069.1, read as the reverse complement.
AACAACTGCATAATGAAAATCAAATATAACTATTTAATCTATATACATTGACACTTTATATATTTGGGTTCAAATTTTGTGAGGCATACAGAAGGCATTCCATAATTTGACAACACACTAATATCTCTGTAAGCGTGGGTGTATCTTAGGTTTTTTTTCAGTCTGTAATGAGCAAACTGCAAAATTAGAAGTTGCATAAAACTGAGGTAGTCTGTAGGCTCACAGCATCTCAATGCAAAGACGTGTATATTGAATCTCATGAGGAGCTTCGCGTTCAACCTACATGACTGTCAGGGAGAGCAATCTAAGCCCTTTCAGCTTTTGTCTTGCTAGTCCAAAGAAGCTTTCAGCTTGCTTTCATAAGGCAGGCTTCCAAATCCCTGTAGCCATTCTTTATACCAGATTTCATTTTTCTGGGCAAGGTTAGCAGAGAACTGTACACACAGTATTTAAGGTCCAATAGCATCAGTACTTCCTCAGGAATACCTTGAGCAATACTGCTAAAAATAAAAGCTAAAAATTGCCAATGTGATAATCATAAGTCCCACAGCCTGTCGATGGTGCAGGCTCTATCTTCCTCACAATGAAAACATGCAAAAAACTTCTTCCCTGAACAGACTGTGTCCAGATGAGATGCTCGAAAACACAAACGGTAACCAGACCAACTAGCCAGCATTGGACAAAACCAGCTCATCAGAGGTCAATGAACACAGATTGCTTCTTCCTCTCCAAAGATAAGTCTCAAGGAACTTCCTCCATTTCTTGTAATTCCCCATGCTTATTTACACTGTGCTAAAAAGAAATGGGAAATATTCCTTGGATTCCTTTACTACTCATATGAAACATGTAGGTCTACAACCGCATACTGACAGGCACAGAGATGCAAGATTTATCACTGGACTTTTACAGAACACAGGAAAATAAATACAAGAATTGAACTGAATTCTGTTTTGTTGACTGTAAAGGTCACTGTCAGTAAGAATGTGTACTACCTGTAGCTTTAACAATAACTTAACATACCACTCTCTTCTAAATTTAGGCAAGTAGAATATATTGTTTATGATTTTATCAGTGATATAGAAAAGATCATGCTTCTGAAAAAGCCAAAAGTTTCTAGTATGGATTTTTTCATCAGGTTCTTTATTTGATTTTAAAACTTTTAAAATGCTTTAAGTGTGTGAAATTCAAATGCAGTATAATTGGGGCTATGAACTAATTTCAGAAGAGAGAACCTCACTCTTTGTAAGATATATAAAGAACAGAAAGAAGGGTTTCTAAGTTAAAATAACAGATACAGATATGTCCAATTTTCCCCTACTTTGCAATTTTTACATAGATTTGGGATCCAGTATTACAAAGTACAGACTCTGACTCAAGAGTCTGTTCCCACAGTTCCTAATGTCTGTTTAAATTTAGGCCAAAGTTTTAGTGGCCTGTATGTACTAAACAACCAGGCTCATCATTATAGCACAGTGCAACTTACAGTCCAGTCTTTCCATTCTTACTTTCATGAACATAGTCATTAACTTTGCTAGGATTATGTAATATTTGAACAATCTGAAGTCTTAAATAGTAAGCAAAAGTTTTAAAAAAAAAAAAAAAAAAAAAGGTAAGCAAAGTAAAAGTAAGTCTTAAATATGCAGCATCCCATGAACGTTCCCCAAACATGACTGTCTCACCAGAGGAAGTTCTAATGTGTGTTTAATTTAGAACTAGAAAAAAAGCAGATATTATGGGGAATATCTGCACATACAAATATGAGCTGTATTTCAGGAAAGCTCATACATCAGAAGACATTGAAAATAGTAGAAAAACTGCTGTACTTTGTAGGAGGGAAGAGGAAATCTGGTAGCAACAGGCCTGGGAATAAAAGAACAGCATCAAGGAACATCAAGCACTCCTTACTCAGCTGATGAAGAACTCCTGACACTATATCAAAACACACGTAGAGCTCAGCAAACAAGTGTTGCATAAATTAAGATAAACTCGGCCATCAGCTTTCCCATGGAAACTGTTTTAAGTATGCTGCCATAGATCTCAACAAGCGTGGTTAGATGTAAAATAGAGAAAGAGTTCTCCTCTCATTAGCCACATAAAAGATAAACAGGCTTGGGTTTCTCCAGAACTGCCTTATCTTTCAAGTCATGATTTCTGAAAGGGGGAAAAAAAAAAAAAAAAAAAAAAAAAAATGGCGGGGTTTTTTTTTGGCCATTGTGGCATCTGGAGATATTGGAGAGCTAGCTGATGCACAGAGGGACTGCAGAGAACATGTTCAGCAAGTTCTTAGGAAACAAGGTCATTTTTCTGTGCATGTACACAAACATAAGTCCAACGTACCCAGAAGAACCATGTTGTATACCGTGTGCACACATTATCTGGCAGGAAACTCTCAGAGAGAACCATTGGATTCCCTGTAAAAAGTGGATTTGTCTGGATATCATCCACTTAACTTTCTTGAATATATTTCTTTAACAGGTAGTGTGGTATTTATAGTCACCACGTCTCAGATAATTAGGAAAATTGACATTGCTACTTTCAAACATGCTTTTAATTTATTCTCAAAACAAGAGAAAATCAGCTAGGAGCCAAAAAAGATGTCTAAATCAACAGCAGCAGGGCACCTGGCTGAGTTTGGCTGCACCACCGCACTGTTTTCACAGGAACTAAGATGGGGAATGAAAGAGCACCACAGGACAGAGACACTTTCATTCAGATTCATTCTTACTGAAATGAAAGTGAAGTGCAATTAAAGCTTGGAGTTTCTCCAAGGAGCTCTAAATAACAATAGATCTTCTTCCTTTTATTCAGATGTTTAAATAGCTTTCAAAGAAAACTTGATGAACATTTTAAATGTTATTTTTGGGTTTAAAGCCCAAGAGAAATGGCCATTTTCCTCTTTACCCTAAATCCTAAAAACTCAAGGAAAATACATACTTTTCATTTAAGCAAGATTTGGTTTATCCTAGATTAAAATGATCTAACTTTAGGCACTAAATGGAGAAGGCTATGTTAAAAAAGTGTTTTCACCTTATTCTTCCTCAGTAGTCAATGAAGAAGGGGCCTTGCAATCAGCCTGAGACCTGCCTGCTTTCTGAAAGAGTCTGGCTTCCACCACCAAATACAGAGGGACTACTCCCAACCCACAGTAAAATCTGACATTAGAACTAAGCTGATCTACTTTCACACCTCTCCTGTTCTTCTGGCTGCTCCAGTACGTGTCTGGCCCCACAGTGGGCTGGTTCAGATAGCTAAACCTGTAGAAAATGAATCCTGCACTCCAAAAAATCAACTGCTTCCTGTCATCTTGAGCTCCCTGAACCAGCTCATACCACAGCAAGAATGATTATGTCAAACTCAGAAAAAGGCTAACAGTATGCCTAGGAGCACAGTTGGAGGCATAGGAGAAGAAAAAAGGAGTAACAGCCCTGTTCAGCAGCTTAATTATGATATTAAACTGGCACCTCCTTGAGTAGTTTGAATCTAAGTGTAAATGATGGACACTATTTATATATGTGCGTGTGTTGTCTCCATCGGTGTGTGTATATGTTTATCTCCTACATATCTATAAAGATATCTATCTATGTTTTTAACCAGGCTTTCCAAATTTATGGTACATATAACAGAAATCCTTTCTTCCCAGTCTTAAGTCCTCCAAGGAAGCAGTGGTTCATGTTTCTCCTTAAAAGGAGGCTTGCCAATTCTTCTGCTTGTCAAAGTCAGTGATCAACAGATCTCAACTGAATCTTTAATAATTTCCATGAGACATTTCCTAACAGATACGTTGTGGGATCTAGCACACATAATTAGCTGAAATAGCCCTCATGGCATATATATCGTTAACATGAAGGAATTAAAGAGAATATTAATAATACTTTGCACTTTATCAAGCCCATGCTTCAAGGATCTCAAAGCACTTAGAAAATGTTAAATGATTAAGACTCCTGAGATCATTAAAAATGTAAACAAACATGCTTGTCAGCTAAGACAATGTCTGCTAATTAATTTATTTTTTGTGTTTGGAGACAACTTTTACAACTGATTTATAAACCTCCAAAAATAAAGGTTTGTAATTGAAACACTGACATCTCCTTAATTTCAGTGCAACCAGCAATTAATTTTGTAATTTATTTGCACAAAAAGTTAAAAAGCAATGATCATTGCCTCTTATGTATTATGCTATAGACAGAAATAGCTGAATTTAAACAACAACAAAAAGAAATTAATGCCTTGAACACCAATTAATTGTTCCTCAATTGGTTTATAATGAATTAATCTTGATGCATGCAGCAGATCTAAGTTTAGGTCAAATATCTCTCTGGAATTTACATATTTGATAATTGTCTGAAAGACAATACATACTGTAAATTCTTATGTCTGGAACGGCCAATTTTCTTTTTGGAATCAACCTAAATAATATTACATAAAAATATTTCCCATTTTAACATTGTAAGAACATAGTTATCTTCTGCCCTAGTAAGAGTTTGAAATTAAAGAAAAATCAGAATTTTTTTTGGCTTTTCATCTTGACCACAGAAGTAAATCCACACAGTTAAATGTGTACTGATACCCCCTATAAAATTCTCATATCCAAATAGCGAAGGGAACATATGTGTTACCATATAAAGCAGGAAAAAAGTTTTACTAACTGCTTTTTCTGTTGACAAATTCTAAACAGCTACATTATTTACATGATATTTTTATTCTTAAATTACAATGGAGCAGAGGAACCATAGCTGGACACAACACATGTGCCAGGTGTTTTATAATGAATAAAACAGTGGCCCTCTGCCTCAGAGAGTTTATAATCTAAGCAAAACAAACTACAGTACCTGCAGCTACCTTTCAGTTACATTGGACACCATTTTTTCAGTAACATTTCATAGACCTTTGATTTGCATATCAAGCCCTGTCACAAAAAACTAACACACAGACTTCACAGTAAGTGCACACTTAAGTGCTAAGCTTAAGAAGCTTAAATGCTGAGTTCACAGTTTTAATACTTACCTGAAGCTAAAGACTTAAACTTATTTTGCAAGGTTTGAGTATACTTACAGATATACTGAAGAATTAAACACCTGATGCACTATTAGTTACAGTTTGCCTCATTGGTTATAATCTCTTTGGCTCTCTTCATCATTTGAATTACAAGCTCATTTGATTCTTTAAATGTATATAGGATGACTGAAGATGTATAAAAGCTTATGCTACGGCATTAGTCCTCAGGTTCATGTAAACTATGATTACTATGGGACACCACGTCATAATTAGGAGGCAACCATTCTTTAGTCCTTATACTCCCCTGCTCCCTAAGACTACAAAGGGCCATTACAGTGCTATAATAGATATATATAATATAATATAATTATATATTAGATATATATAATAGATATATATATAATATATAGATAGATAGATAGATATAATATAATATAATTATACTCTATAATACAGAGTATCTTAGGGTTTCTTTGAATTACAGCTGCCTGAAGCATTTCCCAGAACCTTCTTTGTGTTGCTATCAAGCCTAAAGCTAAATTTAGTGACTTAGATTTGGGAACAACCCCAAATTATTACTATATAGTTGGGTTGAGAGCACTCAGGGCCTTTTCTCACCTTTCTGCCAGAGAAAGGAAAAGGTTTAAGGAAATACAAAGATGTCACAGCTGAAATGGTCTTTAACTTTAAGGATGTCACAGCACAAGAAAAGCGAATGCAGACTCTCTGTTCTCAAATGGTGCTGGGATCTTGCCTTGACAAAGCATCTCCTAACACTGAGAAGTGGGAAGGTAAACTTCGCACCCTATGGTCTGGATGGTTTACATTCCTGTAATGTCAGATCAAACCTGCTACTACATCAAGCCTCAGGCTATCCTCTCTGATCATACAGGCACTGCATCAAAGCACAAAATATAGTGAGATCAACTACATTAGACAACAAGTCCTCTCGTAATAGTCTCTTTATTCTCTTTATACTTCATGACAATCTGGAACAGAAATTTAAAGTCACATGAATGTTTTCAGGCTGCAGGCCCCTGGATAAAATTTCATGAGTGGCATAGCTTGTACCTGTTTTCTCAATCTGTTTTCTGTTCACCCAATTTACTTTTTATAACAAGTCTATGCTACTCTTCACAAAAAAAATAATTCTTTTGAATGTGTGATTCACTCCTTTAAACACTTTAAATAGATTTTTATTCTTATTGTCACAGGAAATGAAATTAAACAGTATCACAGTTGCATCAGGGATGACAGTTCATAGAGAACACTTACATGGTTTTTCGATCAAGTCCTATGTTTCGTTTAGCTTGTAGTCTTTGCTATGGCCCATTTAGCTTTGAAAGAGCTCAGCTTCTGATCTCTATACCATTCTCAGTATACACCTTGATCCTGTATCAACTCGTAGAAGGATCTTTTATCTTACTAACAGAATCTGTGATGAGAGCAGACACAGCTATGAAAAGTACCAAAGGCAACTTCCATGTGGTTACTTACACACTGCTAAATGTTGCTTAGCGACACATAGCTCTTCAGCATAAAGATATGCCAAAATCTTTCAAACAGAACTCACCTCGTATGCTGCTAAAAGGAAGAGCAGGCAGCCCTTCAGGAGCATAGGGCTTGCAAACTTTCTTTGCAGTTCTCTCTTTTTTCTTTCTTCTCTCCAAGACAGTGTCTGCTCCAAGTTCACTTGAAAAGAGGTTCTCCATCTGCCATTCATCTAAAAAAAAAAAAAAAAAAAAAAGAGAGACAAAAATCTACTTTGAACACTTTTCCCATTGAGATTTGTTTGTGAGAAAGGAACAGCAGGCATAAACCTCGAACTGCCTGCTCTGAGAGCATTTCTGACTAACGTAAGACTTAAAGCAAGTATTCCCATACTAGAAAGAAATCTAACAAATTCACAGTTCATACACTATACCTCTGGTCCACTTTTTCATCAAACTGGTAGAAAGGCTTCAAATGGACTAAAACAAGGTGCTTGAATTTTGGGTTATGTCTTCATGTAAGAGTGCAAGTTGCCTGATGACCTGAAAGAGAAAGTTAAATTTCTCTGATAAGTGTGTCCTCATGTAAAGAAAGTAATGACCATACACATGCAATACATACAGCTGTTATGTTGCAGACAACCCACTTGCAGGGAATATAGGGTACTCTATTTCAAGGCTTAGAGTATGAGGTCTTTGTACTATTTTGCTTGGACTTCTCATTAGCACTACCACCATTGTGCCCCACGGAACCACAAGTATTTTTGGCAACCTGCTCTCTATAGTGGTGTGATGACATGGTAGGATCTCAGTCAGATTTTAAGGCACCCTGCAAATTAAGAAATTTTTAAATAAGAAATGTATAAATCATTTTAGTCTGTAAAAATACAATATCCAGCTTGTCAGGCTTCCAGATCTCTTCTGAAAACCATATCTGTGTGTCAGTAAAAGATATTAGTCTAATGACATATTAATGTGGCATCAGTGGGAGACACCCAATTACAATGTTTCATACAGCTTGCTTCATCTTTTGCTGTGTATGGCTAATGAACAAGGACAGGAACTTTCAAAAAAGATTATCATTTTCTGAATCTGGCCCTCAGCAATTGTGGTCATCTGTGAAATTACTTTTTCTGTAAGCAGAAAATTCTCCCTTTGGATATTTAACAGAAGAGCGATGGAAAATGGAAAATGCTTCCTTTGTGAATCAGGATAGCAGTATTTAAAATGAAATCATTAATAAAGGATCAATGATATATAGAGGGCCAACTTCATTCCAGAAAGCATTAATACTTTATTGACTGTTAGATTTTTAAAAGAATCCTGGCTGTACTTTGCACATTATTCACAAAAGCTTTTGCTCTGTAATTTGGATGATTGCTATACAGAAATTGGAGACAAATCTGAATGGTTTAAGGGTGTAATATAGTGCAGACAGATACTTTCTCCTCCAAGCTACTTGCTCAGAGCTACTCAGGTTAGCTCCGTCTGAAAATTGTTACCCTGTTGTTAAGTGACCTGTGGAGAGAGTCATTGTCAGTCCATCTCAGGTCTCAGCAGATAAGTCTGCAGCAGAACATAACTGTATTGGTGAGAACCCTCTCCAGTCTCCTGTTTGCCCTACTAAAAGGCGGCTGAGATCAGCAAAGAGTTGGCACTGCCACTGAGCCAGGTAATACAAGTTACTAATATGTTTTTCCTGATTCAGGGAGGGGAAAAAAAATTAAAAATCATTCTCCAGTATTTTTGTTATATTAAGTAGGCCAGTAAACCCCTGAGCTATCTAAAAAATCTACCCATCCTGTTACTTGCAAGTGCTTTCATATTATGCAATTAGTACTTAATATGACATTTTTTCATACATCGGTGGAAGAGGGATTTGGGTTTACGTTTGCAACCTCATCATCTGAAGGTCAGCTCTGGACTTTTTTGCTAATGGGATATTTGCTAGCAGCAGAAAAAGCAGTAGGCTCTACAAAGAAATCAACTGGTGTGGATCCATGCATGAATTAACAGAACATATATTGACCTTACTTCACCCCATTCTAAGAGCAGGAATAAAGAGAAAATGCACAGTACCCGTGTAGTTTGTTGGTCTCAGTAGGTAATGCTCCATTCTTGCCATAACCACTCTCACCATTTTCAACTCTTGTTGGCTACGGTGGAAGCCAGTTGAGGCTGGAACTAAAGACATATGCAGCATTTTGTTGATACGTGGGCAGTAATCCAACAAAATAAGAGCTTCTTTCCATTGCCATATGTGTCTATTTTCTCTCTTAAACAGACCATTCAACCCATTAGTCAAATGGTGTAAACAATTTTCTTGACAATAAAAAATTTATCATATATCAATCAAAAGGAAACTCTAATGTGCCAACTACTATCTCACTTCAATGTGCCTTTTTCTTAACTTTATTTTAGCTGATTGTAACTCTGGCAAAAATACCCATATATTCAAACAACTTGACTGATGGAGGGGCCTACACTGTTGCTGCTATAGGTCCAGGAAATTTCACCTGGACAAGAATAATTACACACAAGTAAGAGGGATGGTCCTCTCGCAATGTAGAATTGCTCTGCGGTCAGTCACCTCACCGCAGCACAGCTATTCTACATAAGCCATTTTTAAAGGTCTACAGATTAAATTTAAAGAAAGATTACAGTGTAACTACTGAAGAGAAAGAGGACACAAAGGGAGAGAGGAAGGAATCTTTCTAAATGCCTGTAAACTACTTAGGGAGCTAATCTTCAGAGAAGGGAGGCATCAGAAATCAAACTTGATGAGTAATTTTCTCAGTCCAGACAGCACTGAAATATCGTCTGACACAGATATCCAGTTTAGCCCCCACTTATGTTTAATGGTTAAATAATCATGGATCATAAGTTTAGTTTTAATAACAACCACAGCAGACAGTTTGTTAGCAGATTTTACAGGCTACAGGGTTGTCATTTGTCATTATAGTGATTTTCTGGTGCAAAATATTGCATCAATTTGGTTTTGGTTTTTTTAGTTTGGTTTTTTTTTTTTTTCTTTTCCCAATTAATGAATTTGGACATATCCCAGTATTCTGTCTTCTTTCTGATTCTTTAGTACTATGAGTAGCTACTTTAGCTGTTTGGGAGTTTTCTGGCCTGAGCAAATCTTCTAACACATACCGCTACTAACTTACAGGGCTTCTAAGAATCACTAGGAGTAGTGTCCTCTTCAGGTCAACTGACGAATTGCTCAGATTTATTCTGTCTTCTTAGGCCTTCTGCAATCAAAGCAAATTCTCTGGCAAATGTCCAGATTGATAAGTAGAACGTAGGCTGAAAAAACCCACCTACCCACAAACTGCCCACAGTGTTTAGTACACACATTGCACCACTAGCTGTGAAAAAAGAGGAGACATTGCCCTAAAATGAGGTTGATACACAGTCCTTTTCTAGACCAGGCATCAGGTGTAAAATATACAGTCCACTTGGCTTTTCCTGCATCCCCCATGGTTTGCTGTCCTGCTAAAGTGTTACATGAGACAGAGGGCCTTTCTTGACCCTGTACATCAAAGTCATAGGTGCTGCAGTGTGTATATGCTGGCAGACCCTATACAGCATTGAATTTTGCTTAAGCCAAAATTGTGCAGTTTGACCAGAAGCAGTTCTGGTCAATAAGGGCATAGCAATGAAAAGGCCAATGATATTCAAGACATGAAATGAGGTTTTAGATAAATCACTTGGCTTCTTTGTGGCTCTGTTTTCTGAATAACAGCATATTACTATTTGTAAAGCATTTTAAAGTGTATCAGCAAAATGGCTGATGTATATATTTATTACCATTGTACCAGCAGCTGCTAGGCATTATTTGAGTGGGAAAATTAGAAAGCTACTACAAATACTCACTTAAAAATTAAATACCTCTTTTCTTTTGAAATTTCTCCTCAAACTCAGCGTTAGTCCTGTACTCTAGCCTATTTTTCCTCAATCTGAAGCTGTCTGAGAGCACAGACAACTGGTTAAATTTAACTTGAATTTTAAACAGAATAACATTTGTGTGTTTTCCAGCTGTTTGTTCCCTTTAGAAGAAAAGCACTGTGGGTGGATGCTGGATCAGGAAGCGAGTGAAGCAGGCTGTTCCACACCAAGAACCAATTTGTGGGAAGCTCTGGTATAACATCAACAGCATTTTATCATTTTCTGGCATCCAAGATTTTGGTAAGTGTTAAAATTAATGCATAACAATATTTCAGAAGTTAACAGTGAGTACAGAGTATTAGAGTGCACTTTAATTTTTATTGTTGCTTTGCAAATACTCTTACCAAAGACCTGACAGTCAAAAAAAAGATACTCATTGTAAAGTGGAACCTGTTCCAGTACCTTCTCTGATCACAAAACAAATGCTAAGCTGGCTGGCTCCCTGATGCAACAACAAGGTTAGAAAATTAAATCTCTGTATTGAGGAGTCAACCCTTTCACACAACCATATAACTGTGGGGGAGGGTTGGTATCTGGAAGGGATATTATTACCCTCTCTTGTTTCTATGACCATTACCGCAGCCTAAAGATGTTCTTGTGGTTCTTTTACCCTTTCAGCACACCATTTGCAGGGGTCCTCTGTGGATGTGCGTGGTCTGCTGGATAAAAAAATCTCCCCTCTCAAGGAATCTTCACAGAGCAAGGTAGAGGAATTCCCATTCTTGTGCTTGGTTATATTGTTAGTCAGGCATCCTAGTTGAGAATGAAGCTAGAAAATTAGACCCTTAGTGCTCACATCATGCTTATTTTACTCACTGTCAGAGCTGAAGTTTGCCATTTCCATGGTGGAAACAAGCAACTGCCTGAAGGACAGTTACCTTGCCAAAAGAGCACATCTTTAAGCCACAGAGATTATACCATATTTAAAAGCAAGATCAGGAAAGCAGTTTGGCAAGGCTGTCTCCTAACAATTTAGTTCAAATTCAGAATTCAGATAGCTATGATCTGAGATCAGTAGCTTTTTGCTTTCCACAGTCCTGGAACTGATTTTACATTTCAAAACCAAGTCACTAAGAGATTCCTTTGTTTCTGTTCAATATTCTTCTGCCACATGATCTCTAAAAAATTAGAAGACAAAACTTTGGCAGTTCTTATTAAACAAGTTTGACAAATAACGTTTAAGCAAGTAGCAATTTCAGAGAGCTGTAAGACTGGTTCTAGGAAGCAAGCCTGCAGTGCTTGCAGGCTAAAAAAGATATTAGATGTGCATGTGATGCAGGCATGAATGCATGCCTGAGAAATCAGGAGGTAGATACAGTGACCAATAACCATCTAGACTCTGCAGATTTAGAAACACCTTGGCTACTACAGGAGTTGTAGGATCCCAAGAGATCAGTATTCATTCAAATGATGGGTCATGAAAGTGTGCCAGTTTTCACTACATAATCTTGAAAACATGGTGTATAAGAGATTTCCAGGGTTGCAAGGTTATCTAACAGAGAACACACAATTAACAAACTGTAATGATTTCAAGTTCTACATTTGAATGCAACATTTCAAAATTTGTCCTTAATTGGTTAAGGAAATGACTCATGGAAACCAGCACATAACGCATGCTCTAAATATTTGAAAAAGATAATCTTAATTTAAAATGCTTTGTTGCCAAATGTTCATGACCTTCAGTTCAGAATTTGCTTGTGGTTGCATTTGTGCAAGAGAAAACTATACATTCGAATAGCTATTAAAAGCTAGTGTCACAAACCCTTTGAACATTACATATAGGTAATACTTTAAATGTTTTACAATTTTAATGTAACTGTCAAATTCAGATTAGGATCTTATTTGACTGCATCGTTTAGCACTTTTGCTAATATATTATTCTCAGCCCCCAGAAAAGACTCGTGAACTTTTGGTTTTGTTCTCTATCTGGCCATGGAGAAGGCAACAGTACTAAGTTAATGGCTCCTACTAGTCTTTGTATTCCTTTAGCCTAAGTTTACAGACACTGTAAAATTGCTGTAGTACAAATGCATGAAAACTAACTCAACTAACTGAAAAGTTATCTGTTTCACAGCTCTTGCTCAAATTAAATGGAGGTTACGTCCATACACAGATAGTACGTGCTGATCTGGGCCCTTAGGCAGAGATTGAAAACAATCCCTTAACCGCATACATGTGTGTTTTACACTGATCTCTGTATTTGGGCAAAAAGCATATCCTGAATGATTTGTTTGCTCATAAAAATCCACAGATGTGTTCTCACTAGTTTATTTGAATACTACTGTTGTGGTTGCCTGTAACATTCTCACTGCTAGAGAACAGTACGGCCATAGGATGGCTTCTCTATACAAATCAAAGCTGCGGACAGGCAACAGTAAGGGCAAAGTAAAAGCCCTGAAAAACTCTGATTTTTTTTTTTTTTCCGCTGGCAGCTAGTTACTGATCCCATCAAGAAGCAGATACAGCAGACAGGAGTTGTGCAAAAACTGACCAATGCAGCAGTAGACTTCTGAGCTCTGTCTTGGACTAGTGTGTCTAACAGCCAAGCAGTTGTCTACTAGAGCAGCTTCAGAGCTGTAGTTTTGCTTCAGTTTTATACTTGAGATTGTATAGTAGCTACCTTTTTTTTTTCTTTTTTTTTTTTTTTTTTACAGAGAGAAACTCTAATTACGAAAGCTTGAAACCTCTCACCAGATTGGAAATCCAGATGAGGAGACTGTAATACTCTTACCCAGGCATTTGAGAACAAAACAAGATAACAAATTTGTCTTGTAATGCTTCTGTCTTCAGAAGCCTTCCAAAAAGAGGCTTCGCTTTTAGATTATCCCTGCTGAAAGGAGAAGGTGTCTGTTATTGCTTCTTCACATTTTATATCTGCACATTGGAAGGGCCAGGTACCTTTCCCAAACCAGTTTTTCAGGATTAAAATGACAGTAGCTGCAAATTTATTCAGTAAACAAACCACCTCCTTTTTCAAGCACTTAGAATAAAACCATTAGTGTACCTGCTTAAATCTAGCTCATTTCAAAGCATTTCCAACATACACAGGAATCAACAGCAACCTCTGCTACATTAATCACTTGATTCCTTGGAAGATATCCTGCTTTGGAATACATCTGCTTTTGGCATTCTCTGAGTGCGGCATACTTTCTTGTCTCTAAAGTGAGTAGTTCAGAGATGATGAAACGCAGTTTTCATTTCTCTAGAGCAAAATCTTTCTAATGCTTTCCACTACTGTACAGCAGTTCCTGCAAGAATAATTCAGAATAGCTTTGGGATTTTTCCCCTTCACACTGGATGGATATATGAGACCCATAGTTGTGATGGGGGTCAAATGGCTACTGATACCTACTAAGACAGGATACAAATGAAGATATGTACAAATTAATGGGTTTGGTAGTGAATCTCCGATTCATAAAAAGGAGAACACCCTGTCCCGTTGTGCTGAGGGATACATACCTAGTTTCTCCACCTATTTAGCTACATTCTATTCCCTGCTGGCTTTATGCTATATGCACCGACTGGGGATCCAGGTCTTGGCACCTGCCTCTACAGCACAAAGAGACTGAAGAGATTAGTATGTAGTGCCAATTTGAAATGATATAACAGGCTTACTTGCAGAACTAGACAGAATTAGAATGTGACTTGGGTGCCTAAAGCTCAGGAACCAAAATCACTTCTGATTTAACTTCACTGAAGTTAGAAGGGGCATAAAGAGTTATGCATTGGCCATACTGCTTTAATTAGGGTCTCCTTAAGGTTAATGCAGACATATCTTCACTACATTACTTCATAATATTCATTTTGGCTGCTTTCTAATTTGGAGTACAGTTGGTACCAGTTGCAAGGACAGTAACGGTGCAATGAACATGTGGCAGCTGCTTTCCTCAAGCCAGCCCTAGATTCTGACCACCAATTTAAAACATGTCTTTATTATTACATAAGATGCTGATACTTGTTTACTATCTTATTATCTCAGCAGTTAGAAAACAAGATGTCACATAAATAATGGTTCTCAAAATCTCATAATTATAATCTACTAGTACTTCTCAATGCACTCCTCTGTCTGCTGATGCAAGCATCTGCAGGTCAAATATTGTCAGAAAATAGCTAATTATATCCTTTCCCATGAAGAAGAAAATCTTTAAATTTAATTAAAAGATCTTAACTGCAGTCCTGTATGTTAGGGTCTTCTTCCCATTGGATTTTCTTCTGTGTGACTTACAGTGATAGGCTTAACATTCATAGTAGCAGTAGCTGTCATCTGTGGGTCTGCTTTTGCCCAGCATTGGTTGACGGATAATTTGGTCAAATGAGTCTCCTCCTCACCACCACATCTTGCTATTTCACTTCCACAAAAAAAGCTAATAAACCATCTGAACTTTAAAGTTCATTTCTGCAACTTGTGCCAGTATGTCTCACACTCCAGGTAGCAAAAGTCTCACTCACAACATTTGGTTTGACATATTAATTAACATAGTGGCAAAGGTCCCAGGAAAATCATGAAAGGAGTAAAAGTGTTAAGCAAAATGCTCAGATAGAACTGATTTGGGCATGTAGTGTAGGCTGGGCTAAATAGGTTATGAAACAAAAATACTTCTCCTACTCCTTCGCATGTTTTCAAAGGAAGGAAAAAATAAATCATCTTAGTAGTTCCATAAAGTTAGAATAAACAAACCTATAAATCTATGTAGTTTTTGCTTTGGTGTAATCATGTGTTAATTATTAAAAGTATGTTTAACACTCTTTGCAGAGAAGACAGATTTATACAGAAAATCTGCATATTAACAAAAACGACTTATTTAAGATGGTTCTGTAATATCCACACTTAATGTAATACTCAGATTATGAAATCTAAAAGGGAATAATTTTCCTGCAGTTCACTGTAATGACTTCAAAGCTGTCATGCTATTGTTACAGAGCAGAGTTTCACCCAGTATTCTTAACTACCAAATTTCTGTTTCTTATGGCTGTTAGAGATAGATTGCCATATGTTCATTTGCGTTGCTCAAAATTGGCAGCTAGCATTATATAATTGATAATAATAGTAGAAATGCAATTTTGTCCTATCATCTGTTTTGCTCTCCAGATCTATACCAACCCAGAATAAAGCAGATACTTTATAAGCAGAGATAATAGAAAGTTTCCATTCAAGCCTCTTTATGGACAAGAAAACATTTATGATAACTGTTTTGTAAGAAAGTTCGCAATTAAAAAAACCCCACACTTCGTTTAAGAAACTACATTTTTTAAAATATAAAACTATAAAAGAAAACAATCCTTCTTGAAAATGTTCATAGGAAATACTGCTTTCTAAACAGATGCACTTGAAAAGCAGCAGCGGAAATATAACGTAAATCCTCACTAAGGATAGCAGATTCTACAGCCAGGACGATCCATTTTGGAAAAAAGTTGAGTCTTACTTGCCGCTGTCTGAACCACTCATTACTCTCCTGCGCATCTGTGTAGAAAGACTTCTGCAAGGTGCTGAGTTACAAAAAGGGACAAACATAGGGAACTAAACACCTGTAATCCCAACTGGTCCAAAGCAGTTTGCTTTCAGGCAGGCTAGAAGGTCATCCTTCTTCTGCCCTCTGCTCTTGAAGATCAGCAAAAAGCTTTTTTGGTACAACAAAAGGGGACAAAGACTTCTGTCAAACAAGCACTGAAGTACTGAGTCTACTGACATTTTTTCAGGTGACAGGTAGGAAAAATTCAGCTATGAATGGTGCAGCAGTGCACCTCAAACTTTTACTTCTGAACTACTTCGTAGAGAAAGCTCAGGGATGTGAATTTTTAATCACAGGGCCTTTACCTTAAAGGCAAAATGACGTGGTGTAGTGGAAAAGTTCACAAGCACAGTGGAAAGAATGCTGAAAGAATAAGAGCAACCACAGTAAAAAAAGACAGATTTTCTCTAGGTGGAGGCAATACAGTGCAATTAATAATGTAAAGGAAGAAGGCGCCTCCCCACTTTCGATAACTCATGGGATGGACGCTTAGATCAAAGTCAGTCCCGGTATAACACTGAAATAACACTGGGGATAAAGTTAGGCCATAAATCTTAGTATCATAACCTGTTATGATGATGACTAATTTATTCTAGATTGAAGGCAAGGGGTTATAAAAACAAATTTATGGCCACTATATTTATTATAATTAGTTTTCTCCACAGTGAAAGCATAGTGATTTGTTAAAAAATGACCTTTTTAGAAGTGCCTCATTTAATGGCCCATTGTTGCATTATGGTGCCTGGCTGCATCCAACATTTACACAGTAAGAGAGCAGAGTTCTTGTGTTCAGGGAAGGGCTGATTTCATCAGCCACAGCAAATCTGGATGATTCAACATCCCAGAAGTTTTTTTTCTTTCTTTTAAACATCCATTTTGCCCACATACAGATAAGGTTGAACTTTTCTGACGTAAAAGCAAGAATTACCTCCAAAACTGCTTGCTTATGTTTAAATGAATGAAGTAATATCTGTTTCTTCAGCAAGTGTGTGGCTTCATCAAACCAAACTGGCAGGGAAGTACCAATTCCACTGCTAAATCCCTCTGCTCTCAGGTCCTAAATAATCCCTGTATTCAAATAAGGGGTGATTACTGCTGAGTCTTACTGGCATCAGTACTAGCTCTGCCCCTGATAAAAAAGAAAAGTGAGTATTACATAGTGCTCGGGTGATCAGAGGAAGATAAAGTTACAGAATTTTTGTGGATTGCTTCTTTTAGTTTCCAATAACCTTGACTCCCTTTCTCCCTTTGGCTGCCCAAAAGCAGACTCTTCTTCAAGGCATTTGTGCTTTCTAATGAAGATGAGATGGACTCAAAAAAACTGAGAAACATCTTAAAAATAATCTTCAGACTAGTAGCTCCTTTCTTACAACAGGTGGGATTGTGCTATAGCTAATAGCTCTGTTGAAATATAAGAAATATCTCAATGTATTATCTCAATATAACTATACATAAATGGCTATATTTTTTTTTTAAACATGGATAAAATTAGACTAAACATGTGGATTGGCTTATAGTATTTCCTCCCTACAATCTATAGCTTTTTTCTTCTGAAATGGTAATAATTTCTGGGATGTAAATGTAATTTTATTCTGGTAGCACAATCCTAGTGTTTGCAGACACTGTCAAAGTGCTAGCTCACTGTAATTACTTCCTCAATCATTCCCCATGAATGAAGCACTCCAGGCAACGCTAAAACTCCGCTTAATCACTGGAAATAACATAAATTTTAAACCAAGATTGTATTAGACTGCCATCTTTATAACTAATTTCCCAATAGTTCTATTTCCTACTAAATTTCAAATTGTGCCTACATAAAGCAACCCCAAAGTATCAGGTTTTTATATGAAGCAGAAGAGAAATGTTGCACTTTAGGACTTTTATTAAAACTGCTTTTGAATGAAATTATGCCAGTCTATAAATTTTTGCAGTGGAGACAACAGGGTTAATGGCTTACATTAGAAGTGACAATAAGTCACCAAAATTGCTAGAGAATGGATGGATCTGAAAAAATGTCAAAAGCCAGCAAATATAAAACAATTTAGATTTGATGATCACTGGTTCAAAGTAACGCCTAAACCCCAGACCCTTGCTCTTTCAACTGTAAGCATTCATCTAGTGCCTGATGTTAGACCACATCACAATCTAAATTCTACAAACCAAGTCTGTGGAAACTATACTTCAAATAGATGGATGCCAAACCACAAATTTCTAGGCCTCTGAAGTGTTAGTTTGTTAGAAAATAAGATCCTAGATGTCCCAAGACAATTTGAGCCAACTAAGATCACTTTGATGATAAATCTTTGGCTTCAGTAAACAATGAAGATTAATCTTCACTGCCTTTAGATAAATAATCAACAGCTAAAATGATCAGTTTTTTGGTCTGAACTTCCTCTCATAGATATGACTTCCATCCAAAGTAGTATTGTACCACAGTATTTCCAGCTTCTTTCCTTGCCTTGAACTTAATGTTAACATATATTCAGGAAAGAAAGAAACACCAAACAGAACTTAAAGAAATAAAAAAGAGCAAATAGTTCCCAGCTAGTTTTCCTGTTATAATATACTGTTTAATCAAATACATAAAACATTATTGGCTATGCTTAAAGGTTACTAAACATCAAAAAGTTAGTGAAAAGTTCTAAAAAATAAAGATAGGAAAAATCCACACTGCAGGTGGAGATCTTATTCTAATCTACGTAAGAAAGAAATATTTGTTGTGCATACAGATTTGTGAGTCAGGAACCAGACTGCAAGAAAGTTCTATTGTCTGAGTTCTATTCTCCACTTAGTTTGATGCCAATTAATTTCCGGCTCCATTTTGCTGTTAATTAGGGCTGTTCAGAGTCCAAGTTTTCCAAAATGCAGTTTGCCAGTAACCATGTGATCACACAAATGAGGCTCTGCTATTAATGCTGCTACTTAGGCTGAACAAAAATAACAACAGTTTGTAAGTTTACATTTTTAATACAACTTTAGTAGAAACAACTAGAGGCAGATAAAGTGAAATCATCTGGGCTTTAAATGGCAGGACAGTGCCAGTTTTCTTACCTATGGTAACTGAAAATCTGTTTTTACCAAAGACAAGGTTATCAGAAACCATATTATTTTCCAGTGAGTCAATGATGTAAAAAATTAATTCACCTCTTTCCAAGGTAGGTCTTTGGTTTTCTATAAAGAGGAAATCAGAATCCAAAGTTTCATGTTTCTTATCAAGCTATTTTGTGAAGAAAGAAACCAAAGAAAATAGGGAAGTGCGATTCTAAATAATAATAAAAATCTTTACATTTGGAGACAGAAACAATCAACTATGTACTATCCTCAAAAGTACTGCATTAGAGCAGGAAAATAAACTTTTTTTTTTTTTTTTCCAGTGGAAGAATGACGGGTTTACCTACAGATCTCTGTAATAGGAGATAGCCCCGGTTATTCTGTGGTATCTAATAGTAAGCACTGGCTGTTAACAATGAATTACAATCTTCTCTGAGCACAAATCAAAGTTTGATTGCTATACTAGGAAAGTGAAGTATTAAGTTCTGTGTCTTTCAGAAACATACATCATTAGAAGTTTATGAGAACCAAGTGTCTGGATTTCCCCCCCCCCCCGTCTTTTCTGAATAAAAAGCCTTATGATTAGTTATAAGCTAGTTGTTACCAACCATCCTCTCTTTATTCCTCTGATCTCAGGATGAGTCTTTTGCCATTGGGCTTCCTTATGTTTTTATTGCATTTGAATTCAGTGACGGGCGAATACTAACCATTTGGACTGCAGAGAGGGCTATACTGAATATTCAAAATATGCAATTTTTTTACCTCATCCACTCTGTATTTACTTGTTAGTCAAGTTGACATTGCATTTAAAGTCAATATGTTAAAGAGCAATTTTAGGTACTGTTCCTATCACATTATCCCCTGACATTTTAAAAAGATTTTTCTCACTATTGCCATATTAAAAACTAACTGAATAAATTCCAAGGAGGGACACTTGTTCAAACAAATAGGAGAGAATTCAAATATTAGACATCATGGAACATCTCTGAGGAGGGTCAAAAGCATGAAATAAGTTGCAAAACCTGACAAATATTTTTCCACTGGATGATGCTCAGTTGAGACATCTTCTGCAATGGTGTCTCTTACAAACATAATGTTGAAGTCAACGTCTTTTTTTTTTTTTCATTAAAAGCATTCAGGACTTTAAAATGTTTTTACTGTTTGAACTCTAGTCAACAGGATTCAGGGGAAGATCCCTTTTCTACTTTAAGGTAATAGCTTCATTTTTCTATTTAGAAAGTGAAAAGAAAAACTGCTGTGAACATATCTGTCAGAAGTCACCATGGTTATTATCATTATAAGAAAAAAAAAAGGGGGGGAGAGAGAGAAAAAGAGATGTACCAGCACTAGAAAATATGTAAACCTCTTTTCCCTCCAAAGAAACAAAGAGAGTTCTAAATAATCATTTTCCAAGGGCAGTATAAAATCTTTATTAATACGTGGGTCAAATCCAAGACACTGAATGAGGATTTTTAGATTCTACTCAGCAAAGCTATTGCATTATACCATTATAAAGCAAACTAATTCAAAAGGAGATCAAATATCAACTTGTTTTTATAGACTCTCAAAGTTCTTATAAGATGGGAACAACCAACTGAGTTACGATGGAAGGTTTTCTTGTGCATTTCCTCATATCCAACCTTTCATAAGCCTGCGGGACTGATTCTCTCTTTACACCCTCTCTGATCCATTCATCTACTTTTGCTTCACATACGTCTTAATGAAAGAATGCATCTAGTGCCAAAACTTTTATAAATAGCAGCACTTAAATCCAAGATGAGCACAGTTCACACTGCTGTAGTCAATGGGAGTATGTCTCTAAGGCTTTGTAACCTGTGTGTAAAAGTGTGTTTTAGGCTGAAATCTGGCATGCATGGATTTCATGAAAATGGGAATCTGTGGTTCTTTCAGAGGACAATTAGATGAAACAAGTAGTGGGTTTATGCTTAGCCAGGCAGACTGCAATCTCAGAAACACAAGCTTTTCAAGTTACCATTTTTTTGCTAAGTGGTTACTGTCTAGCATGCACAATATCCATTAATAGAAATTGAGTTCATATTCATGTAGAAGGCAGCACCCCCAGGCATAGTATTAATGAATAGAACAACAGGGGGTTCTGGACTTGGACTAAGTAGCACTTCCACACATGAAACAGTAGAATTACTGGAATGAGAAGTTTCCAAAAGTAAATTGTCCAGTTTTCATACCTGGATATGATTTGCTAAAATGAGACCATAAAGTAAGCTTAGAGAAGGGCCACAGTTGCTTAAAATTACTGCTGTCTAAAACCCTAGTATGCCAGTCAGATATCTGGGGATAACTGTATGTATTTACTGTGTTGAAGACTACAAAGGTCTAGGGGATAGGAGAAAACAAGCATTCAAAAAGATATCCCCACATGTTTCTGTAAGGTTACTTGCTCTTTGGTACTGCTGGAATGGTGCAAAGGGATGTAACAGATCACAGCAACTAGTCCACTACTTGTCTGTAAGAGTTTTTACACTATTAGTTAGAATAGTTCTTCAGTAACCTTACTGTATCGACATGTAAACACATGACTTTACTTTCCACCACAAGGAATATTGTTCTATTCATATTCTTCTATTCCTTTATGCCTTAAAAGAGGTAATACATTCTTTTATAATTTTTTTTCTATTTCTAAGGTTTCTCCAAAACCTCCCCTTTTCCTACATGCCATTGTGGATGACACCAGAATAACAGGGGACCAACACTTACAATCTCTTCATTCTGCACCTCTAGCGTGCTTGAAGTCAAGTCCTGCATTTTTTTTATACCAAAGTTAGAGCTAAATCTCCCAAAGAATCCAACTGAAGTCAATACAACTATTTAGGACTGCAAGTACTAATCAGTTTTCTGCTGTTGTGTCTACCAAATATAGGATTGGATCCTTAGGCCTTAATTAAATGATTTAATTTCTATTCAGGGAAGTGTTTAAGAACATACCTCCTTCGGTGAATTATGGTGTGCTTTTCACAGTATGCAACTGCTGACAATAACAGCATCCTTCTCTCTTGAGATCTGAAACGTTTCTCTCTGTAGCTGCTTGCTTTATATTGCAAAGACACCCACCATGTACATCCCTAGGAGCTTTCTACTTCATTCCTTTCAAGAAAGACACTCTATGAGCTTAGTATGGATAAGTCAAATAAATATTATTCAACCAAGACTAGAATATATGTCTCCTGGTTTTCTTTCCTCTCTTAGTCACAAACCACCATGCAATTTCTCCATTATTTTCACCAGTACTTTTGTTATACCTCTGCTTCTAACTCCTCTGTCGATGGTTCAATAGCCTGACTGTCCAGAAATCATTCATGTCAGACATCATACAGTGTTGATATTAGTACCTAAACAAAGAATACCTCCTTCTCTAATGTCCACCAGTTTGCATTTAATGCACTGTGAAACTCTATTGTCCTTTCCCAGAAAGGAAAATGGAGCGTAACTGGAGCCTGTCAAATCTGCTTCTTGGGGTCTGTCACCACAACAGGTGGTGAGCAGCAGTGTTGAGTGGAAGGAACAGGGAATGGTGTACTTTGAGCCTCTTAGGAATCCTCCTGTTTGCCCACTTGGGCAACAGTACCAGCACGTGAGCTGCCTCGCTAGTGCGGAGTGCTGATACCACAGCAGATCAGACACGCAACTGACCACAGGCTTAAGTATCTGAACCACGTGCTCCCAGGAATGTGAACAGGCTGTCTCATCTAACCTACCCAAAACCCAAGTCCACACAGACAAAAAAAAAAGCACACCTCCAAATGCAAAGCCTAACAGCTATTACGTGTGTAACTGCTCTGCTTCACACAAAACCTGCTGCTGTGTCAGGACTCTGACCTGGTTGCTCTTGATGAATCAGAATGAGAGAGGATCAGAAGCTGCCTGCTGAGCTCTGACACAAGGCTCCTCTCTCCTCTTGGCATCCTCCATTTCTGAAAGTTAATAAAAGAAACCCACTTATTATTTGGAAGTAATTAGTCATTAAAAGCGCTTTGCAAATACAGCTAATTGATTAAGTAGCCTGTGCAATAGCATCAAAACACTGGTTTTAATTAACATCCTTAAAACCTGCAGTTCATACAGAGTAAAAGAAACCTTATTCATCAGCCAGGTGTACAAAAGAGGGAGAGGAAGGGAGAAAAAAAGGTACAGATTCATTTCTCAGTGAGCCTTCTATGCTAATTCTGTAGCCTTTTGCATCATCCTGTGCAAGGTTTTTATTTCATACTAAAAAACCCCCTTTTTTCCCCCCAAAATAATTTGCTCGTATTAAAAAAAAAAAAAAAAAAGACATTCTCAGCCTTGGTTCCAAATCTTAATCTCACAGCTCCCCTACCTTTATTTCACAGGGATTCAATGTCTCTAAAAGCTATGCCTGCAGGTGACACCTGCCCTACCCAGGTATCTGGCATTACCAACCATCTGCAGAAAGATCCCACAACATCTGCAGACAATTTAAGTCATCCTGGTTTCCAGCTCAGCTCATCCCTTTCTCTGTGTGCATCTAATCAAACAGAACAGCCTTTCCTGTCTTGAACTCTCAGATACCTGTGTTTGGGATTGCTAACCTAGCCAATGCTGCTATTTCACACCAAAGGAGGTGTGGATTTTACTACGATCTCGTTATGTAAGCCTGTTACACATTAAAGTTCTGGGCATGAAAGAGGGTTTGCTAATTGTGATAAAGTCATACTGATGAACAAAGTGCAGCAGCGTCCCCCTAACTCATGCTCAGCAGCTTACAACTTAACTGACGACAGGGCTCGGACACTCTGGTCTCAGTATCCCAACCCTGGAGAGGGAGGAAGAGAGACTGGATTGTATTTTTCACTGTGGAGGACCTCCCATCAGAAGACATACATGCAGTCTACATGCCAAAGGAGAATGTTTTGACTCTGCAGTCCAAGAAGTAGTATTAAATTTGGTATTCAAATGTGTATTTCTTTGTATGTTGTAAAGGCGAAGTACATAGGTTGCTGATAACACAGACCAGTCTCTTCCTAGTACAGAAATGGAAGCAATAGCAAAGGATAAACTTAGGCTAAACTTGTACTTCCCTGATCCATGGCTAGTTGTGTATTTGCCTGTCCATCTGGTGCAAATTAGAGCAACCATGATGATCTATTACTGACTGCGATATTTCTGCTCTCTATACCTGTAGATAGCTATATGTGGTACTGGTTAGTCAAACAAGATGCATTGGAAGTGGCCTGAACAGACAGAGTGCAACCCATAAGATCTCAGGAACAGTTTGTTTGCTCATTAAAACTTGCCTTGACTACTGAGACTGCCCCACAACATGCAAATTACAATGGAGATGGGCACAAGAGCTGGCACTTGGTGATGAAAATTTGAACCACTGATTTTTTTTTTTTTAATTACACTTTAAAGAGAAGGCATCTAACAAATATAATTTTCTATTTTTCACTATTTGGACCAGTATTTGGAAGAACACTGAAGTCATTAACTCAGCACAATTACTTCTGAAGTCAATAGTGTCCTTTGCACTTTTCCTCATGGGCAAAAACTAAAATACTAACCTACTGTGTACACCTCTCTAGAATGAAGTCCCGCACATAGTCCTCTTGAGATTTACAGTGTATACATGAAGAGTTAGAAATGGTAATAGAGAAAATGTGCCTATATTTTCCTATACAGATTTAAATCTTTCCTTTAGAGACATTTAAATCCTAGTAAATTGCCCCTTGCATATGAAGCTTTCTTTTTAAATCTTAAGCAAATTCCACTGCTTTTCTATTGCATAATGAAATAGCCAATCATGCTGAGGAGGTGATGTTAAGCTTGCCTGAGCTTGCAGCAATGGTTGAGAACATTTCATACTTCAGAAATGCCATAAAATCCTTCATCACAAAAATTCAATTTTTTATAATCCCCAGGAGTCTCTAAGCTGTATCTAACATTAAACCCCTAAAACAAGAAACCAAGCCCAGACATGTTCACCTCCCATTCTAGCCTCCACCCTCATTTAGCTCTTTAAAACAATTTTTTTTTTTTTCATTATTTTGTTTGAAATCTATCCCAGTGGGAAATATATACGTGCACACAA
Organism: Aquila spilogaster; assembly: GCA_024606505.1. Lineage (NCBI taxonomy): Eukaryota > Metazoa > Chordata > Aves > Accipitriformes > Accipitridae > Aquila > Aquila spilogaster. The sequence goes on along the minus strand of JANHGO010000069.1, from coordinate 64,361,176 downwards.
TATATGAAATTTATCCCTTTCTCTTCTGCAAATGGATATCTAGTCCCAGTTTTGCCTAGGAAATAATTAATAGAGGATCAAGCTTTTGTCTAAAAAGGAGCCTTTTCAAAAGACAGAATTCTGTTTTTCTGAAACAGAATAAATTAAGTAAGAATAGGTTATTCTATATGTAATATTCACTCCAAACAGCCATCACTGAAGTTCCTAAGGTGTGATAGTTTATTTCAGATGCATTTACTTTAATTGGCTTACAATAGCTTCTCCTATCATGCAGCACTCCATTCTGACAAGCAGCACATACAATTATTGTTGCAAGTTTGCTGCTATGAGAGCCCATGCTCAACTCCTAGGAGCATGAGGTATTTAAAGGACATGCAGATGTGGCACTTAGGGACATGGTTTAGTGGTGGACTTGGCAGCGTTAGGTTTACAGTTGGACTCGATGATCTTAAAGGTCTTTTCCAACCTATATGATTCTATGGCTTCTATGTTTGTCTTGGTCTACGCAATCATCGAACACATGAAGCAAAGAAACGCACATGAAGAATAGCATTGACTCTGAAGACTTGAAGCCAGTAAAATATTTGAGACTTGCACTTAAATAAGATGCGAGTTTGAAAGAAGTTCATTTAACAATACATCCGCAGCTGCCATTCTTTATCATTCCAGTTACCTGCAGTCCATGTAGGTCTCAGTTGTGAAGGAATGGAGGAAATAAAGCAGTATTTAGCCACTGGTAGTGTTCATCTGCCAAATGAGGCTGCCCATCGGCAGTGGAAATAAACACTTCCAGTGGAGCAGAGCTCATTCAGTGAATGAGCTTGTTTCTGAGAAGGGTTGTATGTGAGGCATCCTGAGCCTACTGCTTCTGCCTTTGTTCAGGTAGGGGAAAAAATCTCCGTCCTTAGCTTAAAAGTTTTTTAAATATTGCCTTTTTATCACATCTCCTTTCTGGCCTCTACCCTTCTCTTTGTGCCCTATCTTCCTATGTAATGTTCCTTTGTCCTTCTTTCTTTTCATACAACATATAGACTAGTAGCGGTTGTTGTGAGACATTTCCAGATAAGAAACTGGCCAAATGATTTTCACCCAAGGAGGAACAGACCTTTTTCTTAATTCATTCATAATAATGGTCAGTAATATTGTAAACATACACAAATCGTTCCTGTGTCCACAGAGACTAAAATTATTTTATAAAACAAAGCTGAATACAGTACTATTTATAGCAGTAGTTAAATTATAATTATTGATATTTATGTTGTACCTTTCAGCAAAGAGAATGTGCTCAACAACAATGCAATGTCATTTTTTAGACATTCCTCAGAGGAGTTCAGAAATTTACTATCTGTTGTTGTTATATTCTTCTGGACAGGTCATCTTGTTAAAGAAGGAAGCTTCCCTGAAAAAAAAAGGAAAATGCTTTTGAATTCTGAATACCTTCAACTCTGAGGTAACATGAGCCAACAGTCCCTTGTCCAATTCCTCTCCAATTCCAAAATGTACTGCGAGGTCAAGAGAAAACCAGCTGAACAACCAGGCCCAGAGGCTTGTGATCAGTTGATCAAAGTCCATCTGAAAGCAAGACCCCAGGGGTCAATACTGTCTAACATCTTCAATAAGACGTGGCCGATGGGGCAGAGTGTACCCACAGCAAGTTCGCAACAGTATCCTGGCTCCATTTGGAACAGCATTGCCAGCAGGTCAAGGGAGGTGATCCTTTCTCTCTGCTTGGCACTGGTGAGGCGTCATCTGAAGTACTGCATCCAGTTCTGGGTTCTCCAGTATGATTTTGCACTATATTTCCTCTCAGGCATAACAGTCATAAAGTCACATTTATTAGTTGATTTTAGGGGACTTTAATTTCCCTCCAAACGCTCAAACAATCATAGCAACATAACAGGTCTATAGCAGATCCTCAAGAAAAACCCTAACTGTGTACAAAATATGGCTGAACCCTAGTTCTTCTCAGACATCTCCATCAGACAGATCAAAGTAATTTACAAGTTCAGTGGTTCTGCTGCTGCTAAGTTTCTACCTTTTCTCCTGTCTTGCTTCGTGTTTCTTATTTTTCCTGATTTAACCCGCTCTGCTCTTCCCAAATTGCTAGCCAAAGTCTAGTTCCAGTAAAACATCTCCTTGCCCTCCAGTGTCACAGAACTTGCCTACAGCTGAGGTCTTCCTTGCACATAAACAGGGCCTTTGCCATCACACAGCCACGTGAACGAGGAAGGAGGCCACAAGGGATGACTTGGAAGCAGAACTGTTCATGTTCTTGCCCTGTACATTTACATTTTGTCAGCCACTGTTCGCCTGTGTGCATGGGTGTGTCACTCTCAGCCATGACAGAACAGCAGCACCAGCAAAAAGATGACTGGCAAGAGGTGGCATCAACCAGTTGCTAAGCATGAAGCTTGAATATCAAATGCCACTTGTAGATAGGCTATGAATAAACAATGTGCAGTAGTCAATTTTTCACTTGGGGATCACCCAGTATTTTCAAATACTTAACATGAGCATGGTGCCGAGGATGGGATTGTATATTTTATGTTCACAGGATCCTTCTCAACTACTTGACACTTCCTTTCTGAAGAAAGATGAATACTGTCTCTGGAAAAGGAGAAGAGGTGAAATATGCTGTCTGAAAGGGGCATATCCTAACAACTCTCCTTCGTGTTGCTGGTCTACCTGGCTGAATACAATAGCTTACTATGGTTTTCATCAGTGCTGACGTCATGTTTAAGCAAAAGTGACTCGGTAGCTCTGGGATTTGGTAATTGGATTTGAAGCCTTTAACCTTCTGGTCACAGGGTCAGATCCAACTCCACTTCATAGAGTCTGAAAATCATTAGTATTACAGATCTGTTCGGTGGCATATATGAAATGAATGTGTGGCTTCAGCCTAGTTACTGATGGGAATGAGTCCCTTGTCAACCGTTTCAGCAGAAAAGCAGGGGATTAAATGAGCAAGGAATACAAGTTAGCTTTTTACACAAAAGGGTGGTCTCTCTGGTCAGAGTCGAGACCATTTATCTGGTGAGTTTTACTGCTGCTTGCTCTGCACTAGTCTTTAGGAGTATAAAATTTCAAGCTTGAGGTCTACATATTCCAGAACTTTAGGGCTCCTATATTTATTTTGGATTAAAAAGGAAAAAAAAAAAAAAAAACAAAAAAAAAAAAAGAAGAATGAATTCCACATCCGGCTTTCCGTTAAAAATTTTTTCAGCTCAGCTGCATTTGATTCCAGTTTTTCAGAAATGTCAGCAGACCAGAAGTGGCCAGCAGCACTGTAGACTGGATCTGGTTAGGACACCTACACCCGGAGGTTGCTGTGCCTTACATGAAACTGGACTACTAAAAATGGCATTAGAGCAGAATCCACAGCCTTTTATGAGATCTTTGGCTTATATAAAGCAGAATATCAATTAAAAAAAAAAAAAAAAAGAGATGTGACACTATAAACGTTTATCTAACAGTTACAAACTCTTACACTCAAGTAGTTCTGAACCTGTGCTAGATTCTCCAGCTCTGACTTTAACACATACAGACACCACTTGCCAACAGGGAACTAAAGTGTGGGTAGCTGATGAACCTGGCGCCCTCTTGTCAGTGATAATAGCTTTAACCTTGAAATGTTTACAATAAACACCAAACCCACAGAACTCGCTTTTTTTTTTTTAAGCAGATTTTAAAGCCAGTCCTAGTTCCTAAAAAGTCAGGGGTGTGTAAGCTTTTCAAAACACATGCTAAAAGTCAAACATTTAGCCCTCGGCACTTAAACAAAAGCAAACAAAAAAACCCCATAGATGAAATTCTTAAATTTCACCATATTTTCGTGGACATTTTGGCCTTTTGAAAACCAAAGTTCAAAAAACATGGAGAGAAAGTCAAAGGAATTAAAATAAAATAAAATAAAAAAAAAACTCACAGAGATGCAGAGGCAAGGTTTCAAAAGACTTACAAAGCACTCAGAATTATTTGCCTCTTGCTTTGCAAATCATTCACTGAATCCCAAACGTAGACAAAACATTTGCAGAATCCCAAATGCAGTTCAGATGTGTTTTAATACTTGTTTATTGTGAATTTTTTATAATCAGTTTTGAGTTTATTTGTATTGGGCTTGTTTCTCATAAGGCATCTGTTCTTCTGTTTCTTTTTACATGACTGGCACTCTCCTAGTGTAAATGACTGGACTGACATTTATTGGATTGGGCTTCACAAAGAGCACCTGTGAGCAATATGTGGTGCGTGTGACTTTCCTATACAGCCCTAGCAATTTTAATTTTTTTTGGCATGTTTTTCCTGCCATATACTGTAACTTGACCTTTGCAAATATTCATTTCATTTTGATGCTTGTTAAATGAAGTAGATTAATATTCCAGAAGAATGAAGTCCTCTGTTTAGTCACAGAAATAGATACGGAAAATGTAGTGGCAGCACAATTTTTTTTTTCAACCAGTTTCCTAGAAACCTTGGGAAAGTAGGTGGTATAACTATAGAGTAATGCAAATGCCTGTAAGAACATAAAACCCATGGGGGGTAAGAAGTGGCCCAAAAGAAAAATATAGGAATGGTTTTTTAAAAAATAACCTCTATCTCAGTTTTTAGGAAACACAAGTTCTGATGAGATCTACTTTTTTTTTTTTCCTACTCAAGCTTATAATGTTGTAGATGCTACTATAGAACACTTTGCACTTCTATTATATATTAAAATAATTTTTTATTAAAAAAGCATACAGTAATTTTTGCAAAGCCTTGTGAATTGGGCTCATTAGTTATTCTTACTTTTTCTGAGGTAAAACTGAGGTACTGAGTTTTCCCCAAGACTCAGAATGGGCTAGGAATAGACAAGGGATTTGAAGCCAACAGTTCTTGAGTTCTGTTCTCATGGAAAACAATTAGACAACACTGCCTTATAAATGGTGAAAGGTATGTAACAGCACTACTTCAGAATTAGTGGAGAGGAAGAATTTCCTTAAGGAATTATGTACACGACGCCAGGTATATTAATCCTATTAACTCTTAAACCTTTCATATTGTTCTATATAGCGTGTCACACTAACAATGAGAATAGGCAAATATTTCATTACCAGGGAGTAGGGCATTGTCAGCCAAAAACTTTCCAGTTATTGGCTGTGATGATTTTACATACCTATGACTTCAAATTATCTAAGGTGGACAGACTTTTAGTTGCATGAAAATAATGATAGTTTGAGGTTTTCACAGTATTTTCAATTCTTATCTTCTGTAAGTGGTAATTGAGCTCTGGACTCCTTTCTAATTAGGGGGAGAATACTGGAAGACACTAATTAAAAGCTGTACACATCTCCTCAGCTAGTAGTTAGACCAGTAATGTATTATTTATTAAACATCATCACTAGTTGGTACAGCACTAAAATAGGTCCAGATTTTGTAACAACCACGACAAGCTGATGACACAGTACTTACTAACAGACAGTGCTAATGAGGTTCAGCAGGGATTGCTTTCCTCTAAGGTTGGGAGGCTACCAGCCACAGGCCCGTGTTAAGGATTTCACCGCTTAGACTTCCCAAAAGGAAACAATATAAAGGAAAATGGGATCAGACTGCAAAGTGCTTATGGTAAATAAAAGAGCTATGAGAAATCACGTGGCGTCATTCTTCAAAAGGCTAGCGTTATTTTATGTCCACAACAAGGCCACTTTATAATGCCACAGCATCTAGAGGTGCCTTAGACTAAATGAGAATCTGACCCACGATGCTTAGCTCATGAAAATTCAAAGGCAGTTACTTGTTACTACTCACTTAGCAAGAATTCTGGGTATGAATGCAGTGTGTGTTAGATAGCTGAGTAGCCCATAATAGCTAATAGCCCATCAGCACAAAATAATCATCAGCAGGAAAGAAATATTGTGAGCTGGATCTTTACCTGGTGTACACTGACATAACTAAGGACAGCGGAAGGCAGCGGAGTCACACTGGCTAATAAGCTTATAGCATATGATCCAAACAAAGAAAATGTTTTGTAGTTTGCAGTAATTATTACATCTATATGTTTGTCCCCATTTTAAAACCATAAAATAAATTGAAAAATACTAACAACAGCTTTAAAACAGTAACAGAATTAGGCCCAGGACTATGACCTTTTCTTCTTACACAGCTATATTCTGTAAAATGGGATCTATTGGTTTCATTTCCCCAGCACAGCATTCAGACAACCCTTCAACCAGAATTATTGCTTCTATTAAAACATGTACCATCTTCTAACTCTTCCCATTTTCTCAGCTTAATATGAAACAATTGAGAGTTATATCAGTACATTAGAAAAGAATTATCGTTATTGGCATCCCCAGAAGTCCTGATTAATGTAACTATCTCTCTCCTCTAACTAAGGATTCCACAGGAGGTGCTAGTCCTTCTTGAACAATTATGTAATTTAAGCTTTGTAGAGTGCACGTTTTTTGTCAAAGTGGTCAATAACTCCTGGCTGCGTAAAAGCATTCCTTTCAATTAATACAAGTTTCTAAGTAAACTTACTTATACAACAAAAAATACAACAGACTTGGATTCTGAAGTCACCTGCGTACAACAGTATATTATAAAAATCCCATTTACTACACCTACTACACTAACATATTCTCTTAAACCTACACTGGTGAATGCTGTGGGACAAATTTCCCCCCTCACTAAAGCAGACACAGGGGTACTGTCTATACATATGTACCCACAGAGATGCAGTTCCTGCACCATGGCTACAGCTTCATAAAAGTGGGAGGATGAGGAATTCGGGGCCAAAATAAAGTGGACAACAAAGCAGGTCTCCAGAGATGCTGCCTGCCCGCAGCTCCTTAAGTAGCCCACATAGAATCTTCTCATCTGAAGAGCACAATGTGAGAGACCGTTGATGCAGGATTCCCCTGAGTCCTCGCATCCCAGAAGTCCTGTTCACATAATGCTGTTCTCCTAAGGGCATATTATTCAACAAGACAGCTTTCATAGGCTGAAAGGAAATTATGGAGCCTTCTAATAATGTCCAAAGAAGTTTAAAGCTCAGTGACATCCACTCACATTCCTAGCCACATCAAGAGAAAAAGTTTGTAGCTGGCACTGATGCAGATCATTTTCAGTTTTGAAAATTGGCCCCAAATTGAGAAAACTCTTTAGTTTTTGCACTGAGCCCCTGTGAATTATGTATACTAGTGATATATCATCTATGTAGATATCTGCACAGATAGAAGAAGTATACTCATATGTGTGGGAATGGCAGTGTTAAAAAGAAAATAAATAATGCTGCCCAACTGAATTTTCACTGTATTTAGCAAGGGACATTTTCCTCTGATACATGTGTGAGAGGTTGGATGGAAAGTCAGTGTTATTAGATTTTATACTTTTCTAGAGACTTTGTCGTCAGGGCCTAATATCTTTGTTTCCCTTCTACTCTCTTCAGGGGAAAAAAAATGGATACTTAAAGTTTGGTTGAATTTGTGTGCTGGGGGACTTGGTTATTTGGTATAAATGTGATCCACCCCCACCTCTCCCCTCCTGACTCTCTCTTCTGTTCTGTACTTTTTCCAATTAGCGACCCCAGCGACTGAAGCAAGCGCCAAATTACCAGCCTGAGGCTAAACTGTAACAGCAGCAAAATTCCAATTTTAAAAATCTGATTGAAGAATGTGGGGTTTTATCTACATACCAGTGTGTGTGTGTGGAACAGGAAGGTTTTTTTTTCTTTCCTCTCCTGGCCTTGTGAGCAAACAGAGAATCCACTAAAAATACTGAAATGAGATCATATAAGCTGATAAGAAAACTCACAAAAGAAGAAACTGAGAGTCTGTATAACTGCAGCAGTACCTCTGAGTCAAATTCCCTGTGATGAGACATAAAAGGTCACATTTCCCGAGAGTCCCCTCTGTGTGTATGCAGTGGCAATGTGTCTGCTGCATATAATGTCTGTATGCAAGGGCTGAGGGGATGCTGCACCTGAGGTCCTTCACATTGTGCTCCTTTCACATTAGAGGCTTCTACTTAGGCTTCTTCAGCAGCCTCCTGAAATGGAACGGTCCATTAATTTGATCTCTCTCTGGATAAAACTGTTGCATCTCACTTCGTTATACAGCGTTAACGGAGTGAAATCAACTGCCTGTGACTAGAAGCTCATCCAGAAATTCAGAATAATCCTTCCAAACAGGCACACTATCCGCTATCTGTGCAAATATATACAGAACTGAGGAGCAAGGACCTGCAACACCCTTCTGAAAGGCCTATACCTAGCCACTTCTGCCCGAGTTTAGAAAAGACCATCTCTGTCACACACATGCTACAGAAGCCTTTGCCTCAGCTCCACGGCCCTGCTGAATGCTTCGCTTCTCTGAGTGCTAACAACCCAAAACCTCCTGCACAGTTCACCTTGGCAAGAGAGTTTCATGCCTTGGTGCTCTTTTGAACCTAGCCTTTTGTGATACATTAACAGAGCTGTCCCAGAGATTGGTGATTGGCATTTCTTGGTGAATACTGACTGATATTGCCTGGAGACAGGTGTGCCAAAAAAGGAATGCACCTTGAAGACCTAGTTTGGGATGTACGATCTGAGAAAAATACAAGCAGCATAGGAGACAAAAAATTCAGCTCTTATTCTCTTTCCTCTCTAAACAAATTTCCATACTCCATGTTAAAGTATGTAGTGTATATTATATCTCTTTTCATTAAGCACCACATTCAAACACTGTCATCTCACCTACAGTTTAACACAAGAACAGTGGTATCATCCCCAGAGTTACTTCCTTCTCTTTCATTGTTTCATCTATTCTCAGCTGCGCTTTCCTAACACCACTCCTGTATTTAGTTTTGTGCTGGCAGCCAAAGGAGCAGATATACCAAGGAAAATATACTGTGCCACCAATGCAGTACAGACATCTCCTCTGCTCCACACAGTAGCTATGTACACACCTAATTCTAAGCACATGAATAGCTTCTTTCTTTCTCTCCTGCCAATGTGTGCTTATAAGCTTATATTTTTACAAGTATGCATGGATTCGCTAAGGGACTAAGACCCATTCATTTGCACTGTTTACTGCAGCAGACAGTTACTCCAGCTACCCCTTACCTTGAGTGTAGCTGAATCCACTTAAAACTTAAATACCTTTCTCAAGAAGAACAATTTGGAGACTTATAACATTTTGGCAAGATAATCCAAACCAGTGCTTAGTAAATACCTTTGCAATTTGATAGTAATTCCATCCTAAAAAAAAAAATCTGCATATGGCGAGTCTGTTAATAGATGACATTTGGATTTGAGAAAGTCATAGCTAGTTGGCTGGATGCACGCAAGTATACTATTAAAAATATGTAATTGATCATTTAGATCATCAGTCAGAAGTGATCAATGATAGGAACATGACCTTCACCCCATCTGGTGAAGAACTTCTAAAAGGGAATGACTGCCAGCTTCAGCCTTGTGTCTGACAAAATATTTTTTACACATAAATTGTAACTTCTCTCCAAGTATTAGCCCTATAATGACCTTCTCCCATGCCTTATGCATAGGGTGATTTGCTGCAAACTTCCTTTTCATGGCCGTTGCCATTACACGCACCGATGCTTGCTTTAGTACAAGCCATTCACACTTCTGGTGCAGAAGACTGCAATTTCACATTTCACTGCATAGGAGCAGGAACAGCAGCAGACTGGACAGGGACCCTACAAGATCATCACGGCAACCAAAGATGAGCTAAGCAAGGACCAACTGTGGAAAAGACATTACTATTCAAAAGAGCCTTCTACCTGCATTAATTTAGACATGTACAGAATCAGAAGGTTCCAGCACGATAAGGGCGGAATCAATGGAAACTACTTTTTCATTTAAAATGAAACTATTGTTGCTTTAAGAGGCAGATCTATTTTTAACCTTGTCCACTCAGTTCTATTAACAGATTAGCTAAACAACAAGATACAGAGCAGTTCTATATGGCTTAAAATGTTTCATACGAGATGGCAGATTGCAGATTCATGTATTGAGTTATTGGGAAGGGCAGGGGGCTATTTCTCTTAGTCATAATGTAAATGTAAAGAAGAAAATCCAGTAGCATTTAGGGAGGGGAGGAGAAGGAGAAAAAGCAAGAAGGAGTAATTGGGGTCACATGCACTGAGCACAGAGACATTTCCAGAACAGAGTCCAAGTGAGTTGCAGGCAGCATGAGTGAAAAGAGGGGGGCAAGTGATAAAGTAGAACTCATGTGGCCTTTTAAAGCTTTTCTGGCAGAACAAGAAAAGTAATTACACATTGTCTCAGCAAACATCCATGGCACCACCTGGTGTATTCTCAGAGAAATCCCAAGAAGGGATTTTTCATCTTAACCTTGATAAATGCTGTGCTGGTACCAACTCCTTTGCATGATACACAATTTCGAGAAGGTATCAGCCTGGGAGCACTGCTTGAAACATAAGCCCTCTGAGATATGCAGGTGATGGAAGTTAGCTGAAGACTGCTGGGTAACAAGCTCAAAAAGAGAGGGAAGAGAAAAAGGCCTCAGTTCCACAGACTGCTAAAACTGATTCTGACTCCGTGAAGTCATAAACATAAAATCTCCTGGAGCTTAGAAAAGAGAGGGTGATGAAGAATCTCCCTGCGGTCTCAGCCAGCACCATTGTTCCTAAGGCATCGTTGTGCCTTGTTCCTAGCTGTGTGTGGCACAGCTTCCTCCTTGCTTTGCCTACCGCCTTTGCCAAAATTGGCATGCCTTTTCCCACAAGGATTTAACAACCTCCCAAACAGGGTCCAAAATATATTAATTGCTTTAACAGGTAATTATGATTCCTGCATTCCTGAAACACTACCAAAAGTGTTCTTTTGATGGCGAGTCCAAGCCTCCGATAACCCACCCCCAAATAAATTTCTATGAATCTCGAGCTTTTTTGTGCTAGGTCCTAGTCCATTAAAACATCTTTTACAATCCTAATTACCCTGACTCGGACATCAGTCTGAGTCCAACCTGCTGCCTGCTCTTTTCCCTTTAATTGGGTGGGAACCCATAGATTAAAGATGACAGCTCCTGCTTGCTCACATCATCAAAAAAGTCTGCAACTGGTCTGTAAAGACTGGTTCCTGTGTAATAACCATGCAGTGATACTTCTTTAGACAGAACAGATATGATGGTATCAGAGTACTGAAATTAGCACACAGTCCATTTTCCATGGATCACCTATAACCTGATCTATTTAGGCTTTGTGTTGGTGGGGTATACGTATATATGCACATGTCTATACGGTATATATGTAAATTGAGCACTTTACTATAGCGGCACATCTAAGACCTTTCACTATGAGTAAGTCAGATACTACAGGTATTGTTAATGGGGTTTAATAGACTTTGTCATGCTTCTGCAGTTGAAAAATCTAAATTTTAATAACTTTTATGATGCTATAAAACTTTTACTAAACTTACTGCTAATTAGAGTTTGTATCCTTACAGTTTATTTCAACTGCAGAAATTACAGCATAATAATGTTTGCAGAGGTAAATCTGGGATAGCAATTTTGACTCTATACATAATACAACCAACAGCAAAGGGCACGTTATCAACACAAGAGTTTTTGTGAACTTACCCATTAAGCAAGACATCAGTTAAACCTCTCTGTTTTGAACATGTGTACATACACTTTTCCATCACACACCAGCAAGGACCGATGTTTTGGACAGCTTGGCTACTTCCTTACTCACAAAAACCTTACGTGAGAGGTATTTAATTTTAAGCCTCAAAAAGTTGATTGGTTTCTGTGTTTGAGAGACATGCATGTGTGTATATGCAGACATACATACATACACATATATAATGTATTTCTTTAAATAACTATTTATTTATGAACAGATGAATTGGTGAATCAGGTCACTCAGATGTTTGCCAGCATGAATATTTTTGGTGGGATTCTTAGGCTTGAAAGCAAACAATAGTGCCTTGTTAGAACTCCAGCAGACACTGTATTGCAAACATTTGAATGAGTTTTTCCACATGTACAAGATTGAAATACCGTGTTGTGTTATAAAATGCAAAATTACAAAGGAACTTACTAATTTCTGAAGTATAGCATCCATTTTTCATCCTCAAATTTTATTCCAGCTCCCATACTAAAAAAAAAAAATAAATAAAAAAAAAATACTGCAAGTGAGTCATTGGGAAAAGAGATGTTATAGAAAGAATAAAAAGAGAATTTTCCTGATGGATTCCTTAATCATGTACAATTCGCTGGTGAACAATAAAATACAGTGAACATTGCTGTAGAAATTAGGTCTTGACCTGAGCTGTTGAAAAATAGTTCAAAGCAAATTGAAAACATAAATGGATTTGTGGGGTTTTTTCAAACAATATTTCAGAATAATGAAGACAAAGTCTGTGTCATACCAAAGGCTAACATTAAAATTAATGTTACCACCTCTATAAAAATAGATAAATCGCTCCACATCTAGAATGTTGTATATAATGTACAATAATGCCACAAGACACTAACATACACCCCACCCCGTCACCCCCCTCTTTTCAGCTTAAATGATGTTCAGGTCATCATGACACCTGCCAACCAAATCAAAGAAATTCAGAGTTAAGATTGGCATTCTGTGCATTATTTTTTGTGCTTGGGACTTCAGGAGTATGTATAGAAACTATGGGATGAGCTTAGCTGAACACTGCATTACATGTTGAACCTGATTTTAATCACTATTACACTTTCTTTTATAGTTCAACAGATCTACTTGGCTGAATTCTCCACTTACACTAGAGTACATCTGCATTTGCTCTCCTAACACTGCTGAATATCTCCAGTTTCAGTGGACTGAAGCCAGAATTTGATTCATAGAAGTTATTTGGATTATACCTTATTTGAAACAAGAGCATGAGCAGAACTACATCTATAGTCTCTGTGCTTCCAAAGTGTCAGAAAACAAAATCAGTGTTTCTGCTGCATGAATATAGCTACTATTTCAACCAAACAGCTAGATGAATTGATAGTGGGGGTTTTGTAGGTTTTTTTCCCTTCTTTTTTTTTTTTTTTTTCCCGCAAAAGCTGTTACTTTTAAATGAAACTAACATTTATGAAAGGCAGTAGGTTCATAGTTATGGGATCAAAATAGGACTCAGATTTAACTCCATCCTATAGGTAGAGAGAAGGTAGCAGCACTGCCCTCCCCGCAGACTCTGCTCTGAATTACATTTCATTGCGTGCTAATTTGCTGTATTTTTACACCCACATTAATGTTCATAGTGGGTGAAAAGTAGAAACATATTTTTAATGAGAATTATTCTAATAAATGGTATCCTTTCCAGTGGATTTAACCATGGGTCTGCAAAGGTCAAGTACTACTGTAATACTTCACTTTACCTAGCAACATCATTTCTGATTCCTGCGTATATACCAGACTCAGGCTGGCATCTAAGTACTCAATCCACCCATCACTTTGCAGGTGCTTCAGCACCCAGCATCTCTTTATTTCAGTCATGAAAACACTTGCCTACAGAGCAATCATTCATTCTTAGACTGACATTGCTGCATCAAGCAGTTTATATTAGCCAATGCTGTAATGACATTTCTTAGACTTGTATTTTACAGGCATTTCTTTTCTGGAACTTGTGAGGCATAGAGAGGACTAAGCTGGGTGGTTAAATTATTAAACTGTCCTCTAAATACTCATCTTCCCAAAATGTCTTAAACAATATTTTAATCAATACATAAATAAGCCAGTTTCAATTGCAAGAAAATTCCCATGGACACTAGCTACTATCTCTGTGCAACAGCTTATTTTCAAAGCTGAATATGCTGGTGGCTTACAGAATAATACTCTAGAAAACACGCAATCCGCATTTATTTAGCATTTTGCTACATTTCCTGGTTTTATGTAGTTTAATAGTAAGAGATACAAAATAAAGCATCTTGCATGTATGTGTCCCAGATATCATATTATCTAGCAGAGCCTAAAGTCGCAAGATCTGGCAAAGTTCGCATTGGGAACCAGAGCTACCTATCCTGGGTCAGTGTCAGTCATTGCGATGGGTCATTGTATGGCTCAGCACGTTATTCTTTGCAAGGAATTTAGCCTTTTGCTAACCCTTTCAAAAGCAAACCCCAACCTTCCCTTAAAAACAGAATCAGAAAACTAATACGCCATACAATTGAGAGAGCAAACTGGAGGCTTGTGATTTTATGGAATAAGAAAAGATTTATTGTGAACTTATTGCTGGTTATTTCCATCTGCAGCTATTAGACATAAGGAGAGTAGACTGTAAATGGAACGGAAGCTATGTCCTTGAGGGAATGGGGCCAATTATAGCTGAAGATGTCATCACAAATAACTCTGAAGGATGAGAAAGGGGTTTGAATATGAACCCCCCCCGCCAAAAAAAAAAAACCCCAAACAGACATGGCCAACAGCTGTCCATCTATTACACATAACAGGCAAGTCACTTGGGTTTATGCACTAGCAGAGATGCGCAGGCAAGAGCACACTGACTCACATTCTTTGCCTCTACAAGGGCAATGGATCCAGGCTCTTACTCCCCTCTCATGCTCATTTTATTTCATCTGCAGCTTCCCTGATTTCCATTGGAAGATACAAGTTGAATTAGGTGCCTTCAGTGCTACTGATGAACTGACTACACCTGTAAAAGTTTTCTGCTTGCCCCATACCCAAATGAAAAGCAAGATCAGGCTCTCCATTGGAATAATCAAAATTGGAACAGGAAAGAAGGACTGGGCTCATGGTAAAGCTTTTAAAATACAAGCTGCCTTTAAGTCCTATTGAACTCTATTTCTGAATGCCAGCATCTTATTGTATGAAAGCAGTCTGCATCCAAAACAAGGGCAGTCAAGTAGAAAGCAGGCCTTTTGTAGGGTGTTCCCTGCTGTCCCCCTTGTTCTTTTACACATGTTTCTCTATTACTGGACATCTTTCTCTCCCCATGAATTTTTTTGGTTTTATTCTTGTATTACCCCCTTCTCTTTTCTTTTCTTGTACAATGCCACAGCTGTTCTTGTCCCACTAGTGGCTCTAGCCCTTGTGTCTGTATATTTCTTCTCTTTTCTAGTACAAAGAGTGGTAAGTTTTAACAGGCGCAACTAGACTGTTTATTCATCCTGTTTCTCTCTGCTTTTACAGAACTAGAGGCGGCAGGAAACAAAACAGAGGGCTTTCGTCATGTGCATCAGTCAGTCAGCCACTCCTACAAGATTCTGTATGGAGGGTTTGATAGACAAGTCCTGGAAATACTGGTCTAACTATTGAAGGGAGAGGTAGTGTTGCAATACAGACTTGTCATCTAGTGGCACCTGAAATGTTTTTTGGCTGGTACATTCTATTTAGCTGGTATGGACCCACGGGGACCCATCTGAGATATTTTTATATATATTTCAGGCAATTAATCTAACACAACTTTCTGAGATTAATGTTTGTAAAAACGTTCGTGACTTGGGCTTTTACTCAGGCTACCCAAAGCACACAATGCTAAACTGAAAACCGTAGTGATTGCTGCGAGCATTCTTCATTGAAACTCTCTTCCATTGCAGCTAAGGATCATATCTGTCCTCTATTAATAATTAAGCCACTACTGAAATTCTCAAGGTGAGGATCCAGCAGCAGGCAAGCCAGCATCAGGTGGGCAAAGGTATTTGTACCATTACAGTGACAGAGATAAATCTTTGTTTGAAATATTAATTTGAAAAGGATCACAGTGCAATAGATTCACACTGACTCAGCCCATATTTTAATAGATTTATCCCAACAGTAACATGTGCCAGAAGGAAAGGGAAAACATAAACCAAGCAATTTTAAAAATAAATAAGAATTTGATTTTTTAATAGCACTAAAAGGCTTTAAATTCACACATTGCTGCCCTTCTCCACCTTCAGTACTGCTGAGTTCACAGAACTCCCTTATACAAACTTTAAGCATACGATGAATATTTAAAAAAAAAATCTACAGGGAATAATGTTTGTTCTGTCAGCTCTTCACGGATTGTTTTGTGGCATCTACAAATAATGAATGATTAGAGAACAAACACAAAAAATAATTGACTTTAAGGCATAAACAGCTGCACTTAATTCTGGAGGAGTGCCCAGAATAGTTGCTTTGAAATCCCTCTGCTTTTTCCCGATAAATATGTTACAGAATCATGAAACAAAGCCTGCAAACAAATTATGACTACTTATCTCTTATGTGTCATTCTCTTTTGCATGCTTTATTCTGCCCTGTTAGTTTGGCATTGTTGCCTAGGTGCAGTACTGTATCATTTGTTTTTATGAAGTAATTACGGCTGGAAATAAGTTTTTGTAAACCTGATTTACATCCTTCCAAAATCCTCATAAATTCATAACAGCCTAAACATGTCTGATTTAGCTCTGGGGCCACAGAAGGCATTTTCTACCACATTTGATTTGGACAATAAGTCTCTGATCTGATAACCCAGTTATACCAAATTATATATCCTTTGACAAAAATCCAAGTGGCCCTCAGATTCCTTGCCTCATTTGTTTATATACTTGAGGTTTTCATTCAAGCTGGTATGTTGGAAGAATAACTCATTCTGTCTATTTTTTCACAGGCTTTTTTAAGAGCTGAAAAAGGAGAAAACTTCAGATCTAATATATTGCTACAGTTTTCTACTGTAAACTTTTACTAAAATGAAATTAGATGATACAAGCAAAGGTCAAAATTGAAATGGAGTCAATAAAAATCCATGGATTCACAGTGATCCTGAACTGAATCACCATCTAGCTGATTCACCAAATTAATACAGCCAGTCACCAAATAATATGGTTATACAGCACAGTCAGTGCTTACAAATGTGCAAATACTCTCCTATAGAATTTAAGGAGGCATTGTTCATTTAAACTTAAATCCCAATTACAGCATCCTACTTAAAGCAAAGTAATCAGTCCAACCAGTTGAATCTTTTTGAATAAAAGGCATCCTGTTTTATATCTGAGCCCACCAAGGATTCATAAAGTCCTTAAGTTCCCACACATTTAGCAGCTAGCTGTTTTGTAGTTGTCTGGCATACTGAATTTTGATAATATATCTGTCATAATTGTGTTCATTTTAATGACACTTTCTCTGCTGTTGAGATGACCACATTATTTCTTTTAGGTTTACGTATAAGGAAAAAGAAAAATTACCATGGCAAGCTTGAGGCAATGGTAAGAAGGTAATGCACACCGGGCTCACCCGTAACACACCAAGTCTCTTCTCACTGAGCACCAAGAAGATGCTCACGCTACCTTAACCTTGCCATCACAAAAAGACTGGGAAATATATCAAACCATATTTACACATCTGCCTGTGAGAGTTTTATTTCAGCAGTCACCATAAAAAGTAGAATCTTTTAAAATGTAATTGTATAGCACTTGGGGAGCTACTCTTCTTATTGTCATGTAAAGGTAGTTAACAAATGTTGGATTAGATAAAAAGCCAAAGAAAACCACTTGGCATTCTTCATTGAGGTTTAGGTCCCACTACAACCATTTTACAACAGCCAATAATCTAAGTGTTGTTCAGTCAAAGAACTAGCAAGTCTTTTTATTAAAACCACACTTAGTCAGACTTCACGAATAGAGCATTTCAGTGACAAGAGCAAAAGTCAGCATGGTGACATCAGGATACAAATCATTGCTCTTATATGAACAACACCGATGGTAAAACTAACAGCTTGTGGTAGACACCTTCAGTAAACCTTAGCAAACCCCTTGCAAGGAGGGAAAATGGTAGACCAAAATGGGTAAATTAGGGTCAAACATCTGCCTTGTTTCAAAGTCCAATATTATTAGTGCATTTTCTGAATTCCTTAAAGGTCTTGTTTTTAATTCTAAATGCCCTCATGTCTTGGACTGTATGAACAACACTTAGAATTTAACTGAACTCCTCATATGTTTAAAATTATAAAAATCCTTATGTTTTAATGTTCCTGGAAGCTCACATGCGTCCTAACCACTGAGCATGCAGCAGACATCTTATAGAGATTTAATCTAAAACCAGACTGAGTCAAAATCAAAACCAATCTAAACAAAACTAATATCTAACCAGTATAATCCACTGAATGCAAAAGGACTTGAAAATCAGCCCATATAATTTCAATATTCTCCATGCTTTAAACTGGATCTACCCAAAGCCACCCGATGTAAAAAAACCAACCAAATCTCTCTCAAAGCACTTCACTAGCACATGCTGCAAAAATACTTGGAGCCAGAAGTCCATTACATTGCAGATAGAGTTAGTCAAAATTCTAGACAGAAAGATTTTCCACAAGAGAGTAAATTAAAAAATTTTGGAATTGTGCAAGGGTTTGTCATGAATCATATTGGCAAGTAACCAAACCTTTTTGTTAAGAAAAGTTCAGTCTTCTGATATTTAAGTAACAGTTAAAATATTTTGTGTATTATGATTACTACTACAGTATTGAAGCATTATTATTACATCTTATAACTGTATGCAGTTTTAAAAGTTGAATCAGACAGTACTGTTTTGAGATTGCTGAAACATTTTGATACGACTGAATGAAAATATAATTTCAATTTATCCCAAAATAAAATTTCAGGTTTTGCACTACAATGTTTTTCTTTCACTTTCTTGTTCAGAAGAGGAATTCTACTTTCCAACTACTTTTTTTAGTGGGGGGAAATAATGGTAAATCCTCTGAAAGCAGGGAAGGAGAGTGGTGGGGGGTGACTTTGTCAAAATCTTCCAATATCTGTAAGTTATTATGGCAGAAATTACTTACTGTCCTATTTTCAATTATGCCATCACACTCCATGCAATTTTTTATTTTTCACATTAGGGGTTTCCAACCTAGGATTCTGTACATGAAGGGAGGCAACGTAAAGTACAAAGGAGCAAATGTCAAGGTGATCTGGTTCAATAAATTATACACCTTCTCCCTAAAAACCTTGTCTTACCCGAGTAAACCACCACAGCACTACTGCTCGAGGAGATGTGCATGGCCGGCACATTCAGTTAAGACAAAGGGAGACTTCAGCAGTCTTACTGATAACCCTGACACCCAGTTGAAAGGCCGCTCCTGCCTCTGGCAGTCTGGATCTGAGACATGGAGCTCCTTTCCTCGCAGCAGCAGTGGCCCTCTCCTCTCTTGTTCCCATACAGACACCTTCACCAGCTTCAATTCAAAATGATGACCCCTGCAGTAATCAGTTTCGGGTGATAAGGTGCTACCCCTTTCAGATGAAGTAGTTCTTGGCTTCCTACAAAATTAATTCCACTTTGCTTATACCATGGACATACTTCCAGCATGTATATGCAACAAGAAGAAAAACTTATATATAAGCACTTCATTTTTAAATATAATTACTTTATAATAATAGTCCAGTTGCAAGCTTAGTAATACCAGTGTTTTTGACTGGGCTACTTACTAATTCCTATCTTTGAACTTCCTCTCAGGGATGGAAACATGGAGTAGCTTCTCATTTACACCAAGACATGGTTCTCAGAAAGAGACAAAAAAGCCTAAGCCACAACACTGTATCAATGGAGACAAGCAAGATTTGCCTCTGGCCACCCTTTTGTTGAGAAGCACCGGACGTTTTTGGAATATTGCTACACTTTATCTTTGACTGTTGATCACCATTGTTACTTGAAATTTTAAGAATACTCTGAACAAAAATACATTTGGAAACAATACCATCTGCAGCTTTAACCTATCCGTACTGATTGTGGACAGTGTTTTGGTTTGTGAGACGATACAACATGACATAAAATCTTATGAGGTATGAGGTAAAATCTTACAGTTTCGGCTAACTGAAGAATCATAAGGCACCCCAGCTAGGATTTTTCTGAATAGATACTTAAATTTTATTTAAATTCTGAAGACTCCCAGAGATGGGAAAATAGGCTGGTCATTAGCTAGAGAAAAGAGTTGGGTAAGTACGTAGGTAGCACACAGCATTATTTTTCCACTGAAAGAGAATAAATTAGGTTAGCTTGCACTTTCTCTGGCTTCCAGACAATGTGTTCTACAAGAAAACTGAGGATAATTTGTCTAGAATGTATTATTTGTATACAATTATGATGTATTAAAATAGTAATGTTGTTATGGTCTAAGGATCTAAACAAAGAAGGTATGTAGGGAGATTTAATATCTTTTTATTAGACTGACATTTTTAGAAGAAAACAGACAAGATTTCAGGAAGCCAAGACAATCTCCAATGATCTGAGTAACTGTATGCCAAAATGTCTGTCTCTTTTTCCCCTAACTATATCAGTTAGGCAAATAAAAGATATTAACCTTCCTCATAAACCTTGCTTCACTTAAAATAGTGAGAAATGGTGCTCACATGGGTTTATGCTTAGATATGGAAATGGCGAGAACAGAGAGAAGAAATAAGGTTAAGAGCAGGGAGATTTTTCAAACAATTTATGCTAATATCCTCCTAACTTGCAACATGAGCTTCCAGCAAAGTTGTATTATTTTCAGTGAAACAAAATTACTCATGTGGAGAATAAGCAAATTCAGAGGCTTGCTTTTTTCAAACTGGCTTTGTATTTTATGCCTGTAAAAGATTTCAATTACCCTTTAAGTGAAAACAGCTGCTTTAAGGGCACAGTGTATCATCTAACCAGTCCTGTCAATAATACTTAGGCAATTATGCAAAATTATTATTTATTCTTGTTAAGCAATGAGGATGTACATAACAGCTTCCTTTGAAGGAAGGAAAGCAGCACAGTACTTGCCTACTTAGCCAAATACAGACTCTGCTCTTCCAAGAATCACCGACATGTATAATTTCAAGGTATTTTAGTCATTGCGAACGCTTTGGTAAGTTATGTTCCCAGGATTGCATAGTGAATATTATCCTGACCTTGCAAGGACATCTAAAGTGCTTGCAATGATGGAGTATCTTAGAATAAGACTGACTGGACACTTAGCAGGCGTGGCTGCCTTGCAACTATGTGTCCTGTAAAATGCTTGCGCTTTCATTGCTGTGATGTTTGACACATCATACCACGAGCAATCAACTCTTCAGGCTCACGTCTAAACTACAGACCTGATGTCCAGTTGAGAGGGAGACAGGCTGCAGCAGATAGGCCTGTTTCTCTAAACAAGGAAAAGTACATGCACATGGATTCATCTCTCAGAAATGGAGGAGAATGGGAAAGCCTACTTATTGTCTACTTTGAGAGACCTTAAAGAGACAGAGAAAAGAGAGATACATCAACTTGGATGTTGATAATATTAAATACTGGATACTTCAGAGTACTCTTCACCATTTCTGTGCTACAAACAGAGATGAGTGTATGGCATACTATTTTAAAATCACCCTCAAATACAGATCAGTGGTGAAGTTTAAGCATCAACACATTTCTAGAAGCAAGAACTCTACAATCTGGTCTGATTTTGCATTTACAATAAATACAATGTAAGTGCCCTCAATAGGAACCATGAAGAAGGAAAGATTAAGGCTTGGTGTATGTTGCTGTATGCTACAACTGTCAGACAGTGTATACATGGCTGGATTTTAAAGCATTAAGGCTTGGCTGGCTTGGGGCCAAAAAGCCACACTGCTTGGCTCTAGCTGATATTTGTTGAAGACAGAATCCAGAATGCATATAGAAATGTCAGCACTATTTTTTCTTCAGTGTCTGTGCATCTGGCTTCATTTGACTGATGTTTTAAAAAAAAAAAAAAAAAAAAAAAAAGCAAACCCATTTTTCCTTCTTTAAATGGAGAAAATGTATCAGGCCAGCAGTTTGCAGTGCTTGCATTAATTAAACAATTTTAAGAAGAGCTTTACTATAAATAGCATTGCTGAAATAATCTGACTCGGTTGTCACCCACATAATAAGGATGTTCCTATTTCTGTTTTTTTCCAGACATCTAAACTGCTGCCAACTCTTTTTTTACTCATTTTTAAATACTGATGAAAAGAGGAAAAGAAAAAGGTTGTGTTAGATGAACATCAGCGACAACATCACTATGTCCTATTAGAAAATGATTAAATCAGAGGATTTGCAGATAGTTTAAGTAGGGTGGAACACAGGGTAATTCTAGTTCTCCTGCAGTCAAATCTTGAGTCTCACCAAACCTTCAATGGACTCCAGTCAAGGCCACCTGACTTGGCCCCTTCTGAGCTCCCCCAGAAAACTCATCCTGTCAGTTCAGAAGTCTTCCATTGAATGCCCACCTTTAGCATCTACCTGAGCAGCAGCACTTGCCTGTACCTCCCTCATTATCTGCAAAAGGAAGTCAGTATTTAAAGACCCTCCCTTAATCCAGCATTAACAATATCGCGCAAATTTTCAATCGGGCTTCTTAACAAGCCTTCTGAAAGGGCTGCCAGTCCTTCTAATCCAACAGTTAGGCCTGTCAAAACATGGTAACTTTGGACCATAAGTCCCCTATCATGCACCTAAATGGGCTCATTTGGCTGGGAAGGAGGACCAAGTCTTTCTGATTGACAAAAAGGGGGAGGAAGAGAAATCCCACAAACGCCAATCACTGAAACCCACACAAGTGAAAAAAATCAAGCTGATCTAGGAGCAAGCACCAAATGGAGCTATTGACATAAAAGAATCACCCAGAATGAGATCACACTGCGTTGTGAACTCCTCGTAGGCATGATGGTTGAATAGTGTGTTTTTGAGCTATGCCTGAGGCTGGGTTTGTATGTGTCAGTGCAAGAGACTGAAAGAGCAAAGGGCACAAATCAAGCATAAATACTGAAAACAAACTTTTTTTTTTCCTCCATCTTTCAAGAATCTCTGAAAATGGCTGGGGAAAAAAAAAAAAAAAGCTGGGGGAAAAGGCAGAAAGATATTAGAATTAGGGAAAAGAGCCCTGAGGTGTGTGCACAGACTACATACGGGATCATGAAATTCTGGTTTGTAGCAGCGCAGATTATTCCCGATGGGCTCACAAATAGTGTGTATTATAAATTATATGGGATGGAGGGGTTTAAAGGCCCTGTCTGGGTCAGGGGACACACGCTCATGAACACCACTGACCCCAGCCTTCATCTTAGAAGAACCCTGCAGTTTCAGCAGTACAGCAGCCTCTCTCAGTGTTATAAAAAGCTCCTGTTGCTAAGTGCAGGCTTGCTGGCAGACATCTATATACACCATTTGCCAAAAGGTGTCTTTTCCTCTTTTGACTTATTCAAACTTCTGTAAATTAGCAGCTAAAAATGCCCTGCTTTTCACGGGTTTTAATTAAGATTGCTTTCTCCCTGCAGGAAGAGAAATATTGAAAATAGCCTGAAAAATGAGTCCCCTTGTTGCCAGGTGAGTTTCTCCAAACACACCCAGCCTCGCTAATGAAGTGAAACTCTTATCATCACTTCAGGTGGTACCTAATTAGTATATTTTCTTAATTAAAATGCTTTTCCTATCGAGGTTTTCTTCAAGAAGGCCAAGGAGGGCATTTTGTTGCTATGACCACTGAAAATCAAAATGTCCTATTAGAGGAAAGGGACATCTGCTCTGGGATTCAAAACCTGCTAGAAACTTGCTGGGAACAATGCGTGCAAGTCTGCAACAGCAACCAAATTAATTCAAATACCAAATAAGAGCTTCAAGACCAAAGGGTTTAAACTACAGAGGGCTAGAACCTCAGCTCATAAACCAATCCGCAGGAGAGGTGCCACTCGAACTATGTGTTATGTGTATATTATCACATATATAAAACTATACATCAAAGTGATGTGTAAGTTCAGCATCGTTTACTTTAATTTTTGCTTAAAAATAATTTTAAACCCCCGAAACTTTCTCTCCACTTCTTTTAACATCTACAGATCTTTAAATAATAAACTGTTCTAAAGTGATTTCATGACTTCGTAATTAGCACGTTACCTGAGCTCTCATAAATGTTGTCTTTAAAAATCCAAATGGTTTGTTTTGGCAGCTGGGGTGTGTGCTTGACTAGCCTGTTTGGCAGCTCAGTTTTACTGATCACAGTTATTGGTTAAGATTTTTAACAGAATGCATTTAAAGACTGGGAAAGGGTCTCATTTGAGGGCCACTGAATTAAGGGCTGAAAGAGCATGGGTTTGGTATATTTTTACTGCATTCAGCTTCTGGATCTTCAGTGACACCCCCCACCTCCTATTTCTCCCTGGAATAAATGTGTACAGAGCTATTCTCAAACTTTCAGCTGAGCACAAAAAAAAAAAAAAAAAAAAAAAAAAAAAAAAAAAAAAGTGAACTCCAGCATTTTGAATCATTTGTAGGAAGAAATGTAACAGCTTTTCCCCTTTTTCTCATTTTCCTGTCAATGGTGTTCAGATACCATAGAAAGTCAAGTCTTTCAAATGCTTCAAGTTACTTGAAAGTACCTTGAAAGTGTCTCATTCTGCTTTTACCAAGTTTGACTCTCCCTCTGATTCCCGCAGAATTGGAAGTAGGAGAATGCCACTCTGCTTCCATCTGTCTCATTGTATCTGAGAGTGCAGAAAGGAGCTGTCACACCGGCAGCTCTCCATCACAGCACTGAGCTGGGGTCACAGCTGCCTTTCACCTATTAAAGATAATTCTAGGCTTTGTCTGCAGTGTGGAGTGTTTCCTTCCCCTTTCTTTTTAGGTGTAATGTATAACCTTGTCAAAGAGCTAAATATACTGCAAGTTCTCACAAGAAACAGAGAAGTGTCAGGGACTGAATACTTTCACACTGACTTTATAATAAGTTTCTGTTGTGTTTTGTTGTTTTTTTTTTTTTTAATAACAATTTGATGGCTTGCAGAAGCAGTTAATTTTCCCCTCTGGTGCAGTAGCTCAGGGTTGTGAATCAATTTGTTCTTGCACAGACATAGGTGAAATCCTGGCCCTACTGAAAAATCCTAGTCCAATGGGAGTTTGTGACTGACATCTTGGGAGGGCAGAAGCTATGGCTTCCCTTGAATGTTAAAAGACGAGGGGATTTGGTTAAACTCCAATGTGTAAAAAACCTTACAGGTCATGGAAGAATTACTGACTTGACCAATGTTGGGAAAGGACTGTTGAAAAGTGAAGTATCTTCAAGATAGAAATTCCAAATTTCCAGGGAGAAATTAATAGTTCTGTTATAGAGTGAGAAGTTAAATATTTCTTAGAAGGCAATATTTTGGTTAAAAAAAAAAAAAAGTTACTCGTTTAAACAAAACATAAACAAAGGTGCAACCAAGACCCTGACCAACTGCATGTCTTTCACCTTTAGTGCTGGCAGAATGATGGTGATTTTTAACAAGAGGAATTAAAAGTCTTGTAAGCTGAGCCTCCCAGCCTCTCACGCCTGTAGTAGGAAGTCTTGGAAATAACAAGAGGCCTGAGTCAGCCCTTCAGGCTCCTTGCAGCAGAGCTGGGAAGCTCTGCATTCCACAACAGAGACATAGCTTGCAACAATGATACCCAGGTCCTTCCATGATGATGTGCCAAACTACATTTCTCTTCTTCAAATTAGGGGTTACAAATTTGCAGTTGAAACATACAGCCAGATGTGTCTCCTGAATAAGCGAAGAATGACTGACAGCCGGCTATGCCTCTTCAGCATGGGAAAGAGACAACATTGAAGGATATAAGAGGTCTATAAAATCCTGCTCTGCACAGTGAAGGGTGGATAAGAATTGCCTGTTTCAAGTATCTATTCCAGGGCCAGAGCCAGTGGTCAAAAAGTGAACCTATTCAGACCCATGTTCAAAACAAAGGAAAAGATGGCTAGTAGAGAGAAAAAAAGCAATTCTTTAAAGTTGTTAAGGTCAACCCTCACATTCCTTTGAAGAAGACACATCTCTCATTTATTATAGAAGCTTTCTATTTCCCAAGTTCAGTTCCTTGCTCCTCCTCTGTGCTTCATTATCTTCCCACATAATTCTGCAATATAATCCTGCCACAGTGTTCCAAAGAATTTGCAGTTGAACTAAATAGTCATACATAAGGTACTGTCTGCTACTTGTGTGATACATCTGTGCTGTACAACAACAGCCATCCCTAGAAGAGGGTTTCAGAATTGCCTGTGGTAACAGTAGTAAGGAGCTGGCTCGCCTCTGAACTTACAACAAAGCACGCAACAGATGAGTGAAGGAGTACCTAAGGATACATGCTGAATGACAACCATGTATACGCTTGATGCCACCTGTTGTGTGGAAGCAAATATATCTCATAAAGCTCTGTGCTGCTCCAAGCCCTAAGCACAGTAGGAGCGTTTCAGTTCAAGGGTAGACACCTCCTGCTCTGCATCAGTTCTGTGATCCTGCAGGCACTCCTGAGCACCTTAGTACCGTGGTTGCTGTGACATCTTGGTCCCTCAGCCACAGAGAAGCAGCATGGCAGGTGGATAGAGCCCAGGACATCCAGCCTACATAACCAAAAGGGTGCACAGAGACGCACAGGCCCCCAAATAATATGGTGATCAGTTGGCTTTGTGCATTCCGGACCCCTCTCTTTTGTCAGTGTGCACCTTGCGCAAGAAGCCACGCTAAACAAGCTGCTGACTAGGTCAGGGCCTCTGGTACTAATCTTCCATTAATAAATAAATTATTGCTTACCAGGAGAGGGGTCCTTATTAATGGAAGATGCAGAAAGATCTAGATCTAGACCCCTCCTAGGAATACTAGAAACTGGGAGCTGCTGCCTCTCACGAAAGTCCATCACGCGATACTACGGTCTGTGCTCGTATCGACATGACCTTGAAAGACTTCAGTGCCGTGTCCTTGGCAACCCTGCTGCTGCCCTGTTAGACAGGACTTACCTGAAAAAATTGTTGGTCTGCTCTGTTTTGCTCAACACATACAAAGAGCAGAGGTAGGCCTGGGTCTGGGTCTAGCATCAGATGTGTCCTTGAGTGACCCATCTTGCCTGCACAACGAGTGACCGTACATTCCTGCCAATGCAAACAGCGTATCACTTCTCAGAAGCTGCTTCTCACCACCTGCAAGTCCACCAGCTCCTCTGGATTTGGCCAGCAGTTCTCTTCTTGGCTCATGGACGCTACACTGGTTATGACACTACACTAATACCACTTCCCATCTGCTCAGGGGAATCTCCAACCAGTTCCATGTCCCTGTATAATCTGATCTTGGTTTGGATAAGTTATGGATCTCGCTCAAAACCATGCTAATCAGTACATTTACATACATCGTTCAAATATGTGCCAGGCCTTAAATTTCTATCTGTAAGGAGAGGGTTTTTCAAGGTGTTTAAAGGCCACTATGGAAAGCTCATTCACTAAGTTCTTTAGGACTATTTGAAAAATTCTATACGTAGAGTCAGAAGTGAGAAATATTTTTTAAAACTCCAGTGGAATTCAGGTACGGTAGGCCCCCACACCCAAAATGAGTACACTTGAATGTAGTTGATGCCTTTCTAAGTCTCTTAACAGAAAAAAACAAAAACATTATGCAAAAAGATATAAAGGAAAAACTGTAATATTGCTAGTAACTAGTAGTGCATATTTGTATAAAAATTGGATGCTATTACCTGGCATTTCTTAAATACAGACTAAGGATGACACTATGCAACAAATGCACACACACAAAAAAGAGCATATCAGAATCTAAAACTTCCCTGTTAGAGTGTGTAATTTCGAACTTCACCACAGGAAGATTTTTTCTAGAGGAACTCCAAGATGTCCACTAGGGTGCTTTGATTTTAACATGATCAGTGTTTGGAATGAAAAACACATTATTCTGTTTTCTTCCTGATGGAAGAGAATTATATGGACATAAAAGCCACACTTTTAAATATTTGAAATAAACGAAGTCAGCATTTATCAGGAATCCTAGAGATACTTCTCACACAAAATCTGAAGCCACAACTTACAGATGATACATCTGTTAATTGCAAGTTCTATTTTTGACAGATGTTCGATATGTAATAATGATCTGCTGCTTTGACTAATCCAGCCAAATCAACAGCTTTAGACAGAATTCAAAGGCTATTCCAGGGAACTCTGCCAACATTTATGTCACTGGATTTAAAAAAACCCAACAAAAGCCTGTCTCCCATCCTTATAATTCTAAGCATAGAGAAAGTAAAATATGAATTGTCACACTCTTTCCATAATCAAGCTGACCAGAGCTACATTAAATAAATAAATAAATGGACAAAATACGGCTAATGTTATTGCCCATGGGTTCAATATTTACCAGTTTATGTACCATCTGAGCTGTTTCCTGTAATCAGCCAGGCACATGGCACTTTCATTCTCAAGAGACATTATCACCATGACAACTTTATCAGAATAAATTATGAAACACAACACTTGGGGCACGCAGAATTTGGGCACGGGTTTGGAATATTGTCTTGTTAGTTACTCTTTTACCAACACTTTAAGTGCCCACTGGAGAGAAGGAAATTAAAAAAACCCTACAAACCATGACTATTGAAATAACAATAAAAAATGTAAAAACTTTACAAAGAGAAAAGGAATAAAGTCATTAGGCTGAAAAATGGGCAATCAAAGGAGCTATTGCGCTCGGCAGATGGAAAAGCAGCAGGTGCCATAGTGCGATGGGACTTTGCTTCCCATCATGCACACTCTACAATGATGCAGGCTGACAGGGAAGGGAATTAATGTGTCGGAGCAGGTACTTTCTGTCCATTAGCTGATTCTCAATACATCTACACAGACTGCTACCTCTAGCTCTTTGATAAAATGACTAACAATCCTTTGTTCAAAAAGTTGCATGAAAAAGGACAACATTGTGTGACCTGCCTGTCACTGTCCCAGATTAACAGAGTATAAGTGACCAAGTAAACATTTCTGCACCTCAAACTGGGATTAGAGATTTCAGCCTATGAATAAATTATTTGAATGCAGATGTTTAGAATACATTAAGGTAAAGCATATTGGACAGGCTCCACTGGGGGAAAATACTGATGAACAGAATTTTGAAGCCCATATTAACTCCGGCAAACAACAAAAGCAGCGTGCCAAGCACAATAACACACCCACACCTATGCTTTATCTGGGAAAATCCATTGTTACATGAAGGACAATTTATGTACTATAAACTCCATTACTCTGGTGGCCCATAATACATCACTATAGTCTAGTCAGTTTGCATTCCTCATTTCCATCACAAATGACAAAAAATATGACCATAAAAATAAAAACCAAATCAACACAGATAGTCTTAAGAGGTTTCAATTTGTTCAAGTCAGTCAGTCCCCTTCACTGGCCATCTGTCCTTTTTGTTGCTAAGTTCAAGGATGTCTAGAATGATAAATACAAGAATTACTTCTGGCAGCAATACAATGACACACTTTGAAGTCCTTGCTTCTGACACAGCATTTCCAAAGAGGCAAATGTTGCTGGAAGTACCAGGCTTGCCCTGACTGGAATAAACTGAAAATTTATTTCCACAAACAAAAGGAATCTCTAAGATGGCCCCATTAGTATTTTTCAGTGACTACGAGAACAAATATTGAAGTATGTAACTCTCTGGTATTTTATATGAATTTGGCACAATCATATGCCAGGTTTCTGTCTGACACCAAGGTGGAAGATTTCCATGCATCAAAATATTTTCTTTTAGAATTTATAGCAGTCTTTGAGTACACTGTGCTTTGAAAATATTTTATTTCTCAATATGATAAGCAAACAAAACATTAATGATGTCAGAACCCTGCTGCTATTTCCAATTGCTTACATTACATTTTTCTTTGTAATGATCACAATTTAAAAAAAACAAACCAAATAGATAGAAAAGGCAAATCACTGGTCAACAATAGAAAATGTGGAAAATTCATGCAGGTTAGACAATATATCTTTTGCTCTCAAGCTGCTACTGTGTAAAGAACCAACAGCAGCTGTAGTTAAAATGGAGTGTCAATTTTTATTTTAATTCCTTGGATTTTTAAAATGTATTTTATAAACATATATTTAGAGTTCTTCCCTATCCCCCTCCCCAATTTTGTTGTTTGTGATATATCATTACACCCTAGAGCTAAGAATTATCTTCTTTTAATTATTTCAGTTTCTCAAAAAGTAAGGACTATTATTTTCTGAAAATATCTTTCAGAATCCTCTTAGTTTATTGGATTCATAGTTACAGTAAATAAAGTGATATCATTTACAGGCATATTTTACTCTGTAGAAGAGAACCAACAGAAGACCCATTAGGCATGCTTAGGCCTTTCAAAACAATCTACTAGACACGTGCAATAGCCACTTTTTAAGCAAGGACTTCAAACTGTAACGTGGCCTTTTTTTTATAAAAAAAATTTAAAATTTGGTTTAGGATATCAAAAGACCAACAGAAATGGTCCATTTGTTTTGCACTGATAACACAGGATATGAGTTTAGGGAAGTTTTAAATGAATAAAGCATAAGCAGGACTAGCCAAAGTATTATTCTAGACATTTGGGGTACAGCCAGGGCAACCTTCACACCTGACTTGTTTTAGTGGCATTTGAGATCCAACAGAAGAATAAGAATTAACACTGACATAGAACATAGTCAGATGGGTCATGGCAATTCGAGGAACTAGCAGACACATGATTAGAGACTGTTTCTGCCTCAAGTAAATCTATGCATTTAAAAGGAAGGCATGAGAAGCAGATGAGACCAGAGAGAAAAATAAATATCACAGAAATGTGAAAGACTCTTACCTAAAAGCTTAGGCACAAAGTTAAATCTCAATATGCTTTTACATCAGCTGTTAAAGCAAAAGATCCCCAGCCATCCAAATGTTGGAAATACCCCCAAACAAACATACGGTATCAAATTTAACCCACTCAGGTACCTCCAACTAATCTGATAATGTTTCAACTGTGCAAGGCACTGCTGTACTAATATTTATGGTGTTAAACCAAAGAGCCCCATGTTTTCCCAGAGTCCTAAGGGACATACCTCAAAGCCTAAACATGATATACTTATTTCTATACATTCTACTTCTAGCAGCTGTCATTTAAATGTAAATTACTGGATAAATTTCCAATCATGACCTATAAGAAATATTTCTAGTAGCATTTGGCATGATTGATTTGAGTTCCATAGCACTACTTTCTTACAGGGATTATCCATTTTGCAGCCTGCTTTGCTCTGCAGCAAGATGGAATGATAGAGACCAAGAAGGAAGGATGCATACAAAATGCCTGCTAACCAGCAAGGCTAATGGGAGTATTTAATCCTAAACCTGTATCAGAGTTCATTTTGTAGTTACACGCAGTAGCAGACCAAAAAGAAGTTGTAAAGACCTCTTCCTTAACTTGTGGGTTAAGAGGTTTTTGCAACTGCTTTTTTTGACCATTAAAAAGCCAGTTAAGATGTACTCCACCTGCAAATGCTGCATGTTAGCAAACACAGTATTATGTTACTCCCAGCAGTTCAGGATGCAGTAACATTAACGCTGACATATTTGTATGTAGCACGGCCTCCTCTCTATATGCTCATTTACAATCTGATCACATGTCCACTTAAAAAAAAAAAAATCTCTGTGAAATGGGTAAAATACTATTACTAAATGATATGCGTAATCATTCAGTGCTGTTACTACTGAAAGGTGATATTGCAGTGACATTGAGAAAATTGGATCTATTCTTCATACAATTATATAGCTACACTTTCACTCTAATGCCATTCTAATTGGAAAGGAGCACTGAAATGTGAAACTGGGTGCATTTCAATATCTAATTATCACTCAGTAACTCATTCTCAAAATAGTTTTCTGGAAAGACAATTGCCAAGAATGCTATTTTAATTCTGAAGTCTTCACTAGCATTCTTACAGAAAAAAATCTTTTATTTGCTATTTGTCTGTATTTCAGCTATGCCACTGGGAAAAAAAAGATGGACAATAAATATATACAAGTGTAATTTGGTCTTGCTCCAAAGGAAAAGCACTTGCATTTACCACTCTGCCAGTCAAATAATTGCAAGCGAGATATGCTTCCTGGGGCAAGAGCTCTAAAGGGTTAAGAGATAAAAACAAATTAAATTAAAAAAGCAATATAAAGGCAGCATTTTTTACATAAAACATTTGCTAGATACAACAATAAAAGAAGTAATTTGCCTTATTGTAGGTAAAATCAGCAGAAAATACGGTATAGAGCCATTACAGTGCTTTAACAAGGTTCTTTTCAATTGGTGTTTCTCCCTCAGGATTTAACGTGTTGACAATCAAATGCAATTTAATTTTGATAAAAGAATATCTCTGGGGGAATTTTGTAATGAAAATATTCTAAAGAACCAAACAAACATGAAATATGACAGTTCTGGGGCTGAATCTGGGTTTTATTTTTGAAAGAAATAGAAGCTTTTACACTGCAACACCATATTGACAAAAACAAAAAGATGCCCTGCCTGCTTGTGTAAATTGCCAGCATTCACCTGCTAAAAGCCTCCTTGTAACAAATGCAGCAACCAGCAGCCAGAGGTAGGTGAGTCCCAAGATGCTGAAAGATCTGAAGAGCTCCAAAGCTCTCTATTTTCAAGATTAGGCTAAAATTCCTAATTTTCCCTGCAAATTAAGTTTATTCTTCTTGCCTCCACATTCTCTCCTCAAAAGCACAATTCAATCTAGAAATAAAATTATTTTCATTACCTAATGAAAAGGCTGTATCAGGAGGGGACAGGAGGAACAACTCTGAGACATTAGGTTACCAACACCAGGCATTCCAAACACACTGTAAGTGTGCTCCTTTCTGACTGATGCTAATCTGCAATTACAGTCTTTAAAGACAGGGAGCACTGCAAAAAGCTTCACCAGAGATCATTACTATGTATCATCTTGCCCAGCACAGAAAGGATGGGGGGAAAAATGAAACCACTAATTTCTGCAGGTTGAATAAACATCCATATCTGTGGCCAAGCTGACCATCATCAATAGTGTGAAAAAGATCCTTCATCTGTTTTTTACACAGGTGCCTGTTCACACATCCCAGTCTGAGCCTTACATTTACCACAACCATATGACACTGTTGACTCATGTTCAGTCAGTACATGCCTGATCTTCTTCTACAGATCTGTCGCTCTTGCACTTGAATAGTATTCCTACCAGAGAGGAGAAATTTCACTTTACTGTATTTAATTATACCTTTTGTTTGTTTGTTGTGAAGTGTTTCTCTAGCTTGTTAACATCATTCTAAAGAGCCAACCAATCCTGCAATAGTTTTGAAGTTCATCCTCACTTGGTGTCATCTGCAAACTTAATAAACGTACTAGTAGCCCCAAACCCTCTGCAGACTGCCAGGAAGGCCCGCTGATCCCTATTGAACAAAGCCATTAATAAATACTCTTCAATTGCAGTTGCTCTAGAGCTTTACATGTGGCTTCTGAAACCTCATTCACCCTCTCTAAGTTCCCATACACAATTATGAGTGGCTCCAAGATTTTCTAAGGTGCTTTAAGTGCCCTAGAGAATGTCTGCAGGCCTAAATATTTAAAAAATATCAACTAGATAGAAGGCCTACAGCTCAGGTTAGGGTCTATCATGACTTCTTTCATATTAGTTTTGATCATATGATTAAAACATGTTTTGGTGAAAACCAAGGTAAAAAGTAGATTTCAGCCTCCCGGGCAGTGTCTGCTACTATCTCTACTTCCCTGTTAAGTAGTGAAATAACTGATTCCTTGGTTATTGGCATGCAGAGTGTTTTCTTCTAATGTTTTATGCTCCTGGCTGATTGGTTCTTAGTCTTTCTTGTATTTTCCCTACATACTTTTGCTAGTCTTTGACAATCATTCTTAGCAATTTGACCTACTTTCCACCTTCTATACAATTCCTTCTTGAGGTTTAAGTCCTTGAAGAGTTCATGATTTAGCTGACCTTCACATAAGGATAGCTAATGCCTGTACCTTACTAGAAAGTCTCTCAGGAACTGCCAGTTCTCTTGAGTGTCTTTTCTCTTGCTCTGACACAGTATCCGTATCAGTAACCTAAGGATATTAAGTATCCCTTCTTTAAGTCCAGTATTTTTAATTTGTTCTTACCTCTCTCTGTCGTCTTCTGTATGAGAAACGTCAATATTTCATAAACTTTGTCACACACCCACCTTTCACTTTTGCATTTTCATCTATTCACCTTTAATCATCACAACACAATCCATGAGCCTCCCTTTAACTCTTTCTTCGGTCCTGAAACCCTGAAAACACTCTGCAAAATGTTTTAAGCATAAATTGGGCCAATGGATTCCTTTCCAGCAGACAGGAGGGCAGCTCATGACCTACATTACTGCACAACAGCATTGCCAGCACCCTTGGCTTACTATTCTTTTGATCATTAGAAATATAAATACTAAGACACCTGATGCAAGTCTCTGGATCTATCACTTGCCACATTCTTCTCAGAGCAGTGTGTACTAAATACCCTTATATAATTAATCATTATATCCATTTCTCCCCAATAGTTCATTTCCTTGCCTCAATTTCTTTTTTTTTTTAATAACTCCTCTTTGATATGCAAGGCAAAACTTCCTTTGTCTTTCTTCCTGAACAATTACTGTCTCTCTAATATTATTATGATATATGTAAAAACTTCCAATTTTTCCAATTTCTCTCCTTTACTTCCATAATCCTTGCATTATGGTACTCAAGACACATATGTCCTTGGTTTATGACATAAGGGCTATCAGAAGCACCAAGGATTTGAAGGATACCTTAAAAATAAGTACTGAACACTCAATTTTCCCCACTGTCCTAGCATATAATGAAATGATAATGGTGCTTTGCTGTGGCTAGCCAGAAGGAGAACGTTACTGACAGATGGATGCCAAAAGAAAAGAGCTAAAAACAACTAACAGTCCTAAACCGATGAAAAAGATTTAAGAATCACAGTCTGTTGCCTAAGTTCAGACTGCTGAACTATTCTAATGAAGACTGTTCAACCATACTTTTGGATTGTATATAATCAGTTCCTGAAAAAGAAAAACTTCAAATCCCACTGCAACTTGATATTTTTACTATTCTTTTTATACAATATGTGTCAAGCAATTTATGCCATTAAAAATCTTCAGCATTTTAAAGGCAATGGCAGCACAATGAAGGAAAAGCACAATTTAAATAATCACTTTCTCCATATAAGATCTGATTTTTCATGGAGAAGTTAGAATTGTGGATCTGTGCAGGACAGAATACAAAATGAAACAGAAGAGTACCTCATCCTTTTTGGATAACAAGAATGCGTTGCTAAATAAATATAGCGCCATCTTTCTCACTTCTTTGCAAAGTTTAAAAATAAGTTCTTAAAGGTAATATAACCTTAAGCTATGTGGATTAACCTTTTCCAGGTGTAGCAACCACCAGCCAAAAGATAAAGGGAGCGAAATTCGTATTCTAGCAGAAGGCCAGAAATAAACCCCTGCGCTTCAATTCACCCTAGAAAGCTTGTTCTGACCATCCACATTAGGCTGAATTTCATTTTAAGAGTTTCATAGAGTAAGATAACAGAGTTATCACTTGCCAGCAGGGGTAAGATTTGTTTCACTTAGCAGTAGACATCTCCTATGCAGGTACCTACAGTTAAGCTAATCAGACCGGGACTTCTTTACAGCTCAACTCGGAAATACCTGCACTTTTAAAAGGATCGATTCACCTGACCTATTTTAGATGTCCACTTCTGAATGAGGTAGACCATGCCCCTAATGCACCTATTGACTATAAAGGGAATCTAGACAACTAGCTCATTTTGGACAGCTGCTTTTGGCCAGATGAATCCAGCCCTCGATATCACTGTAGTCCAGGGTTATCTCATAACCTACAAGAAAATGAGGACATTAAAAGGCTCTGGAAGAACAAAACTAGATTAAAAGCAAAGACAAAAATAGAGAGATCCAAAAGATGCCATTATCCTCTTTCACAGCGAAGACTTTCTAATAATTCAGGAGAAATATGTCATGTTCTGTGAATCCCAGATTACAGAGCTGGTTCCAGCATCCCTTTTTCAACAATGCTTTCCCAAAATTTCATTTGTATATCTCAATCTTTTCTTGCAGAAGGAATACAACAGCAGAGGGCTTTAATCACACAGGACTTATTTAGTTTTGAAATGTGGTTCAAAGCCCTACTAGACACGAAAACCTTAATAAGAGAATCTCTCTTCTATTAAAAAAAAAACAAAACAACAGTTTCTTTTTTAAAGTAATGCAACAACAACCTTGGAGCCATAGATATTTTTAAAGGTTTGTCAACAACATTCAACAATTTAGTCATTGATTTTTCAATCAAAGTATATACCTTTTCTGTACTTACAATAAATATTCAATAAATAAATGGAGAAGATGACAAACTATTTTCCCAATCCACTTCATGCATAAATACACCAACATAAACTGGAGACTATTTTTATCTGTGGCATACAAACAATATTAATATTGCCACTGCATATAAACTTTAGCCTGCCTTTATTCCAACAAAGAAATTAAAGTGAGAACTTTTTGCCAGGACTTGCTAAAGAGGTGTTATAATGCTTCACAAAATATTTGTTACTGCTAACGCAGAAGAGACAACCTCAGGAACATCCAACAGCTCAACCACTTGCAAGTTTTTGTAGTTGTCTATTTTTTTTCCCTGCATTGACTCACACTAGAGCTAAAAATATTTTCTCTCTATTTTAACTGGCTACCGGAAACTCAGTCAATAACATCTACAGTAAAATGTTGTATTAAAACATAAGGGTGCAGATGAAGTTTAAATTGTTTTTGTTTCATCAGAGCCATACTGTGAATAGTAAAGCCAATTGAATTGCAGTGTTTGTCTCAGAATTTTGCTTTAGCAAAATTACCTTTTTACTAGAGGTGATCAACGCACTCTCACAAACCTGCATAAATACCCATTGATTATACAGCAACCAAAAAGAAGGAAATAAAGCATTGGTATTATACTTATTTGTCATAGACTCACTAGCCTGCAGATTATGGAGATGCTCTGCCATTATGAAGTTAGACAATGTTAACATGAGCTTCTTTAGAAAGAGAATTTTCTGTGAAGTTTCAATGAACACAAAAGCTAAGGGGCTTTGACTTGACAACAACATATTGATATCTTTATTCATCTTCTTTGTTTCACATATCCTCTGAGCATCTCTGGAAATATCAGCCCTCCTCTCAGGATTCATACCACCACACTGTGAAATCCAGTGTACCCTCCATCACCTTAATAGGTCTAGACTCAACTATTAACTGCTTTAGCCCAAAGGATGACAGAGGATTTGACAACCTCATATGTTTTGTGAAGAAATCTGCTAAGAGACAGATTAGCTACATTGCTACATTTCCATTTCCCACTGCCTCTTCTGATTGCAACAAAGCACCCTTTTCACCAAAATGGAAAGCATCCCTCTGAGTTCTATATAAAGTACCTGAGCTGAAGCAAGTAGGAGATGAAAGCACATTTAAGAAGTCAGCCAGGAAATACCAGTTTGCTTTCTAATTTAATTACTTAAGTTGCATTACTTGCTATAGCACTCTATTAATACTAAGATCATTAAGCAGAAGTACAGCCATAACAAGATTTTCATCTGTTTTATACATCTAGACTAACTTTGCTCTGACATTTTGCCACCACAAACTAATCCCTTCAAAATTTATGCAAATCCAAACCTGTGCATTAAACATACCCAAATAATTCATGTTAAGAGCAACAGCACAGGAGAAAAAAATATCCATATTATTTTCTTAATATCAGTTACCTCACACAGATGTTGACAGCAAGCTTCTAAACTCCTGATATTCATATGTAATAATGACTTTTCATTAACTACCTAGAGAATGCTACAAGCGCTCCTGTTCAAAAGTAAAACACGAATAACACCATACAACCAGAATATAATTTTGAAAATTCTGAACCTGCATAATCAAAGAAAGTAGGCTGGCTGTACAGCCATAGGCCTCATAAAAACACAAACTCTTAAATATTAGTATTTAATTTTTAAGATTACCTCATAATCTTGTAGACAATATTTCTAAGCCTGAAAGGCCAAAAGTTGTGAGGTTATTTACTGAGCCATGCCTTTGCAGAAACTTACTCTCACCTGCCTCAGATGCTTAACGAGTGGTTGGAAGGGAAAGGGGATCAGCTTCTCACCATTAATCATTGCAAAAAGTAGCCCTGCAAGCTCATAAATAGCAGATAAACCATTTTTACTGATGTGGTTAAGATAAGTAGCATAGGACAGTGACTTGGTCCCCCCTTTCACCTCCTCCAATATTCTGAGGGTGGTGACTGAATATCAACACTCCTCAAGTTTAGCTACACTATACTGGCCCTCCCCTTATTGTATTTTGCTTAACTAGCCTTGCCTCCTTTGAACCTTGCTCATAAGAATATGCAAAGCAGACAGGCAATACATAAGAAAGCTTTAAATTATAATTATAAGATCACAGAAAAATATCAATTATTCCACATTAGGGCAATTTTAGGGTGGTTTTCAAGTAGATGACTATGTTGTTAAAAAACGTTTGGTTTTTTGTTGTTTTTTTTTCACTAGGTGTGACCATCTTCTTTTGTGTATTCATGAGTCTCAACAGTGATATTAACATCTCATTTCTTCCTATGTTACAGGTCTCTTCTATATAGACAATGACCTCTGTATGCCCTGAAACTCACAGGTTAAATCTATTTATAATTGAAGAGGAATGAATATTTCATAGAAATGTGTCATTCAAGAAACTTTGTCGCTTTTTCTTTTTATAGAATATCAATGGAAGATTTTAATCTTTTACTTAAAAAATGATTGAGTGTATTTGCCATCTGGGCAGTTTTGCTTAGTCAAGCCCTTTGGTATACTTTCTGTTCCCTGACTCGGTAACTGTGTTAGCAAAGCATTATTTTCAAAATATGGTCACCAGAACAGAATATTGCTGAAGGGACGTGAAAAATGCAGACATTTCTGAGGACACTTAATGCAAAAAGGCTCAATTGTTAGGGGAAAACTTAATGTAAGAAAGGTTTGCATAAAATTTAAGAAAATTCTTCTGAAAGGTCAAATGAATATTCCCTTTTCTTCCATTCTTCCATTATTATCATGGCACTATTAATACTATTATTCCTGTGCTGTTTATTTACTAGAATGTCTGTATTCCCCAAAAGTTGCTGGATTGTTCTAAAACAATACAATTAATGCATTACAGAACTATTCATAGACTTCATTTTGTATGAAAAGAGTAAATTAAATACTTCCATATATTTACTGGAGCCAGATATTCTGGCTTTTAATAGGAAAAACATCTGCTAAAATCGAGCCAGTGCCAAGCACTACCATATTACCTCTTATAACACATACCATTTCTGTATCATTTTTTATCCTCCTTGCTAAAGTACAAAGTGACCTTGAAGACCTGTAGTTCCAAGAAGGTTTTCGTAGGTTTTCTGTGAAACAATAAATAGCAAATTACTGTGACCTGCTGAATTTGGAATGGCCTCCCCAATAGATTAAACTGTCTCCTTATGTGTAACTTGGCAATAGTTACCTGTTTTCACCCTCGGGTCAGTCATTAAAAAAAAATACAATTGTGTAACATAATGTTGGCTAATCTTCCCTATGCTTTAGGGAACATAATTTCAAAAACAGCTTGCCTAGAACTTCAGAATTCCTCCTCCTGGAGAAAGAGAACCAAAAAATTTCTAAAACTGTGAGCTACTGAAACAGAAAATTGAAAGACAGTATCTATAAAAAGGATAAAATAAAGTACTTGATATAGTGCATGTTTAGCCCCTGGAACATATAAGATAATATTGAACCTGATAATTCAGCATTAAGGTAGGGGGAAAAAAACCCAAAACCATAAGATGAGAGTCACTTGGTACATAATAGCAAAAAACCCAGACAACTTTAATAAGTCTGTAAAAGAGCCTTCTAGTAATGTCTAAGAAAAACTTCAGCTATTTAGGACTAAGGTAATGAGTAAACTATTTCATAATAATTTGCCTCAGTTTTTTTGAGCTGATAGTGGCCTAATGAAAGGTCAGTATAAACCAGCATTTGATCTGAGGCATCATTTGTGTTCTTAGGCTCCTAAATCCTCCCGGCAAGAAAAAGCAGGTCTCTGCAGGTGTCATGTTTTCAATTCATGTCAGCTCTTGTGTCAGCTGCACGTATCAGGTTCACTCATTGCACCTGAACATCAAGCTGAAAGGTGTGTAACAGCCACACTGATTTCTTAATAAAGGCTATGGCAGGTGATTCATATTTGTTTACTTTGCCTCTGAATTTAGTGCAGCAATGTCCACCGCATCTCCTACAAACACTAGATTTACATGTTAGCTATGCAAGGGAAACTTTATTTGTTGTTAGTAAAGGAAGGAAAATTTAGACTTGTTACAGCTCATTTTCAGACACCTTCCAACCTACTTTAATAGGCTTCACTATCCTGAAGAGTGTAATATGTACAGTCAAAGGCTTATCAGTAAAGTTTAGCCTGTACAGTTGAAAGACATTGGGGGTTTGGGGGTCAAAATCATCTGGGCAGTAAGTTTCATTGCCTATCATGTCTTCCCATCAATATTCATCCTTTCTGAAAGCAGTTTTCAGTTGCACTGACAAACCAATTATTAGCAGTTGAGGTATTAGCTTTGTTTTCTCAGGTCTTCTGTTATCCAGCTGTTCTTTCCTTATTTTGCCTATTGGTTTTGGACCTGAATTCTTTCCAGACACCTTTCTTTCCTTTGATAGAAAAGCAATGTAAAACAGTAAAACACTTCACAGCCCTGTAATTTCTGCAGCTGTCACTGATACTTCATTCATTCAGGTCCTAAAAGATAACCTCTTTGCCAGAGGTACAGTGGGACAAGCTCTTTACCACTGTAAATAAATATAGTTGCATTAAATTTTATGAATTTATATTGATTAATACTTAAAAGAGTCCTTCCAAACCAAAACAATTTTTAAAACCCATTAAAATAATAATTCAAGAGAATCAGTAAAAATTGAATCTTGGCTAATTGTGGGGAAGCCATCAAGGATGCTCTCAAAGAAAGTCAGACAACATAAATAAGTACATGGAAATAATCTGGTCTTTTTTTGCTTGTGATGGTTCAAAAAAATTAGACAGCTTTGCTTCAACAGGAAATGCTGAAATAGTACCACTTGAACTATCTTTTCTCTATGGGAAGCTGCTGCTTGCCTTTGGGAAATCTAGATGCTGTAAGATGGGATACAATCTGGAAAAAGGGAATCAATTCACATTTGTCTTTGAGGGTAGAAATCCTGACAATTAAAGAGTGTAAACTGAAGAGGAATTTTACTTTCTCTTTAAACTGACTTTAAGCATTTACATTTCAGGCTAGCCATAAATGTACATTCGATATGGTTTCCTGAGCTTTTCCTAACAGGAAAATTAAAAAATATTAGTTCACTCCTGTATTTTACTCTACAGACATCGCTATTGTACTGCAGATCCTGGTACAATGCTTCCAGATGACTGAGAGCTCAGGACAATGTGTGCACTTTGGATGACAGTGGGCAGCCACAAAATAACTGATATGGGTCTTTGATGGTGGCCCCTCTGTCATCATTGATTTTTACCTCACAGTGTCTCAAGCAAATGCTTTTTATTTAGATTTTCAAATATGGTCAGCCTTTCATTTGGCTATGGTCAGCATTCCTCACCTTATGGAAATAATATTTGTTTCTCTTAACAGTGGTCTCTACAGACTAAATACAGAAAACTGAGCTTCAATGTTTCAGTTATTTAAGTTCATATTGGTTTGTTTTGTTTCTATGACCATGCAAACCTCATCCCAATTCCTCATTCCAGCCAATTCTGGAGTGAGTGCAGATTGAGACCTGTTACATCTTCCACTGGGTTTGCTGATGGAAGTGGCAATCTGCAAATCAGGAATCCTGAATTTGCTGCTTAACTTGAGATGTTACGACATGACTATTTATTAGTCATTCCAGCCTCACTTTTTCAGAGTTGCTTATGGGATTTTCTGAAAGAGACAATGAGGTCGTACCTAAAATTGCCAAAAAATTTCCTAACTTGATTGCCTTGTTTCTGGATGGCTATCTTGTTCCTCCTTTATAGTCTGTGACAGCTATGGGACCATCTCTGTTTTCCAAGTATAACTCACCGTAGTCTCATTATAGATAACTAAGACTAGCAGAAGTGTCCATCAAAGACACATTTCTGGTTCAGGAAGGCCCAGAGACACAAGCTGTTGGAGACTAAGAGAATATTCTGGGAAAGCATCTGTGAATGCTTGTCTTGTCCTTACTGGGCATCTGCTACTAGTAATACCAGAGGCAATACAAAGGGCTATACAAAGGTTGGCCATACTTGCATAAGCAAGAGGACAAGCAAATTTAGGATAGTTTGTCTCATCCTAATTTATCTCTCTAGCCCATTTTTTTTTCTGCTTACAAATGCAATGCACTTATTGGCATCAGGTAGCTGATGATTTTATTAACTTGACTGGACAGCACCTATGCACACTTAAAGACAGAATTTAAATCATGTTTTATTTCAGAAATCATGGAAAGTAATACCCCTGTTTGCTGGCTTCAGATGATGTAATTTAAAATTCATCAGTGTTCCTATCCCAGCTCATACTCTAGCCATTACAAAGTTATGGTTGTGCTCTTCTAATTACATTGCTTATGTCAGAGAACAATAAATTCATTTGTTTTGAATAATTTACCAAGTGCTTCGTATCATTATTGACTGCCACAATTTGTAGACATGCAGTGCTAACACTTTTGGTAGTGACAAATTTTCTCTTTTTTTCAATTTCTTTAACACCGATGCTAATAGATCTGCTAATAGAGTTATGACCCTTCAGTGGGACAGGATCACTGCAGAGATGCTACATGAGACTCTTCTGGATGGTTTCAGTTATGGCTCAGTCTAGATAACTGGGAAAGAACATTTTCCACAAAGAATATGCTACAAAACCCCTTAGTCCTCGTTTTTAATGAAGAATTGCCTTCTTTGAAGCCAGCCGCTATCCCAACCAGTTACTTATTTTAAAAATAATAGTAATAAAAATATTAAGTCTTATGATTTATCAGTCCAACTTTCAGCTAGCAGTCTTCACTTATATATAGGCAACTCTATTCTTGTAAATACAAATGAGCATAATTTTGAAGTACCAATTCTTGCATGATACATTTGTTACTATGCAAATTTCATGCTCTCTCTTTATTAAGAAAGTCTATTGCATTAATTGGCATGCCTAACACAGTAACAGCGTGCAGGCAGGGGTGCATGATTTAAGTTACGGTCCCACAGGTACAGGCTGGGCAGAATTTTAAAGGAGTTCCAGAGTAAACGAGTTACAAGAGTCTGATTTAAAACAAAATACTATAAGGCCTCTATTCTGTTGTATTTGTATGTGCAGCAGAGTGGTTTGGGGCAAAAACAGGCTATTAACTGCCTTTGTCTTGTTCCAGGACTTTGGCCTTACTCAAGAGCAGACTGCAGTTTTCAGATGGTGACTGATCTTTACAGCATGCACTTAAGACTATAAGACAGTTT
The DNA here is from genome assembly GCA_024606505.1 of Aquila spilogaster. NCBI lineage: Eukaryota > Metazoa > Chordata > Aves > Accipitriformes > Accipitridae > Aquila > Aquila spilogaster. The sequence goes on along the minus strand of JANHGO010000069.1, from coordinate 64,317,839 downwards.
AGAATTGCTTCTCACATAGACTACACTGGCAGAGGTGCACCTCCTTGACTTTGAGAAGTTGCCTCATTTTCCATCACTGTAGCTGAGGAGGGTATCAGACCCTGCCTGCCCTTCACCGTCCCCTTACTCTCTCACGTAGTTCTTACAGGATCCTGTTTATTAGAACTCTTGCGTAAAGGCGGCAAAACAATGCTTTTACGGGGGTATTTGAGTAGCTGTAAATTCTCCCGCAAACCAAACTAAACCTTGATTAACAGCATTTTTAGACTCAGGAAATACTTGCAGGAAAATCAAAATTCCAGGTCCGAACCTCTGTGAGGACTCTGCCTTCCCTGTAAGCCTCTTTCCGCAAAGGCAAACGTCCGCCTCCTGCTCCCACAAGGAAGGTCCAGGCCCTGAAAGCTGTTGTTGCTC
>JANHGO010000069.1:64287410-64317325 GCA_024606505.1 Aquila spilogaster | reverse complement strand
GAATGGAGACCTCTTGTGCTGCCAGGAGGGCATCCTTGAAGAACAGCCAGCTCTCCTCAACGTCCTTGTCTTTGAGGGCAGCGCGCCAGGGGATCTTGGTTATTTATTTACTGGAATATCTACATTATCATAAAGTTCCTGGAGTGTTCTAAAACAGTAACATTACTGCATTAGAGACACATGTACAGGCTTCATTCTTTGTGAAAAAGAGAAAATAAAACACTTCTATTTATTTATTGGAGCCAGATCATTTGTTTTTAACAAGAGGGAGCCAATATCAAGCACAGCTCTATTCTCTTCCTATTAGACATACAACCTGTCATTTTCTACCTTTGTGGCTCAAATACAAAGTGACCTCAAAGATCTGTTCTGTAGTTCCAATAAGTTTTTCATAGGATTTTGGTTTTGGTTTCTTTTTCTGTTTTCTCTGTGTGTATGAGGCAATAAACAGTGAATTACTATGACCTGTGGAATTTGGAATGGCCTCCCTGATATATTGAACTGCCTCTATACATAAAACTTGGCAATTGTTACCTGTTTTCAGCCTCAGGTCAGTCATTAAAAAAATTCAATTTTGTAAAATAATGATGAGGTTTGGGATAATCCCCATTTTAGGGAACATAACTTCTAGAGCAGGTTGCCTGGGACTTCTGACTTCTGGGAACTGGAAAATTACTAAAAATGGGAACTACTGAAACTGAAGATTGAAAGGCAGTATCTATAAAAAGGACAAAACAAAAGTGCTCAATACAGTGAACGTTCGTGCTCTGGAACACAAGATAATTTTGAAGCTGATAAATCAGCATTAAGGTAGTAGAAAAAATAAAAACAAAAAAAAATATGAGAGTGACTCAGTATATGAAAGCAAACAACAAAGACAACATCAATATCTCTGGAAAAGAGCCTTACAGCAAATGATAAAAATTTGCCTCTGTTTTTGGAGTTGTAGTCTAATGGCAGGTCAGTACAAACCACAGTTTGGTCTGAGGCATCAGGCTTAGGCCCCTAAATCCTCCTGCCAAGAAGCAGCAGCTCCCTGCAATTATCAGGTTTTCATTTCGTGTCAACTCTTGTGTCAGCAGCACACAATAGGTTCACTCATTACACCTGAACACCAAACTGAAAGGTGAAACACTCACACTCATTTCCTAATACTAGGCCTGACAGGTCATTCATACATTTCCTTTGCATCTGAATGTAGCACAACAATGTCTACAGCAGCTCCTACAAACGCCAGGCTCACATGCTAGCTTTGAAAGGGAAATTTATTTGTAGGTAGAAGAGGACTGAAAAATCAGACTTGGTATAGCTGATTTTAAGATATTTCCTAACCTTGTTGAAATGCATTTTGAAGAACAGGAATACGCAGAATGCAAGGCTTCTTTCTTTTTCTTTTTTTTTTTTTTTTTGCAAAAATCTTCGGCATAATACATTCCATTGCATAATCTGTGTTTCCATCAATACCCATCCTTTCTGAATGTACTTTTTGTTGCACTGACAAACTAGTTACTACCAATTGGGAGCACTACCTTTGTACTCTCAGATATTCTGTTACAAAGCTGTTCTTTACTTGTTTTGCCCATTGGTTTTGGGTCTGAATCCTTTCCAGACCCCATTCTTTCACCCCATCCTTTCCTTTGATAGAAAAAGCAATGTAAAACACTTCATAGCCCTGTAATTTCTGCAGCTGTCGCTGATATTCCACTCATTCGAATTCCAAAAGATAACTTCTTAAGCAGAGGCACAGTAGAACAAAACCTTTTACCATTGCAAATAAGTATAATTGCATTAATTAATATAAACTTGTCAAAGTTAATAGCTAGAAAAATCTTTCCAACCACACAAATAAATTAAATAAAATAATAATTCAAGGGAAGCAGTAAAAATGTAACCTTGGCTGGTACTGGGGACCAGCACGGATGCTCACGAAAGAAATCTGATAAAATAAAGAAGTACACAGAAATAATCTGGTCTCTTTCTGCTTGTGATAATTAAAAACAAAAAAAACGGGCAGCTTTGCTTCATCAGGAAATGCTGAAATAGTACCACTTGAACTATCTTTTCTGTGTGGAAAGTTGTTACCTGCCTTTGGGAAATCTAGTTGCTGTAAGATGAGATGCAATCTTGAAAAGAGGAATTGATTTACCCTTGTCTTTGAGGGATAGAAATCCTGCCAATTAAAGAACATGAGCTAAAGAGGAATTTTACCTTCTCTTTATGCTGACTTTAAGCATTTACATTTCAGGGTTTCCGTAAGTGTACATTAGATATGGTTTCCCGAGCAATTCTTAGCAGGAGGAGTCCTGTATTTTTACTCTGTGGACAAAATTTTTTTCAAAACATTTCTTACGTTTTTGAGGTGTCCTGCTACAATTTCTACCTAATGCTGCAGGTTCTGGTACAGTGCTTCCAGATGACTGACGAGCCAGCGATACTGATGGTGACACAGGTACCAGGAAGCTACACGTAGCTAGTTCTAAGGACAAGGTAGGCACGTGTGATGAAAGGACAGCCACAGGATAACTGATACAGCTCTCTTAAGGAGGTTTCTCTATCATCATTGAATTTTACCTCACATCATCTCAGGCCAATGCTTTTTATTTAGGTTTTCAAATATTTATATTTGAAATATTTATATTTATCATGTTTATTTTTCCTATCAGTGGTCTCTACAGACTAAACACAGAAATCATTTTTCTGTTTTCAATTGCTGCAGTTACTTAAGTACATAGTATACTATTTTGTTCCCAAAACCATGCAAATTTCACCCCAAATCCTTGCTCCAGACAATTCTGGAGTGCAGAGTGGCATAGTGAGATCTGTTATGTCTCCCACTGGGTTTGGTGGCTGAAGTGGCTAAAGTTACAATCTGGAATCAGGAATCCTCAAGCTGCTGCTGAACTTAGGAGCTGTTATGGTATGATTACTTAGCAGATCACTTAGCCACACTTTTTCAGAGCTGCTTATAGGACTGTCTGAAAAAGCCAATGGGATTGTAACTAAAATTGCCAAAGCATTTCCTAACTCAATTGCCTTGTTTCTGGGCACTACCATCTTCTAGAGCGTGACAGTTATGGGACCCTTACAGTTTTCCAAGTACAACTCATTGTAGATAATTAAAACTAGCAGAAGCATCCTTCAAAGACACATTTCTGGTTCAGGAAGGCCCAGACACAGAAGATGTTGAGACCAAGTGAATAATATTCTGGGAAAACATCAGTGTACACTTCTCTTGTCCTTACTGGATATTTGCTGCTCTCAATCAGAGACAGTGTACAGGGCTTACTTAAGCAAGAGGGCAAGGGAATTTAGAATAGTTTGTCTAATAATAATTTATGTTTCTAACACATCATTTTTTTGTTTTCGAACGCAATCCACTTTTGGCATCAGGTAGCTGATGATTTTAATAACTTGTCTGGATAGCAACCGTGCAGAGTTAATGACAGAATTTAAATCATGTTTTATTTCAGAAATCATTTATAGTAATACCACTATTTGCTGGCTTCAAATGACATAATTTAAAATTCATCAGTGTTCATATCCCAGTTCATACTCTAGCCATTACAAAATCATGGTTATGCTCTAATTACATTGCTTATATCAGGAAACAATATATTCAAGCTTCAAATAATCTAGTGTTCAAATTACACCAAGCTCTTTATATCAATATTGAGTATCATAATTAGTAGGCATTTTGTGTTAACACCTGCGGTGTGGATCAGTTTTGTTTTTGTTTCAATTTCTTTAACTCTGATGCTAACAGATCTATTAGAATTCTCCTGACCCTTCAATGGGGCAGGATGTCTGCAGAGATGCCACATGAGAGACTCTGCTAGATGGTTTCTGTCTCAGTTTATAGAACTGAGGAATAGTGTCTCTAACGAAGAATAGGCTATAAAAATCCTTACTGCCCATTTTTAATGAGAATTACTTCATTTGAAACTAATCACTATCCCAACCAGATGCTTATTTTATTATAATAATGAAAATATCCGTATGCTTTATCAATCCCGTTTTCATTAAGCAGCCTTCACTTACACGTAGGCAACTCTATCCTTTTAAATACAAGTGAGCAAAACTTTGAGTTATTAATTCTTGTTGATTTACTTGTTCCTGTGCAAATTTCATGCTCTCTTCATTAAGAAAGCCTATTGCATTAATTGCTGTGCCTGTAGACACAACAACAGTGTGCAGGTAGGAGCGTGTGATTTAAGTTAAGCTCCCACAAGCACAGCCTGTACAGAATTTTAAAGGAATTCCAGAGTAAATGAATTGCAAGAGACTGATTTAAATCAAAATACTATAAGGGCTCTGTTCTGCTGGGCTTTTTTATGCGCAGTGTGGTGGTTTTGGAGAAAGGCAGACTATTAACTGCCTCTGTCTTATTGCAGAACTTTGGCCTTACACAAAAGGAGACTGCAGTTTTCAAACAGTAAGTGATCTCTACAGCACACACTTAAGACTGTGAGGCACTTTGGAATTGCTTCTGCTTTTACAGAGGCTGCACAGGCAGAGGTGCACTTCCTTGGCTTTGAGAAGTTATCTTATTTGCCGTCACTGTGAGGAGGGTGTCAGAGCCAGCCTGCCCTTCCCTGTCCCCTTACTTTCACACCATTCTTAGAACTCTGGGGCAAAGAGGGCAAACGGTGCTTTTACAGAGGCGTTTGAAAGGCTGTAACTTCTCCCACAAACCAAAGGAAACCTCGATTAACAGCATTTATAAGTCAAGAAATATGGGCAGGAAATTCAAAATTCTGGGTCCAAACCTCAGTGAGAGCCCTCCTGTCCCTGTACCGCAGCCTCCTGCTCGACCTACTTTCTCCCAGCCTGTCAGACTCAAGCTGCTTGGAATGTTGTCCCTTACTTATCTGTCCTGAAATTCATTTTGATCATGTTACCTTTTGGATTAAGAAGCTTCATCGACCTTTTCTCTCTTTTCTTTCCTTTTTAAGAGCAAGGATATAATTCAGAAGTTTTACGTATTATCTTCAAGGTACCTTCAAGCCTCTCATCCACGTTATTTATAGGAACTGATCGATGCCCACATTCCATCTTGGAGCTCAGCCTCAGATTACTGTCTGCCTTGACTCCTCGTCCTCTGTTAAAATTCAGAAATGTTTCACTTTGGCTCCTGTGTTTTGCAGTTCTTGCAATACCAGAAAGCACCGCACAGTAAAAATGTTAACACTGGATATGTGTTTAATTGTTTTGCTGACCTGGGACAGCAGAAGTGCTTCTGTGAGTGAAACAGCTGTTCCCAGGACTCAACGTTACACCACATGCTTCAGAGATTTAATTGGACTCGTTTTAATCTGGTCCCAGGGATTTAATGCTCATTAGCAATTGGAGTAAAAGAGGTGCGTTTCTGGAACATTTTTTCAATCCAGTTTCATTGGAGAGGAATCTGAATGCATCCTCCAACGCACACCAAATCATACTAGATATGGACAGTCAGGAGATTCCCCTTCAAAAGCAAGCTTCTGAAACACCAAGGCAGATGCACATTTGAACTCCTCAGTGTATGAAGGAATAATTAACACTCTTTTTTCCTACTTTTTTTGCACATTTATTCCATGCAGGTGGAGATTTCAGAAGTAATTATTATACTGTCAACTTTAGAATATAGAGATTGGGCTCTCATGCTTCCAGGCTGTTTTTAGCATATACGATGCAATGCCAGAGAGACACTGGTAAAACACTTAGCACAGAATGAAATGATAAGGTCTTGTCCAGAATCCTATTTCAACGGCTACAATTTAGATTAAAAGACATTGCACAACTGTCTGTTTGGATACACCATTAGGGCAAGGAACTTTGACCAGTACAAGTTATCCTTCGCAGGAAATGAAGAAGCTAGAGCAGTTTATATTGGAAATATGAGTCTTTTCTGAACCATCCAGTAACCAACATCCAGCATACATTTTAAACAGCTTGACAATCACTCCCATTTATCCCCAGATATTTAACTACTGGTTGGATATCTTTGCAGTGTTGTCAAAACAACATAACCTCAATTTTCAATCATTTGCCCATGTAAATCAGGAGAGGACATAAAGAAGATATTACTTTATCTCTGTCAATATCAGCCAATTAAGAGAACGAGAAACATAAGCACCCATACATGTAAATAGTGAGAGGAGAGAGAGCATATTTATTCTACTACCAGAATGAATGATGAGTGAAATAAAGCAAGAACTGAACTAGAAAAGACTTTAAGATCACACTTGCTTTTTTATTCCTCACTGAATAACTACTTATACCATCAAGGTATCAAAATTTGTAACTGATACCTTTGGTTTTGGTCAGAGAAACAGTGAATGTGATGGCTGGAAAGTTTATCGGACAATAGCACAATCACTTTTGCTACCTCATAGACTCCAGATTGCTTAAAGTAATATCATTGTCAATTGAATGTATCTATATTATATGAATCTATAATATGGAAATCATAGAAATATAGGAATAATTATAATAGAAATAGTAAATGAATCTATATAATCATTATATGTACATCATGACTTGGACAGGAAAACCTCAATATTTAATTATGTAACATACGCAGATGTTTTAATATTTTAGAGAACATAACCCTATACACGATCTTCAAGTTTCTAACAAAACCTGTCATACAATTTGGGTTTCTGAGCTGTTGGCCTGAAATAATAGGCAGCTCCCTAACTCCTTCCCTCATAGGAAAGTTTCTCTGCTTTTTTTTTGTGGCTGTCTGAAACAGGCAGAATAAGGCTAAGACCAGTAAAGAAGGAGATTAGCCAGAGGGAACTGTGGTTGTGGTGCTCCCTGTATTCTTTGAGAGACTTTGCTTATCCTGTCTCTAGCACACTGAGTTAGTGCTTCCACATCCTTGCACAGTTTCACGAGTGGATTGGACTTTCCAGTCATTCTTCCCTGCCCTTTTCCTCCTTGTAGGACTTCAGGATCAAGCCTCATTTAGTACAGCCTGTGTGTTTCAACAGTGCCAGCGATTGTGAATGCCTCAGTTTCAGAGGTTCAATCTGGATACAATACTGAGAGGCCTGAAATGGTTAAACTAATATCCACCCCCAACCATCACAGCTTTATACATGTCTCGCAGTGGAAAGCAGAGAACTGTCACAAAGCAAGTCACTAATCCTTTTTTGAAGATCTTGCTGTAATTGCTTGAGCCACATCACAAAATCATTACTCAAGTAAAACTTATTGGAATGGATATAAAGACTGACCAGATAAAAATCAATAACAGAACGATTCACAAAGCACGTATACGATAAGTAGTGAGATCTTTAAAGTATGTGATTTTAATTGGACTCTTAAATGATGTAAGTAATGCTCTTAGAAGAAGATACAAAGCTACTGGGGATAACAGGATAGCAGAAATTCACTGCAATTTAAGTTGCTAGTACACCCACACCATACTACAAACATGAGAGAGAGGATGAATTGCTTTAACAATAAGACTGATGAGAAGGAAGTGGCATTTCAGTATGATTAATCACTTATTGAATTTTATTGAGTAGTGGGCTGCTCATTCTGAAAGTCTTCAGCTCTGGGAAGAAAAAAATATTTGAAGAGTAACATTCCACTTTCCAATTTTTACATGACATCAACCAAGACAACTGGAGGAAGGCTACATTGTCGTTTTACTTAATGACAACCTGTTACAGTGAGCGCATATATAAGCACTCTATTTGCATAAACGCACTATTCACACAACTGGGTGATGTGTGTACACAGATAAGTGCGCACACAGAAATCAATAAGCAAACAAAGGATTTCCAGAATGCGCAGCCCAATCTGCATTGCAGAAATTCTGAACAACAGTTCTATCTCATCATTCTGTAATATGAGATTTATGGTGCTCTAAAGCCCATTTATATTTTTTATCTGAATCAACCTGCTCATCCCTTGCTGCTCTGCCTTCCCAAATCAAATGCAGACAGTTCTCCCTAGCTCAGTCTGAATGTTTCCTTTGATTGAGTGATGTTATTTCTAGAAAAAACACTCAAATCAATTTAATGCAAATTCCTTTTCACGTCCTGGTTGACCCATCAGGACATCGACAATAATAGATTGAAGTAGTTACTTCCTGAGGCAGATGACTCATTGAGTGCTTAGTAATCAATTTTCATCGTTGTGACTGCATAATCTGTCTTTGGGGTTCTGTTACATATCGTGACTAGAATGCCACAAAATCCTGGATTGCCTGATACAGAAAATGAATGGGGAGCCATGAGCCAGTCAGCCATTTAAAACTGCACAAACACCCACGACAGAGTTGCATGTAGTACAGAAAGGATCTAACTGTTCTCAAACAAACCACTGAAAGACAGGCAGGAGCAAACCCAGCCAGAATGATGGCAGTGCACTAGTTTAAATCCACAACATCTAAGCTCAGAATCTGGTCCTTTAGGAATGTGCAAGTTTAACATTGTTGTGAAATCAGAAACAACTCAATGCATTCAGCTCATCTTTGTGAAGACCTCCTTTGCTGCTTCTAAGCTGCCCTTTCTGATAGAGAAACATCAGTCCTGCTAACGAGTTCTGCTTATGAGCAGTATGCTGAGCTATGGAGTTGTTGGAGGGGCAAACTCCGTGAGGTTCGGACGCGCAACAAGCAATGCAACACTCACTGCTATCCTGAATGAAACGTGAAAGAAGTAACCAGCAACAGTGATAGCTGGACTTTAAGTCGGTCCTTGAACGTTGCTATACAAAAGTCTGTTCCAAATTCATATCTGATCTGCTGCAGCAGCTTCCTAATGATCCTGAAGGTGCAGGCATGTGAGAACTGCCTTCTTATTAAACAAGAAAGTACCATAAACATTTGGGAACATATTCCTTTTAACAGTTAAACTGGATAAAAGCTACAAAAAGCTCTGCTGAGAAAAGGATGTGGATGAGCAAATCATTCCCAGGATAACAGTTATATACTTGTCAATAGGAAAAAATATCTACTCTGAAAAAATGGGATGATGTACTTGTTTATTAGCAATTGAAAGTGTTTAGACAAAAAAAGATGGATGTTTTAAACTAAAGCAATACTGGAATCTCCTGTTCAAAACACAGTGCGCTACTAATGCCATGCATAATGAAATGTCCCCTAACTTCAGCACTCACCAGGTTCTGTGGCTCAGAAGCAGCCTGAGTAACACACACTGAAATGGTATGCTTAATGTCCAGAAAAATAAGCTTTTGGGGCTCCACCATAAGTATCCTCTGCTATCCTATTTTGGATTTGATGCTTAAAGAGCAAAACCACCATAGAACCGCATAATATCCCCATATAGATCCCCCATATTCCCATAGTGGTCCCATATGGATCCATATATCCCCATACTGGCCCCATATGTCCCCATATCCTTAGCATACTCAAGGCTCCCTGGAAAAGCAGTGGGCTTACTTACAATCCAACAACCGCCTCAGCAGCACAGAATGAGACCCCTGTTCACAACACACATCTAAGAACCCCTTTAAGGAACAAGAATAATTCTTACAAATTAGTTAAGAGAAGTGGTAGCTGCTCCCTGTAACTATGCTCCAAAGGCCCTGCATCTCTGTTAACCAATACTGCCTGCTCAGTGTCTATGTATATAACTTTCACTAATATAGAAAAAGGCACAGTACTCATGTTCCGGTCTGCAGTAATTTAAGAGTCCAAGTGAACATGTAGTAGCAGCATGATCACAGGAGTGAGCTCTGATATTTCATATCACATAACAGAAACTCTGGTAATTATCAGTGAAGTGGTTAAGACCAAAAGAGAACCTTTCCTGGAGGAAAAGCACATACAAAGATTCTGGAAAGCGGAGCCACAGATGCACTTAATAACTGCACCTGCCTTAGCTACACTTCTTTTTGATCATGGCTGTTATCTCCACAGTTAGCTGCTCTTTTGCCTTCATGATATTCCACATTGTGCAACTAAAATAGACTTTCAAACAGGAGGGGTTTTGTTTTTTCAAAGACAGTTGCTACAATAAAAAATAGTAGAATGAGAAGTGATTTGCATTGTTTGGAAAAAGATTCCAGCAATACTGGTGCTTTACCCTTAAGCACTGCTGCAGCCTGAGCTCTCCTCACTTTTTCCTTTTTATCTAAAGGTCTCAGTGCAATTGACAAACTACATGCTCTGTCTTTTGATGCTGATGACAGTGGACACATGTACAGAAAAGTGAAAAGCATTACCTGCACTCTGACTTGTCCATGGGAAAGGCAGCTATAACCCAAGATGTATGGTTTTAAGTAAAGATGGGGAATAATTAAAGCTAATATTAATGACACCGCCAAGATCTGAGCTGGTGAACAACGCATTCAATTCTGAGCACCCTTAATGTAGAAAGATAAACTGGATCACATGCAGAAAGGTAAACCGGATTGCAAGCAGAAAAGTGATGCATTCAGGATCTGTGTTCCAGAGTCTACGATGACCCAAACAGTAGAGAACCTGTTTTACTTGAAATGACAGAACAGCTTGGATACTGGGAGTGGAAAGAACATTTTTAAGCACAGGCAACAAGGGAAAGGAATGACTAAGCCACAGATAAATATGGGCTGGAAATGCTAAGATTGTTTCTGAGCACTGAGATCCTGAACTAGCCTCTGTGTGTTCTGCATGATAGCGTCACCTCAACACAGAGACGATAATGCTCAAAGCTAAACTGGTAAAGACAGATTTGTAATGGATATCCTGTTCCTTTATTCAAAAAAGATGTCATATTAAACATAGGACAACTGTAGGATATTTTTAGGCCTTCATGAAATCAGACTGTGTGATCCACTCTTTCCTTTAGAGTTTGGATCATCCTATAGATGTGTAGTGAACGTTTCTAAAGAGCCTGGTAAAAAAAAAAAAAAACCACAACTGTTTGAAAGTTAATTTTAAAGGCATTGATTTTGTTCTACTCAATTGGATAACAGTAGTACCAAAAGTAGCTCTGAGTACTCACAATAATTTGCCCACACCAACAAAAATACATGTTAAGAATATTTCATTGAATAATCACTGGAAAATCCCACTTTTCTAACTTGTCTGTAAAAATAACATTCAAAAGATAAATAGCAAGAAATAGACAGTGTACTGATCACAAACCATAGGCTGAAAAATATCTGCCAGGGCAAGCAAGGGAATATTAAAAAGTATTATAAAGGTAATTTATTGAACTGTTTGCAAACCAAAAGGTTCTAGATTCATAATTATTCAGAATAAATATATTTCCTATCTCTATTTTTCAAGTATAACAACCTACTGTAATTTATGCAAATAATCTCAGTTCTGTATTAATATAACTCATCTCTATAGTGACACATTAGTTAAAAAGCAGCATTAAGCACAAAGTTCCATGAATGTAACCATAGTTGCAGTGGAGTGGAATATAGTTAACCTTTACATGGTTCGGATCTGCTGAGGTTGTGACACCTACCACTTACAAAGTCCTCATGGTTGGTCTCCGGAAATCATGCTTCCTGTTGATACCCTGCTGATTGCTCTGAATCTGCATATGCACGCATGCATTGTGGAGAATGTAATTTTTCATCCTTACAGTGATGCTTCATAAGACTGGACATTACTTAATATAAGCAAAAATTACTGATCTGCTTTAAATACATTTACCTTTCCAGTGACACTTCAACCTTTTAAGTTACATAACAGAGAGAAGGCTTTTTAAAGAGAACATCTGAAAGAGTAAAATCCTTGCAAACAGCACAGACATTGTTTAAAGATACCACACTAGAATCTCAGAATAAATGTATATCAGGAGTTAAAGACTGGAAGAACTATAAAATTAAGGTAGCAGATTTTAACAGCTGAGTAGTGGGAATTATTGGCAGTAAAAGAACATGCGTCAAAAAAGGGAAAAATCATACTTAAATGCTAAAAAGGAAAAAAGCCTTATTTCTGACAAGTTAAATGTAAAATTGTTAAAACAGGTGAGAGGTGGTGTGGAATAGCACTGAGAGGGCGGTGAGGGCCGGGCATGGGCTGCGAGAGGTGTGGGTGCCCCATCCCTGGAGGTGCTCGAGGCCAGATTGGGTGGGCCCTGGGCAGCCTGAGCCGGGGGGGCTCTCAGCCCACGGCAGGGAGCTGGAACTGGATGGGCTTTGAAGACCCTTTCAAAACAAGCCGGTCTATGATTCTATGAACAACTTATTACATGCACAAAAGCAAGTAATAATTTTTTTAAACGCACCAGAAGGAGGAAGCTTGCCAGGGAGCTGTTGTGATCAAGAGGCAATCAAGGCAGAAAAGGGCATCCTGCCATTCCCAGAGAAAGAAGTCTTCTTTTGGCGTGTCTTCATTGAAGACAATGTCAGAATGTACCCACAGCAGTAGGTGAGTATGAGAGAACGTTCCAGTCACAAGGATTTCACAGAAATAAAAAGAATGGCAACAGATTCTTAGGACTGGAGGATACTTCCCAAAAGCTCTGAAATACCTAACAGATCTACACTGTAGTACACAGCTACTGCTCACAACCAGAACCTGGCTTGCTGTTCCTGCAGAGGAAGGGATCCATATTGTGTGACCCAAAGCCATGTTGCTGAGATATATATTACCCAAGTAGTCCTCCTGGCTGCAATGCACAGCTGTGCTGTGAGCTGGAATTTTGCACATCACTTCAGAAAGCAGTAGGACAGAACATAGTTATTCTGCTGCACTGACAGGAACTGCTGTTGGAGATGTGCCACATGTATTGACCACTTTTTCATTTTTAGAATGGTGATGGTAAATTGCTAAAATCAGTATAGTAGGCAATGGCAAATTTTATTTACCGTTAGCATTCTAAGCAAAAACCAAATATCAAAAGGACACAGGAACTGAAAAAAATGTGGTCAATATAAGAAATGAAGTCAATTGCAATGGTGCTAAATACCACACTACTGAGTGATACATACTGTGCAGTACTCAGCATAACAGAGAAAAGTATCTAAGAGACTGCTGCATAGCAGCAGCTGGCAGACACTGCTGACTTTTGTACCTCCTTGTTCTTAACACATAATCTCTCAGAATCAGACTTGAAAACTGGCACCAAAAGTTTGTCTTTTTTTTTTCCTCAGGCAAAGTAGCTTCTAGTGCTCTCAATTTGGAATTTGCATGAAAACTAAATACTATATACTAATTACTACACATACTAAATACTAATACCTATAAGTAAAGGTAAATAAACACAATAACACTCATGATGGCAGGAAAAACATTACGATGGATTGATTTTTTCAGTGTTGCTCTTTGTCTCCACACTGGGACAGAAGTGGAAAACAAACCAACACAGTACCTCGTACGCTATTTCTGAGCCCATACAATGAAGGTGGAAATGGTCTGCTTTCTCAGACATAAATACATTCCTCTTCTAAAATGATTATAGTTTTTCTCTTTTGAGTTACAAGTGAAAGATGTAAAAAGCCAGGATGGCAAATGTGAATATAATTTAGATCATAACAGAGGAGTATTGTTAACGTACATATCATTTTCTTATCTGAAGTTCTGTAGAAGAAGGTATCCCCTGTAGTTTATAAACCTGGGATATTTGAAATGATATAGCTGGCTTTTACTAGAGCCCTTAACTATACTGCTGTTTTACATAGAAATATCAGGCTTATTTTCACCACTAAAGAGTAAAAAAAAAAAAAAGAAAAAAAAAGAAATAAGCTGCAAAAAAAAAAGACAGCAGGATCTACTTTCAGGTATGCCCAATTAACATTTAGCAAGGTAAAGTACTTGATGTCAAGGCTTATGTCCCTCTGAGGATATTGTGCTTACAGTGCAGTCCGTTTACAATACTCAAAAACTTGCATCATTATCTTTAATTTTTAGAATAGAGACAGTACATACTGAAAATCAAACCATCCTCTTTTTCCTTGTTAGAGAATGTCAACCCCAGAGCCTAATTAAATATGCAACTAAACTGACAGGTCTTGCCCATCAAACTATATTTAACAATCATAGTTCAGCAAAGGTGAGAAGGAATAAATGCATGTTTCCATTTGCTTTTGTCCCCCCAACTCCAGGGTCACTGTACATAAGAATTTGGTACACGTACACTGTGTTCATGTCCTTTATTCTCAGGATTTACCTATGAAATACTGTGGGTTATAGCACTGAAAACTTACTGGTTTCTCTGCTTTTTACAGAATTACGTGACAGATTACTAAGTTAAGAGATGAATAGATAGCTGACCATACTCGGTTCCTATGAGAACATTCACAAACTGCTAAAAATAAACCCCAGAGGAAAACAAACTTCTAATCACTATGAAGAATATTTGCCTTTGAAATAGCTCATTGGTTATCATGATAACAGTAAATAACCAGTATATAAACAAAAGCTTTGGTTGCCTTTGAAATAGCTCATTGGTTATCATGATAACAGTAAATAACCAGTATATAAACAAAAGCTTTGATGATTCTGTGATCTCACCTGAGCAATGCAGAGGAAAAAAGGGGCAGTCCATGTATTTAGTTCAACTATAAATAATGATCTAGTATCATTCTCAGGGGTTGGTTTTCATTCTTATGGCTCTATGCTTTGTTCTAAGAGAGCATATTAGAGTAATGAAATATCTCTGCAGTAACTGGCCTGCAGTAACATTAAAATGTGTAGTCAGTAGAAAGCAGAATCCCAAGCAAGATAATAGGATTTCTCTTAATTTTATTTGCCACAGATGTAGTTAGCATGCCAATGTTCTTCTTGCAGAGATGCTACCATTTATGTTTTGGTTGCTAATTAACATAGTCACTTAGAGGTACATAATGCTGCTAGCTCAGCTACCATTCCACAGAAATCTAATTTGGTCTTGAAGAGTGGTGCTATTTCCATGGATACGAGGAACAGTCTGATAAACAGCACAACAGCCTAATGCACCTGGCAAAAACGTGAAGTTATGCATCCCATTTGGTGCCTGGTACAGCAGAGGAAGAAAGAACAGAACTCAGTGCAGCTAACAAATCAATGTCCTTCCCAGTTGTTCCTCTGGCCACAGAAATTCAGTAATAATATATATAGATAGATAGATATAGATATAGATATGACATAGAGAAGATATGAAGCTTGTAATGAAAAGGTTTGCAATTGATTTTGGAAGTTTCTAAACTAGGCATCAGAATGGATGGTCTGTGTCAAAACAAATGTGTAGTTTTCACTCCTAAAACTTCATGTAGGGAGTGACATTTCAATTTTCCTCAGCTTTGGAAAGCTTAATTTTACAGCTCCAGAACTCAGTCTCGGAGAAGCACGTTCTAGCCGTGATAATAAAGTGTACAGAATGAGGATATGGACAACACTGATAAGAAGGCACTAATCCTTATCCTCTGTGAAAAACAATCTGAAAGCTGACTTCATTCTGATGAGAGAAATAACATTAAACATGACTGGGACTTAACTATTTTTCAAAGAGAAAGGAGCCCCAAATCATTTTTCTCGTAACGCACCATATAACTGGAAAGTCACATGATTTAAAAGCTTTTCACAAACAAGAAAAGAAAATAGCAGAAATTAATAAAATATATTTTAAAGTGCCTTAGAACAGAATGATAGCAAAAAGTAATTTGAAGGAGCTTTAATTCCAATGAACTACAAGATCCTATTGGAAAATTGCACTGGTGTTGGAATTTCTCCTTTTAATTAGTTTCTGCATCTTGCTTACAATTGTACAGCACAAGGTTTCAGGGCCTCGGCAGAATTCAGCTCATAAAGTTCTATTCAGCTCACACCAGCATAATTTATAGCCAAACTCCGCACCGCAAAGAACATAATGTTAATGATCTTAGAATCTGTTAGACCTCTGGAACAACTGAGAATTACTGCTCTGTCTGTGTACACATTGGAAACTCCCCAAGATTAAGGCCTGAAAAATGAACTTCTGTCATTTTTCACAACCCAATTAAATATGTCAGTGTCTCGAGGGGCAATAGCTAGGTCTCAAAACAACAGTATCAGGCACAGACAGGAAGACACAAGAATAAGTGTCAGTGTCCTAGCCTGGTCCATCCTGAAAACATACCCTACAAAGATGTCACTTCACTCTTCTAAATAGGACCCTGCAATGAGAACAAAGTGTAGAAAAAGGCAGCATTTATCACAGTAAAATCTCACATATCTCAGATGACCTTCAATTTGTAATTGGTTACAAAAACACCAGAAACGAGCAGGGAGACTCATCAAGATCTATTGCAAACTCAAAATTTAAGCCTGCCAAGATCTGAGACAGCTCAAAATTTAAAATAAGATTTTAAAACATTCAATTATTTTTGATAAAGTCAGTCATTAAAATCTCTTCAGAAAGTGTGTGAAACCCTAATTCTCTTGCATTCCTAGCTGAAGGGAAAACAGTTAAAGTTTTCTCTGTAATAGATAATCATCAGAATTTTTAGATGCTCAGCCTGAAAAAATTACAGTATTTACCTATAACTTCTTCTGTTTCTCATGTTACTCAATCTGTCAAGGATCTGAACTTCCACAATCAAAGTATTCTGCTATCACAAGTTCTTCTCCAAAGACTAAGCAACATTTTTTTTCCCTCCCGGAGAATACGTCTTTAACATTTACATGTTTTAAAGGCAAGACATGCACTTATAGAAAGGATTAAAGCCTTATAGAACATCACTTTATAGCTGCATGTACCAACATCAACAAAAGAACACCTGTCAGAAAATAAACATCTCTATCTTTTCCCCTAAACCATGAGAGAGTAATTTTCAATGTAAATGAGACCTGAATATTTTGCTCCTGCCTGGGAAGAATCTCACATGAAAAGCAAATGAAGCAAAAAAGACTGACACTATTACTCACTAAAAATAGAAATATCTCACATGCTCAAACATTTGCTTAGGAAAAACTTCAAGAAGGCAAGATAATTAAAAATATATACCTGCATTTTTTTTCTACTGAGATAAGAATATTTATTGACATTAAAAAGCAAATCTTGGCCTTCTGATTTAAATGTTTGAAGGCCAGAATATAACCCTTCCACTCTTATTCAGAAGATATACAGAAATGTGGATGATACCAAAGCACACTCAAATCTTTAAAAGGTAGAGGAAATTCCTTGAATGAGAGAACACTTAAGTGAAGCTACAGTGAAATGAAACATGTTTATGTGCTTGGCTGAAAGCTGACCAACAATTATCGGACATTACACAAGAGGCCCCAGGAGGGGAAGACATGCAGTATTTTCAGTTCAACATAGGTAATGCTTACATCATATCCCCACTAGCAGGAATCTGGATAACAGAACCTCAGCCATCGTTAACAATGACTGGGGAAATATTGTGGCAAAGTCATTTGGTTTCAGAGAAGCTACAAAACTTGGCGCTGAACAACACAAAGATCAGAGGCAATGAAAGAGATCCACAAAAGTAAAATTTTTCTGAAGCCTCGTTACATTTATAGCCATTCTAAACTTTTCTGGGACTTGACTCGTGATTTTTGAACACTGTGAAGTTGGCAGTTCTGGATGTGCACTACAGACCTGATTGATTACTGTTATCACTCTGTGCATCTGGACTGTATGAGGATTATATGCATATATGTATAAAAACACGCAAGTGTATATATATATGTATTACATACTATCTATATCAAAAGAATATCATGGACACAGAACTGAGAAACAAGAAATTAAGAAATGGAATCAAGCAACTGTTTCCTCTACAGCTGAAAACAGGGAAGTATCAATTTGCCAGAACTTCAAGCAGCACACAAGACAGGTGGTAGCACAGTGTTGCTTACAATGATAATGATGGAGAAAGACATCAATATTCCATAGAAATTTCAACATCTTTTGTTAATGTTTGTATTCTAGGGCCAGAATCGGTGGTAGAACCCAATGATTTCCAGACTGGAAGAAACAGAACTGGAGAAAAGTTTGTTTTTGAGAGGATAATACTTTTGGAGATGACTTCAGTAGCACAGTCCTGCTAAGCCTCAAGCCGTTCTTCCAGTGATGGTCTTCTGTGTGAAGAGCAGTACATAAAAACTGTACATAAAATAAATTGTATTGCATTCATAGCAGAAAAGTAAAGACTATTTGTTGCAGTCTCACCATGAGTCCTAATTTTTGAGGATTTGGAAAAACTGAAGTGATATCTGTGGGCATTCTTCCATTTTTTTTAGGTCATAGAGTGCCATTTTGAGGCAATTATTAAATGTTATCTAGTGGTTTATTTTTTTTAAAACACATAAGGCAGAACTATAAAAAGTGATAAAGCCTTAAAAATACACACATGTAGAGCTTTACAAGGAAAAAGATTCAGGAGAGAAAACTAAGCAATATAGTTACTAAATAAAATTATCCTAATCCACTTGTTTATTTAGGTTTCAATCCCTCAAAAATATAAGTGCATGTACTAATGTTTATGCATACAAATAACTCCCAGAACTCCTCACATGTCTGAAAGTATATATGTAAATAAGCATTTGCAGGCTTGACTCTATTACTGCAACACTTCCCAAACAGGATGATTAGCCCTCTAAATTGAAAAAAAAACAACAAAGTAATGGGCTTAAAGTAGAAAGTTATGAATGAAATTGTTCCAGTGCCCACTGCAGTTTTTGGAAAGACTCCCATTGACTCCAGTAATTTTTAATCAGGCTCATATTTCCAACTGTCTCAAAAATTACTCAACCTTGAAAAAAATAATTACTGACTTCTAAGAACAAATTCAGCAACTTCTATTAAGACACCAGCGAACATTTCCATTTAGTTTGTAATTTGGTAAAAGAATTTTCTCTGATTATCATAAAAACAAAATATTTAGATATATATATACATATATACCCACACAAACATATACAATGATTACTGATGCAAATTAAACTTCCAGATTCCAGAAACAAATTTGAAGATGCTTTTGTAAGCTGGTGTTAATTTTTCTCTGACCTCTCCAACTGTAGTTATTTCATCTTTAGGTATAAACGTATACACAAAGAAATAAAACTGAATCTATATGAGGCTTTTAGAATCTCCTTAGACAGAAAACTGTACGTCTCCTATATTTGTAGAGCTTTGGTTTAAAAGGTTTTTTAAGTTTCTCTCCAAACTTCCAGTTCTTCAGAAAGCTGCAGTGAGACCTTTAACCCACACGATGTGATAGCAAGTTCAGAGCCCGAGGCATTGCTTTAGCAAAGTAACCACACGCTTATCCCCAAGAATTAAGGAAAATTCAAATATTTAAGTTTTGATGTGAACAAAAATATACTGCTGATACAAGTCTAGGTTTGGAGTAGTTTAATCCCTCTATTGTGGATGCTACGTTTGTAATAGTAAGCCACTTAGACAGATTTGCTTTCCTGAAAAATCTCTTTAACTGTTATAAGAAATCAAGAGGGATGTTGTCCCATACAAATCCTTTGCTCTCCTAACCCCAGTAGCTGTCTTATTACCTACTAAGTAACTGTCAGACTAATAAAATGTACAACTATTTTGGGTCCCTAACACTTCAACTCATCTCAGATGCATCTCAGAGCCTTATTAAAAGCTAATGTTTTTAAAAAGTGGATCGGATTTTCAAAAGAAAATAATTATAAAGTCTAGTTTTTCACCATTCAAGCAGCAAGTGTGTTTTCTTACACACTGGAAAAAGTGCACTAAAAATGGATTCCCCATTAGTTTTCAGTTAATCCAGTTAGCACTCTGCATTTGTATAAATACGGTCAGATCTTGGTCATAAAGGATAACACCATACAGATAACATCAGTAAAGGAAACGTATAGCAAAACATATCTAAATTAGAATATCAGAGCACTTTTTTATCTGCCAAATAGGTTTCTATAAAGAAGAAAGGTCACTTTAAACAGAGAAGGCAGATAAGCAGGCTTAGTTACCTTTGATGGAGCTGTGCTGTAGAAAGGGATGTATTTGGCTCTCAAACAATTCATAGCTGACTGGTTTTGTTTTATACACACAGTGGCTGTTGGGTCAAAACAGTAGTACTATTTTTCTGGTTATGTTTTTCCACTACACAAATTAAGCTGATGGATGCTTCTGAGATCTGCCTCTAAGTATTTCAGCTAAAAGTCATGCAGGGAAGTAGACGCTCAGAAGATTTGGTATCTCTCATGGATTTGGCTTAATTGACTACATTCATTGGACAAATGACTTCTGTCTCTCAAAGTAATATGAAGATGAATGTTAACAAGAAAAAGAAGTCCACAGGGTGGAGGTCCATGCGGATGGGACAGACTGGGGACATTTAGTGGAACCAAACAGCCATTCATCATATATTCTCATGTTTCCCTTTTTATTCCAGCACTTCAGAAGAAGTTTCTTTTGCTTAAATGTATTTGATTAACTCATCACACATGAGTGAGAAAGTTGCACCTAGAAAACACTGAAGGAATTAACTGCAGTTTCCCAGTTTTCTGGATGTTGTTTGTGTCTTTGTGGGTTCTTATTTAGAAAGGAAATCTAAACTCCCACTGTTGGCATCAAAGACTGGCTGAAGGGTTACACAGCATTTGTTGACCATTCTAATGCTCTAACAAGGCTATACATGGAAAGCAATATATGAGGGAAAGAAAAAAATGCTGTTTCCCTGAATCTGAAATAATGTAGAGGAAAAAAAAACAAACCAAACCAAAACAGAAGCTTCTCCCAAGCATTTTTCACAAATTGAGGCACAGATTCAAAATTGAAATTCCTTAGACTGCTATGAAAGGATTCTTCTTTCCCCAAGCTAGGAGATGTGCTTTTTATCCTTTTAAGAGTCCACTAGCTGTACATATTGATAAAGTGTTTCCTTCTCCAGCCCAAGGAAGATTTTAAACTTTCAAAGGATTACAGGATTTTATATTGTTAGTGGATAAACCTAATCTTCTGCTACCCATGTTCTGGAATCCCTACTAACGAAAAAAAGAAACCAAGGATTAAAAGCTAGTGGTATTACAGCTGTTAACATATCAGCCTTAATTTTTCACAAGCGTTCACACAGCTACATTAGTCTGTCTGGAGTCTTTTGCCGAAAGTACTTGATCAGTTTCCCAGTGATAAGATAACTGAAAGTTAGATTATTTTTGTTAAAGCATAGCGCATCCTTGTAAATACACTAGATTCACTTTAAATTCTTCTGGACCCCTCAAGTCATAGATATTTGGATAGCTATAATCATATGGAATGGAAAGGAACACAAAGGCATCATAGTAAGAACTGTTATTACAATATTGACCAGCAGTTTCATCTGTCATAGCGTTCTGACAGTCACTGAAAAGGGTGATACATAAAATGTGTTGTGAGGCAAAGATTACCTTTTTCCCATCATGTTGAAATGGTGAAATAAATCCCAAGCTTGGCAAATAAGTCCTTCAGCTCCTTGATGCTGCAGGAGGTAGAACAGCTGTGGGCTACTGGGACTCTATGAGACCAATGTTAACATTCACACTGCATGTTATGACATGATTGTGGCAAAAAAAAATAGCAGGGTGAATATTGATATGAAAAGTAGTGTTCTTATTTAAAGTTCACATCAAGAACACAAGAACTTACAGAAATGAGAAAACAGATTTTAGATTCAGAAGGAAATACTTGAGAAGGCAAGCCAGCTTCATGGCCTTTATATGCTAGTTGAGATTTTTGTAAGCCAGGGTAAAATGAGTGCATATATGTCCACAGATACAATCAGTGAACATATTCTTTATGTAACATGTATAGCTGTATGTTGTACTCACAGCAACAGAAATATACATCCATATAAATTATTTCTATTGCGTGTGGCCAAGCATTAACACAAACTTAAGGTCATTAAAGTCAGGGTTGATTTAGTGTAGCCTATCCTGAAAGTCCATGCTGCAAACAAAGGGAGACAATATGGAAGCATGTGGAATCTGCAGGAAAGGAGAGAGAAGTCAAGAGAAAAGGAGCAATGAGGAGGCAGGGAAGCCGGCCTACGTGTGTTCTCTCAGCTCTAAAATATTTGCATGGGTACATTAGTAGTCTTTGTAGCTCCCTCTGGGAGAAAATTTAAGAATTATTCACTGACCCCATGGCAGCAAGGCATCTTGAGGCACCTGAGAAAATATGGGACCTCTTCTCAGTGACCCTATGTAGTCATAATCATCAATCTCTAGCGTAGGGAAGGCAGAATTTCCCCCTTTCCTCTACCCAACTCCAAGGAGAAAAAAACAACTCCCAGGCAGCTACCTAAATAGAGTATTGAAGTTTCCTCTCACATACTCAGATTATTCTTGGATAAATCAGAGGAAAGTGCTCAAATAGAGCTGTGTTGGGAGGGAAAAAGCAAACGGTCCTTGGAAAAATCCTCACATCTCTCTTTTACATTGATCCAAGAAGCTAACAGGCAATTAACTACTGCAGTGGTACAGTGCCACCTAGAAGAAGCACTTCAAGACATCACAGACATCCCATCTGATTATTAAGGAGCAAAGATGCCATCACACTGGTCAGTTCTTTGCAGCTTGACCTTTGAATGTTAAGTTGTTGCCAATATGCACACCTACCAGACAAATGACTGTGAGAGCAAAATGCAGTGAGAGACATTATAATTGAAGCAAGGTGCAGGCTGATGTCAGAAACTTAGAATACCTTTCATATTAAAACATTAACCTACATTGATTTACTGTATGTGCATATCTTGCTATTGTGATAATAAATTGACAAAAAAGCCTTTGAGGATCACCAAAAAACAAACAAACAAACAAAACACCTATGGAGGTTTGTGCCTGTGAAAGCCCTTTCAGAAATATAAAAGTGCAAATAAGAAAACAACGTGAATCAGTGTCAACAGAAAAATGTCATCTGAGGGAATCAGAACGCTATTCCACATTTGCCGTTCACAGAATCTAGTAAGTATTGCTTTGTCATTGTTTGGTCTTTGCCCTAATGTCACTATCTTAAAAACCATCTAAACTGATTCTTTTCTAAACTATGAACACCTATGCTATGAAATGCCCAGTGTATATATATATGGAGCACATCTCCATCTCAATCTCCATACTGCTGTCATGTAGGCTACAAGTCTACCAATGATATTTTTTCTTATTATCTGAAAGACACACATCACATAATTCACAAGAAAAAGGGTAAAAAAAAGGAAATAATAGAAAGAGAAAAATTGAGGAAAAAATTATTTTAAAAATCTACCTATTTTTTGTCACCAAAAATTTCCTGGTCATCTGATGTGTCAAAAGATGAGAGGTTTAAACCAGAGCCTGCTTCATTTGAATGCTTTAATTCTTAATGCTTAAGTTACATCAACTCAAAATCTGACCTAGGACCTCAATTCAGACACAAACGTAGTGAACACCATGTCAGAAGCACGAAATGACTAAATGGTTTGGACCATGACTACAGTGAAATCTAAAGCAGTTTCACGCTGTATATAAAGGATATATTTTAACAAAGGAGTTCCATTATACTCTTTGAAAGCTTCCCTATACAAATGAACAACTTAGCTTTTGCATTTAATCTACTTTGTAAATTTTATTAATGAATTAATTCTCCCTCTGAAACAACAGAACCCTTTGTCTTATACTTCCAGTTGAGCACTTCAATAAATAATTAAACAAACCTTAGATGTGGCCCTCAAATCATCTAAAACAATGGGGAACTGCTTTTTTAAAGTATGCTCTCTTAATCAAAAATATGAAAGGTTGCTATTTGTTTTTACTATCACTTACTACTGAATGAGCACTCAGTCTTCCTTTATCCCTGTGAATCTCTGCAAAAACACAATATAGTCTGTGTATATACTGGATAACGTAAAAAAATGAAATACAATCTCCCTATGAATATTGACATCAATACAGTAAATACTTTAGTGTCACTCACACTTTCAGGGAATTATTTTACTGATACTGACTAATCCAAGAACTATACTGCAAACAAGTCTTTCATCATATGATGAGAAATGCAAAGCAACTCTGGGATGAAATGTTTTATCAGAAATGATGATTATGCTGAAAAGTGCAATGAACCATTTAGTATTTAGATAGTGGGAATATGCGGTGCTTGCTTTCTGAACAATGCAGATTGTCTTTTAGAAACGGATGAGCTGTTTCTGGCTAAAACACTTCTTTCTACGGTACTTTTGCGTGGAGATTAAAAAAAAACACAGAACTCCAGGGGACTGAGAGGTCACTGCACAGCACTGATCTCTGCGGTGCCAAAGGCAGCAACAATTATACTTCTATCATTCCTAAAACACTTTCTCTTTCTATTGAGAACTCCAACAACTGAAACTTTAAAACTCCTCAGACATACATCATTATCCTTGATTTAGAAAGTATTCCCTAAAGAATCTTCCTTTCTAACTGTGATTCAAGTGTATTATTATAGTCACCACAGAATTGGACACACACTTTTCAATTTTGCAACAAACTTACTGTACTAAAATATTTTCATGCCCACTCTCACACCCTCTTCAAGCTAAAAATTCTGCTATTTTTAGATCTTTCTTCACGTTTCATGACTTTTAGACAAATCTTGTTCTCCTTTGGGTCCTCAGTAAATGGTGGTTCAATTCTTTATTGAAATTTCTCATCCCGAAACTGGATACCATGCAACATGAAATATCAATGCAGAGAGCAGCAGCAGGTTTGTAATGTGTATAGCACAGCTATGGGCTCTTCATGCAAGGAGTAAAAGATGTGGTTTAGGTATGTTCCCTTTGCTTCAGAAGTGTGGTCTTCGTTCAGGAGTAGGAGATCCCTAATTCTTGACTCGTTTCTAAACTATCACAAACCCATATATTTTTCAGGAAAAAAAAGCAAACATCAACAAAAACTTAAATCATTTCCTTCTCCCCTTACTTGGTGTTGCTGGTTACTTCTTTGTAAGTGGGATAACAGCCTCAATTGACACTACTGAATTTCATCCTACCTTTTCTGACTGTTCTTTCATCAATTGATCACTTCAAATTTCAATTCGTTCTGCATTCCACTGTTTCCTTCCAGCCAATCTTACAGACTTACTCTCTGTTCTATCCCCTGGGTCTTTCATTATGACATTTTTTCATTATGTTTTACTGAGTAAAACCAAATCGAGGAATTGAAAGGGGATTTGAAACAATACTCCCTTCATTTTGACAATAAACTATTATTTGGTGACTATTCTTTGGTTATCCAAACAGGTTTTTGTTTTCCAGTGTTTCACCAGGACTACAGTTCCGTACTGAGTTTATAAATACATCTTCTGAAAAAGCACAGAAAAGTTTTACTAAAACCACAAGCCAATAAAGTTTCTCACTCCCTCTCTCTTCACCAGACTTTTCTTACAAAGCTGCAGAGGACAATTTATACTGGTTGGAAAAAATATGTTCCTGACAAATCCTAGGTTGGGGTTACTACTCCTCCTTTCCTTCCATTTCGGGTACTCATAAAACAGGACCGGAATATTGCTCAGGGACTTTTTTTTTCTCTTGCTTCTTTCATTTTAATGCAAGTTTTAACATTTATTCTTTTCCAGTATTTATTATCTCTCTTGTTCTCCATAACTCTTCAAAGTTAGTGTTCTGAGGTTGCTGTGGCATCTCTATTCTAGACTAGATCTCACACCTTCCTACCTTTGTAAAAGGAAACAAAAAGGCACTTGCATCTCGCTAGGTTTCAGTCTGTATAAATGATAGTCTGTCCTATAAATACACTAGAGCGTGAGGAAGGCTCCTGTATTTATAGAACAGCTTCTGGCTATGCGTGATGCTGAGATGCATGTAGACTTACGTGGGAGGTGTGTAGGAGCAGAGGCAGAGGCAGATTACAAGTTCTTGCTTTTGACAGGACTTTTTTTCTTTTTTCCTTCCTCCCTCTAATCACCTTGCTTTTGGAAAGATGCATAATAAAAATCTCCGGGTATCTCATCAAAAAGAGGTTTTTTGACCCTCTGCCCTTTATTACAGAAATTTCCATAGAAAATGACAGCATGGTCCATGTTCACTGAACAATAACAGCACCTATTTAACAAAAATATGTGCAAACTGGTAATTAGGGCAAGATTTCTCATGTATCCTCTCCCTTTCTCTGTGCAAATTGCCCATAGCCATTAAAAATATTCTTTTTTGCTAAATCTGAGTAGCAAACATCCAATGAAGAAAAGGAGTCTCTTTAAAAAATGTTATTTATTTCTTAAATGAGATAACCTTTCAGTTTTTTTTCAGAGGCATTGGAGGTTGTTTACCAAGTAAATGCAAGGAAGAAGGGTGCTTTTATTTTTACGTACAAATATTTCATGTGAAATTTGTACCTCTTGCAAATTCTTTACTCTATTGAACTACTTATTAGCCTCAAACTACCACAATCTAGTTCTGTCTACAGCATAAAACCTTTGAAATTAAAAAGAAGTGAAGCATCAGTCTTATGTCCTCAACAGTTCAGACTCCAGATACACAAACTAACACCTGAATACAAGCACCATACCATTTATGTTATGTAATAGGAAAGCAAATGTAAAGCAAATGAAAACCAAACATGATGTCCATCCAAACTCCCCAAGCCTGCATTCCTCAGAGTTTGACTGTGTTACAACAGAGAATTAACTTGGCAAACTGGAGAAAAATTGAGCCACAGAGTGCTTGGAAATTTAAATTGCACAAAGAACAATAATCCACGGTCATGTTGAAAGGATGAAGTCTGAATAAGAACACTGCATTATTTATAAGCTAATTATGAACATGAATATTTTTTTTCTCTGCACTGTGACCTGAGGCTCAAATGCCAAGGAGCCCGAAAAAACATGATGGTTCAGATGGAATTAACTTTTAAAAGAGCATTTTCACAGCTTCAGGTCTTTTTATGAGCATCAGTATGGCTAAGGAAGATGAGCAGAGCAGAAACACTAGAGAAACTTTGCAATTAAACAAACATTTAAAGATGTTTCACCTCTAAACATTTATCCATGCATGAAGATAACAAAAAACGAAAAGCTAAACTGTACTCAGAACTTCACACATAAAGGATAGATGTCTGTCTTTGACACACAAACTGTGGATGACAGACGGATTACCCGGATCTCTGGTTTTTGACTCTCTCTTACAGTCAAATCATGGACTTTCTTGATGAAGATTTCCTCCACAATACCGAAGTCCTCCCCTTCTATTGGCACATCCCGGACTGTCCACCTTCACATTCGGAGCAAGGCACAGGCTACAAGTCATCACTCCTTATCTAAGAGGAATTAACCACCCACATAAGTAATTTTTCACTTCTTCACTTTGTGTGTTTCTGTTGGTAATTGCACTCTGCCTTGATATTCACTAAGATGACAAGACATCTGTATCCAAAGGATGAAAATAAAATGAAGAATATGTTGCCTACAGAAACACAGAAAAAATATACAAATTAAGAGGCCTATTCAGGACAAAAGCAGCTTCTAACAGAGAGTCATAAAGACCACGTCAAGGATGCATTCAGATAATGTCCCAAAATAGCTCTGGCACTCTTCTGATTCCTGTCCTGTACTTCCTAAAGCACAAGTCCTCTGTTCTTAAAATTTCTTGCTATTTCATAAGACAACTGTTGGGAAAGCAAATGTTTTATCAAAGGTCCTTAGAAAAATCAGTCAGAAAAAAAAAACATATATATACTATCATATCCACAGATTCTTTGGTCTGCTGCTAAAAGCCTAAGAACCATTGCAACCAGAAAAAAACTAAGTTTGTAGTCCAACTCTCATGCCTGCCTATTCTCAGGTCGCAGATCCTCTCCTGCACCGTAATTCTGAAGGCTGCATGGCTACTGCTTTAGTATCATTGCTTGCTCTTTTCACACACAGTGACAGTGGGTCATTCCTTCCCCATCCATTTGCAAGAAAATCCACAAAGCTGGTTGTTATTGGCCAGCTGTCAGTTACAAAATTAAAAGCCCGTGTGCCAAACGGGCATAGCTGCGTCAGCCACCGCTGAGCTATTTGCAGACCTGCCAAATAATAGCCATCTCGCTTAGGGTGAACTAGGAAGCATCAGAGCCAACGTCAAAAGCAGAGCTAAGCCGACATTTTTTCCCAAGTGAATGAGTTCTTCATTCACAGCTTAAAATAATTTCTATAAAACATGGGATGGAGCATAAACAAAGTCATACAGCCAAAGACTAGAAAGCAATAGAAATCTCCCAGCAGGACAGTCACGCTTTAGACAAAATTATTAATATGAAACACCAATATGCCTTCACAGCAAAGAATTATATGCTTTGAAGCACTGGAGTATAGATAGGACTGAAAGAAAAAAATATATTTTTCATTCATGTTTTTTACAATTTTTTTTTTTTTTTTTACAGAGTGTTAACTTTCCCCAGTTTTTTTCAGGAAACAAAAATGTTGATCTTTATCATTCACTTTGCTGAAGCCAGAAACTTGAAGCCCGCTGTACATGTGTAATGTTTTCTTTTGCACAAAAAAAGCTGCCATTTTTAAAGGAAATAAATCCTGAACAGATCCAAGTAGGCTATTCAGGAACCAGTGAAGTTACGTCTCAAGGTGCCATCACTAGATTATAGTAACTGTGTGACTCCCAGCATATTTATCCTCATTTCTTTTGAGGAAAGTCACTACTTTTTAAGTCAAGAGTATTTAAGTTATGCTGTCAATTTCAATAGGACAAGCTTAAAGTCAAAATTTGTCTCATCATCTGTAAACTTTTTCTTTGTCCAAGTAATGCCTGGAACTGCTTTATGTAACGGTAATTGAAGCCACAGAACATTTTGTTTGCCCTATGGACAAATAAGATGAATTACAGCAATAATTTAAAGCACCATTGCTTCTTGTTACCTTAATCGCAATCAGATAAGAATAGGCAAAAGTCACAAAAATTCTATCTGGAATTCTATTGTCAACTTTTATCTCAATGTTTGACAGTCATTAGCAGGAACTTCTTCAAATGTCCTCTTTTCCCTCCTTGACTGGATAATTTTCAGGAAGACCTTTCATCATCTAATCCACTTGTTACCAATAATTGTTGCAATTAAATCTTACTGAAATGTATTCTGTGGCCATCATCATTCCTTACATGAAATGTACCCATCTTAGAAAACAGCCATGCGTTCCTCCAAGGAGAAGAGAGCAGATTTCACATCTCTGCCTCCAGAGAAGGAAACAATCCCCAACTACTGCCACTCACTTCCTGAAAAGACACAAGCAAGTCATGCTGTGACGCTGTGCTTTATTTGTCCATCTGTGAAGTGAGGCCATGTAATTACTTCTTCTCATAGAATCAGATACGCATTAATTAATGGATATGAAAAGACTCACGTTACAGAAAACACTACAGAAAATGTATTTAGCTTGTTTCTCAGACTATTCGCTTGTTAGGTACTACAGTACGTAATAACACACTAATACTTCCTCTGCCTTTATTCCCTGACAGATCCTTCACGCTACCAAAAATTTAAAACTGATGAACATATATGAATTTAGTGTTTTAATGAAATTAGTGAAATCTAATGTATGGACAGATTTGCAGTAGAAATAACATCAGAATAATAATCCTTTTGCAAGAAAATTTCTCCGGGTTTTACCATTTGTTGTTTAAGGAAAAGAGCAGCAACTCCCTCTATAGGGGAAGCCTGTCCTAACAAGAGTGCACCAATTAAATCTCATCCTCCATCTTTGTATCTTAATCTGAGGGTGTCATTTTGCACCATTGATTTTTAAGCAAAAATTCCCACTGAGCTCAATGGGGATTTCTGTTCAAAAATCAATGGCACAGTATGGCTAGGGTATTTAAATTAACCCCGGACTCTGCTTTAATCTACTTTATTTCCTGCTTCTTTTGCATGGGGATAAAGACCATTATTTTTATGTCTCTACTGACTACATTCTGAGAGATTAAATTAACCAGACCCCACGCAAGTACCAAGAGTTATCATTTTTACTGTTTTAAAGATAAACCCTTCTTGATATGTTGATTCTCCATAAAGTGTCACAGTGGTAGAGACAAAGTGCAGTTCAGCTGTGTAGTGGGGGAGAAAGCAGGATGCAGCAGAC